>JARHVA010004301.1:227500-327500 GCA_037957365.1 Torreya grandis
TGAATGCACAATACTCATAATATCAACTCAAAAAATAATGAGAGAATACAACTATGGCTAGTAAGGATAAGGAAACTAAATTACAACTAGTTACTCATGAAATAGTTAAGATTTCCAAAGTTATTAAGGTCACTAAGTGGGTAAGAACAAAAGGGAGGTATGGCTAATCTAACTTGAGATACCCCATGTAACCAGTTGTTGCCTACATAGTCTATGCAAACCTCAGGCCAATGTTGTTCTACCAAAAATGGGAATAAAAAGTTCAAGGTGGTCTATAAATGAAACCAAATAGATAAAAACACCCATCCCAAAAATATTTGATGGCTTTATATCTCACATGGAAATTCTAAGCCAATTTTTATGATTTCATGATTTTTAGGACTTTCCTATGTCTTTACAAATGTTTAGTGGTTTTAAAATTATTTAAAATGTTTGTAGAATTTTATATGCATCTCAACTTGATTTAGAATCATGAGATACATAATTGTATAACTTGTAAAACAATGAGATCATGGATTAAACATGCTCACAAAATGATGAGAGTGTGGCAACTTAAATTGCTTGAAAAATGGTGAGATCATCATAAAGGGTGACTGCATTGACCTCAACAAAAATTGAGCACTACCTATATAGTCCCACATGACCTCAAGTAACTATAGTTATACCTACACAAAATTAATCCAATTAAGTACCAACAAGTTTTAGGCATAGTCAAATGGAAAGGTAAATGGTAGTGGTGACAAGGTGATGTGACATTTCATGATAAAAGTGTTACTTCTAATTTTCACATAGGTGGTTATAATTAAGAAATAATTACAAAGGTTTAGTGGTACCAATTTTCCAATATGTGGTTATAATTAGTAGCATGAAGTGGGAATGTAACAAAAATAAAAGATGTAATTTCCAAGACCACTGTCATACTGGTTTCATAGACTCCTATTCAAAAATTTAATTTTTGGAGAATTATTGGAACTGAATTTGTCATCAACCACTAAACATGCCCAAAGTATAAAATGTATTAAATCAAAAATTCATCATGTCCATAAAACAATCCTAGATTAGATGGGGTAGATCACACCTAAACTTTCAATTGGAGGGTATACAATTGTTAATCGAGAATATGACCAATGTGAGTATCCACTAAACCCAATTAGGGGATCACTTGTCACAACACACTATGTTATCTAAGGTTTGAAATATTATAGTATAACATAATCTTATAATACTAAAAGAGTCATATTATTTAATATTTCACTGCTTAAATAATAAGATAATTAAATCTAATCTAGTGCACACCAAAGCTTGTGGCACAAAGTGGGGGTTATAAATAAAACAAATAAACAAAACATGTATAGAATACATATACTCATGTCAATGTATATAGAATCCTAACATATGTAAAATAAGAATAAATATGCTCTATATATCTACTATTACAAAGGAGGAATAAATTTAGGAATACTTACCTTTGAAGATGAACCCATTGAGGCTCAATCTCTCCCTTGGCAAAGGTGCTTCACAAGAGATTGTCATGGTATGTAAGGATAACTAATATAAATAATCTCTAGGATACATAACCTATCCAATCATCCCAAAAACTTATCCACAAGATGAGATCGGAGCTCTAAAAAATGTATTAAACCCTAAAGCTTTATTCCCCAAGTAGAATGATCAATTAATAGATGTTCATTCACACTTATTCACTTAATTATTCACTCTTTTCAAATGGTGGTAAATTACCTTTTATATATAGTGGTATCTTACCCTAAAAACTTTTGAGAACATCAACTGTGATAGGTAGAACTAGTTTATCTAGCATGTTTTTGAGTATAACTCACTAGGTTTGTGCTAGGTCAATTAAGAGGCCAACAAACCAAAAGAGATAAAAAGTCCCTTAAATTTTCTAGGTCAACTTGGTTGACCTATCACAACTGATATGTCAAAATTGTGCTAGGGTAAGAAATAAAAGATAAAACATAGAAAGTGATGGGAATAGGTAGGACTGAGAAGAACAATCTTGGGTTTAATGGTTTTAGGAGGCAAGTGTGTAGATGGAAAGTGGGAAAAGGAACAACAATATTATGAAGCACTGATGGTCTACCCACCACTTTTGTAGTATACCCATTAAGGCATACACTCAGAGATATTAAGACTCTATAGGTTCCTATAAGATACTAAGTGTTAGTAATTAATAAAAGATAAAAATATTATGTGTATACATATGCTCCAACCAAATCTCATCATGTGTCATGTAAGTGTAACACGTGATGGTTCTTTAGAAGAAAACATGATAACACATAACATTAATGATAAGGATGGTGTAGTAAGTAGAAAAATAAGATAAATGAAAGAACTGTATTAAGAAACACATACCTTTAACTTACCTTAGTGATGTAAATAAATAATTAGACTATAAGAAAAGGTGTCTAATGTAGAGTACACTAGGTGAACCTGTAGAAGTTAGTGCAAAAAATAGCCACAAATCAAAATTTCTAGAAGATAGGCATATGATAGCTTAGAAGAGATAGAGATTTTTAGGAAAATTTGGAAAATTAGGATCGTTAATAGAAGTCTATAATATTTAAGGTAAATATATGACAAAAGGATGGAAAATAAATGATAAAATATTAGCAAATGAATGAAAAATGATTAGGAAATAAATGACAAATGATTGGAAAATAAATGACAAATGATTGGAAAACATAATAAATCACATTGTAAAAAATGTAAAACATAAATGGAAAAAATGAATGTAGAACATACTAAATCACATTGAGAAGTATGTAAGACATGATTGATAAATGAATAACATATATATGGAAGAAGGTAAAAAATAAGCTCATGTAAGATAGGCATGAAAGAACCAAACACAAAGAAAAATATGAAATCATGTCAAATGAAATGCAATTCAAGATGTGAGACAAACATAAAAAAGGCATACATAAAGAGAAACATGTAATAATGGAAAATGGCTATGGACTCATTTGTCCAAAATAAAAGGATAGTATAATAATGGAAGAGAAGAATGATCCATAGTTTACTAGAACATGTTATTTTTCTCTAAGGATAGATAAAGTTGAAACAAAGTAATGCTAACATGTTTTTAAGAGGTGGAGAAAAAGGAATTAGAGTAGAGGGAAAATAGATTTGGAATCACAATTTTCCTATCAAGGGGGGAAATGAAATGCATGGAGGGGAGAATGAAGGAAAAACCAAGGTATAATAAATCTTTATTGAATTCAAGACACTCAAATTAGGTTTGTCAAAATAAGAAGACATTCAACCTTAAGAACTATGAAGAACTTATCTTAGCCACACAAGTCTTAGGTAAATAAATGGAGTATATAGATCATCCCATGAAGGCTATATGCATGAAAATTAAAATGGACCTACCTCACCACAATGTGTTCCCCATTCTTCAGGACCACTTATAGAGCCATCAGTCTACTACAAAGATTGTGTACTTGCATGAAAAATTAGGTATCACCATAGATTTTTTTGAATTTCACTATTCCAATCTACTAGCCTACCTCACCCCAAAGGACTTTGGCTCTATGTGAAGCCAACTGTGGAGTTTGAGATTTGATTGGAGATAGGAGATGTGCTTGTAATCATGTCTTTTAGTGTGAATTTGACATTTGAGATTTTTATGTTGCATTTTTAAATATCATTGCATTTTGTTTTGAAATGATTTGGTTTTTAATTTTATTTTTATGGATTTTTATATTCCTCCTCCATATGGATTTGGAAAACCAAACATGGGTGCTAAAGATGACTTTCATTTGAAAAATTGGGATAAGGTGGATAAGAGAGAAATTTCAAAGAGCATGGGGTATAATAGCCTCATAAATCTAGGTGAAATAAAAGTTCTATCCTGACTTCAACCTTGTTTTATCTAATGAGGAGATGAGATAAAGGGGAAATCAAGAGGAATGACACATGAAACAATTTTAATTGCTTCAAATTGCAAAAAATTTATAAAAGGAAAAAATAATAGATACAATGATTGCAAAATGTGATTCCTTATCATGAGAAAGAGGCAAATGGAGGAAAACATGTTAACATAGTTTTTTTGCAAATTATATCTAGCAAAATAATAAAATTCTAAAGTTTGAGAAAAAGGATCAAGAACAAAAAAATAATGGTAATTTTATGAGGAGGGTCAAGTCCTATCCATGGTCTTACAAAGTAACTCACAAAAGATACACCCATGAGGGTGTTAATAAGTAAGATAAAAGAAAAAGTGAGGGAACCTTTTTACAAATCACCTCATAAATAAAAACCCAAAGGATGCCAAAACAACATTGGTAAGTAGTAAAAATGAGAAAAATAAGTAAAATATGATGATTTTATGATGGGTGTCAGGTCCTATCCATGGTATTACAAAGCAACTCACAAAAGAGATACTGACAAGGGTGCCAAAATAGAAATGACAAAATAAAAATAAGACTATGGTACATCAAGACGTTAATACTAAATAAAAGGGTAAAAAATGATCATAAATGTATTAAGGAAAAGAATGGCATAAAAAATACAAAGAACAAAAGATATATATAAGGATAAAAATGAAAAAAATTTAAAATGTGATGTGTAATAAAAACCAAGAATGTAAAGGAAAATGATAATGCTTAGGAAGATGAAATTAAAAGAAGAAAAATGCATGAAAAAAAAGAAACATAGGAAAAAAATAATAAGTAAAATTTATGTTAACATATGTATCAAAGATGAGCATGTGAAATACAAGTCTATAAGTCTCAAAATGTTTCTTGAAGCTCGATTTGTTTGTTATTATGCATTGTAGAATAAGAGTGGGCATCACAAGATGCCCCAAATGGTAAGTGTATACAGGGATGGGCATCACAAAATGCCCAAATTTTTAATAGACATGTTGATGGGCATTGCAAAAAGCCCCAATAGTTAAAGTGGAATGAATAAAAATTGAGCCATTAGAATGATTTACATTGGGTTGATAGGTACATTTGGAGATAGTTAAATGTGTTGGTTTGTTAGATTTTAAGAATGTTGAATGCGACATATGATGTGTAGGAGTGGTATGAATAGGTAAAGGAGGTAAAGGAGGACTATGGATGATATTATTTGGAGTTGCAATTTGAACTATGTACTCATTTAGTTCATGTGACTTAAGAGGTTGAGGTTCATATGTTTAAAGTTTTTCATGTTAGATATCCTTTCCTTATTGGTGTGGTAAGAAGGTTCAATTATGTTTTGGACAAAATTGGTAGATGATGTATAGGTATGGGATAATTTTTGTTGATCATTAGGTAGTTGATGTTGATGTGATTGTGGTTCTTGAGATTCAATTTGAGGAGCTTCAATATTTAAATGTGGACCAAGTAAGGAATAAATAATAAATTGGTGAAGATCATGACAAGACTCATGAGAATGACCTATAGTAGCATGCCACCAACAAAATTTATCCAGATTGTACCATTTTGGAGGAGGTTTAGAAGGATTAAAGATCATGGGTTTAGAGGTGGAAATTTATCTTTAAGTTCTCTATACTCAAGGGAGGGTGGGTTGGGTTAAAATTGGTTGAATTTTATGATTCATTTTGAGGTTGGGGAGACTTAGATGAATCAATGGTATGAGGAAAAGATTGGAAATATGCTTTAGTATTTGTTTGATATCATTTAAATTGAGTCATAAAAAAGTCTTGCCTTTTTGTTTGGTCTACAGCTTCTTCTAAAGTTTGAGGTGAAAAAATTAAAACTTGGACATGAAGGAGAGGTTTAAGAGTAGTGAAAAATAGCTTTACAAGAGTATAATAATTCATGTTATGGTCCACTTTATGATCAAGAAACTTCCATTGTTTGATGAAAGTATGAGCAAATTCATTATGAAATTGCTTGTCATTGATATATAGCTAACATAATTTTCAAGAAGGTCATCATATTGAAATTCATTTACTAGAGCATTTGACTAAATCCTCTAGTTTTGAGATGGAATATATAGGAATTTAGTTGTACCATTCAAGTGAATCACCAATAAAGGTTTTAGCTAAGAGCTTGGTGATAGAAAAGGTGTTAGTTTGGATCCATTCCTTATAGAGATTACCAAAAGACTTGATAAAAATAGTAGGATCCTTAGTCCCATTATATGTGATAGTTGTAAAAATATTTCCAATATTTTTGGATATAATGATTGGGGCTAGAATATCATTTTGAAGATGTTAAAGCATTTTTTATTCATTGGAGGTTGAGGGATGATACTCCCATTGGCATATCTAAGAGGAGGAGGTATAAAATTTTGTTTTATATGAGACATGATGACTTGAAAAGATTGACTAATAATGTTGCATAAGTGTTATTGCATGTTTATCATTTAAGATTGATTAGTTGTTTGCATGATTTTCATTTAATTTATGACTTGTACAAGAAGTTGAGTTGTATCAATAGTGGGTTGGTGTTTATAGGAGGGGTATTAGTGTTGAAAGGAAGAAGATTTTTAGTGTTAGTGGGAGGAAGATTCTTTATAGGTAGAGGATTCCTAACATTATTATTATTTGTCTTAAGTGTGGTAGAAGAAGAAAGAAGCTTGGTATGTCCACCATTCTTTTGGAGTGTAGATAGTGTTATCATCAATATTTTTGAATATTTGGGAACCATATACATTATCAGTTTGAGTAGTATGATGTGATGAAGGATTCCCAACATTGGTATTGGGAGGAGTATTATGATGAAGGATATCAGCTAAATTACATTGTGTAGTGAGTGGTTTATGCCGAGGGTAAGGGGAAGGAATAAATTGGATAGTTTCATTACAAGTAATGAAATAAGTGATGTTATTATCCAAGTCCTTCATTATGCAATGTTCTGGACTAAAAAAAAGGTTGAGATTATGTCATCATGATTAAATAATACTAGATAAGCACACAAGGAGAACAAAAAGTGATAAAAAATAGTATTAGGTCAACCTGGTTGACCTAGTACAAAAATAGGGACTATAAAACTGTACACGGTCAACAAGATCAACCTAGTTTAGTGAATAGTGAGTGAAAGAAAGAGGTAAATATGTTATAAATAATAACAAGTTGACCAGGATAACCTAGCATAGTGTACAAGGGCTAAAAAAGATATAGTGTTGACCAAGCACAATAGATAGGTAATAAAATAAAGCTAATAACAAGCTATGAATTGAAGTAAAATAATTGCAAGTAATGTAAGAAAGTAGTGAGTAATGAAAGGGAAATAATCAATCAAGTGGATTGATGCTAGACAATCCAATTGATGCACACAAAGAAAAATCTTACACTGACACTAACTAATACAATATTTTGCACACATAATTGATCAAAGAGCAAGCAATATAGAAAACTACTGAAAAAGTGTTGAAAATGCACTAAGTCAACCTGGTCGACCTAGTTAACTAAATAAGAAGTTTGAAAATTGGTGAAAACTACACTGGGTCAAACTAGTCAATCTATTTACCTAAATAGAGTTCTTCAAGTTCTAAAACCTATATTGGGTTGAACTGGTCAAGTTAGCTACATGCTATTGTAAACATGTGCACATAGATAAATAAACTAGGTCAATAGGGTTGACCTAGCATAGTAAAGTTATGATAAAAATAATGATGAATAGAAATGAAATAAGTGAAAGAAATATTATAAGGGTTTTATGCACATTGAGTTCACCATAATTTATGCAATTATAAATGCATCATGTCCATAAATAAATCTTGGATCATATGAGATAGAGCACACCTACACTTACAATTGGGGGGCATATAATTATTAAGGAGTATGACCAATGTGAGGATCCACTAGACCTGATTAAGGGATCACTTATCACAACACACAATGTGAGGTAGGGTTCCAAAGCCAATATTCTAATACAATCTCATAACAACCCTAAAAGAGTCCCATGATTTAATATTTCACTAATCTAATAACAAGAAAGGTAAATCTAATCTAGTACACACTAAATTTTGTGGCACAAACTGGTGGTTAGAAATAAAACAAATAAAAAACTAAAATAAATATTTATAGAAGATGTATACTCATATAAATGTATATGGAATCCTAATACATGGAATAAAATAATATATATGCTCTATCTATCTATTGTTACAAAGGAAAAATAAAGCTAGGAATACTTACCTTTGAAGATGAACCCATTGAGCCTCAATATCCCCCTTGGCCAAGGTGATCTACATGATATTATTGTGGTATGTAAGGACAACTAAGATAAATCATATCTAGGCTACAAAACCTATCCAAACATCTAAAAGATGTATCCACATGATGATATCAGAGCTCCAAATAAAGTATTCAAGCCTAAAGCTTTATTTCCCAAGTAGAATGGTCAATAGGTATATATTCATTCACACTTCTTCTATTAATTCTTTGCTCTTTTCAAATGGTGATAAATGACCTTGTATATATAGTGGTATCTTACCTTAAATATTTTTGGGAATGTTGGTTGTGCTAGGTTGACTTGGTTGACCTAACATGTTTTTGGGTCTAACTCACTAGGTTTATGCTATGTTGACTAAGAGGCCAACAAACCAAAAGAGAGAAAAAGTCCCTAAATTATGCTAGTCGACCTGGTCAACATAACACAACTGACAAGTCAAAAGGGTTCTAAGGAAATTAATGAAGGATAAGACATAGAAAGTGACCAAAATAGGCAGGACTATGAAGAATAATCTTGGGTTCAATGGTTTTAAGAGGTGAGTGTGTAGATGGCAAGTGTAAAAAGGAAAAACAATTTTATAAAGAACTAATAGTCTACCCACCCCTTTCTTAGTGCATCCCTTAAGGAATACATTCAAAGAGATTGAGACTCAATAGGTTCCTACAAGATACAAAGTGTCAATAATCAATAACAGTTAAAAATATTATCTATATACATAAATTAATCATAACCAAGGCCAAACATGATAGGGGGTTAGGTAAAAATAACTGGCTAGAAATGGTTAATGGCATGATATAATAGTAAAGGGGTATAGTACAAAGAAAAGGTATAATGTGGGATAACTTATATGATATGTATAGCTAATAATATGAGTCCATACATCATAACAACATTTGAGGTATATTATGTTCATTCATTCATCAAGTTCATATCCCTTTAGTGTGGTGAGCATGTATTCCCCAAAATCATAGTTAACAACTATGTATGGCCCTAACCAATTTGGTTAGAACTAATCTTTTTTCTTGGTTTAAAAATTTACATTATTTTGATTCTCCTCTAACACTAGGTCACCAATCTTGAGCTCACAATGCTTAATGTGCCTATTGTATTGACGTTTTAATCTATTTTGATAAGCTTGAAGATTATTCAGTTCATCCAAGCATTTACCATCAATTAGATTTATCTCTTACAATTGGGATAATTTATAGTATTTGACATCGATAATGTGATACATTAAATTTAGAGAGAAGGCAACTCAACCTTTATATAAATAATGGCCTTAGTGTCATAAATAAGTGAATATGGTGAAACTCTTGTTGGAGTACAAAATGTGGTACAATATGCCCAAAAGGCATTAAATAACTATAAGTGGCAATTCTAACCAGTGTCATTGACAATCCTCTTCATAATATTTCTAATGTTTTTATTAAAATCCTCAACATGGCCATTACCTTATAGGTAGTAGACGGTTGAAAAAAATTGTTTGATATGGTATTGAGAATAAAGAACTTCCATATCTTTGTTCTTAAATGATTTACCATTATTGGATATAGTATCAGAGGGGATGCCATAATGATAGATGATATGGTTGAATGTGAACTTAGATATTTTCTTATTGATTTTGTTAGTGAGAGGAATGGATTCCACCCACTTAGTGAAATACTCGATAATTGTTAAGACATGTTTATGGCCATAAAAAATGTAGTATTGGTCTTCCTTATGAGTTCAAGTCCTTATGTTAATAAAACCATGGCATTGTAAATTATTTGAGTGTCTTAGTTTGATCATGAATCATATTGGCATGTTTCTAACACTTGACACACCTATTCACATATGCAACTATGTCTACTTCCATAGTTGTCTAATAATAACTAGTTATAATAGCTTTTTCGATAATATTTCTTTGCTAGTGTGTGTTTCACAGACTCCTTCATGAACTTCCCTCAATGTTATTCTCAATTATGTTGAAGGTAAAAAATTAAGTAGAGTTCCACCATAGCTTATATGATACAAGGTTGGTCAAAGTATGGTGTATCAAGAGGCTTTATGGGTGAAGTATTTTTTTTATGTGATAAATCAAGAGGCATAGTTTGGTCTTAAAGATAGGCATATATGTTTGATTACCAGGGATATGTGGACCAATAAGTTCATAAACCATATTAATGGTTGATTATTCATGTGGTGGAGCTAATATATGCTCAATAAGAAATTAATAATTCCTTTCTCTATTTGTGATCTAAATCATGGATCCAATTGTGGTGATAGCATCAATTGTGTTGTTATTGGCTAAAGGTATTATTTCTAATTAGATGTTGGCAATCTATCACTTGAGAGTATAAACCATATATTTATAGGGCAACAACTTCTCATCCTTGGTCTAGAATTGGTTTATAACTTGATTGATGATTAATTAAGAATAACCATACACTATTAAATGTTAAAAGTTCTATTTTATTTCTTGATGAATCCCTATAATGAGTGCTTCATAGTTTTCCATAATATTGGTCTAGATAAATTGAATATGAAAGGACTTGGGGATGAGATCCCCTTGTCACATAATAAATAGTATTTAGGCACTTGATCCATGAGATATGAATGATCCATCAAAGTAAATCTTCCACTATTTAGCCTCAAGAGGTGCTTCTACTTCTTTTACGGTCATAATTGCCTCATCTATAAATCAAAATGTGAGAGGTTAACTATCTTGAAGAGGATCTTTTGAAAGTTTATCTATGATTACTTTCCCATTAATGGCCTTATGATTGGAATATTTAATTTCAAAATTTCTCAATAATGTGATTATTTTTTCCATACATCCCTATAGATCTGACTTAGAAAGTAGATACTTAAGTAGTTCTACTTTTGCAATGACAATGGTCTTGTTGTTCAACATATAATGACTCAAATTTTGGGATGTAAACAACATTACTATCAGGACTTTTAAATTGGCATATAATTATGTTTATATGTGATCAATGTTTTGTTAAGCACGAGATATATTGAGAGGGGGGGTGAATTAGTATATCATATATCTTATAAATCTTTTCCTTAACCAAATTTCACTTAATCAAACATTTAAGATATGAAATAAAACTCAAACAATAAACACCACACAAGATAAAGAGAGACACCAAATATAAAGTGGAAACCCAATGTTGGAAAAAACACAGAGAACAATCTCAAGTATATGAATGAGAACCAACCCAAATAATATTTGCAAGCTAATCTTGCAGGAGCACCAACCCCTTTGTTGAGCACCAACCCAACAACTATTCATGAGCACCAACCCATAGGAGCACCACACCCCTTTGCCAAGCACCAACCTAGCTACTATTCATGAGCACCAACCCATAGGAGCACCAACCCAGAAATAATTTGTGAGCACCAACCCATAGGAGCACCAACCCCTTTGCCGAGCACCAACCCACAGGAGCACTAACCCCTTTGTGTATACCACACACCTATCTCTCAATTTTTCTATCTCAACAAATGATAGATCAATACAACATCTCTTTCCTCTCTCTCACCTTTGCTCTTCTAATCTAGATATAACAAATACAAAACATATTCATCTCTCACAATTGCTCTTCTAAGCTAGATATTACAATATCAAATCAACCTCTTTATTTCATATTACAAATGGCTTCTCAAGCCTTTATTTATAGCTTTCCAAATGACCTTTGGCCTTCCCCCTTTGTGACCCTTCAATCCTCATGGAAAATGGCACCAAAATTATATGACCCTTCATATTCAAGCCTTTGAAAAGTCATGTGGTGACCCTTCATGACCAAAAACGTCCTTCCCTCTTTTGTCCTCATCTTGGTGACTTTTCATATTCCTTAAAGTGTCTCTTCATGAGAAATTATGACCTTCCTCTTTTGTCTTCACTTGGTGACTCTTGGAATTCCCCAAGATGACTCTTCATGGGAAAATGCATCCCATCCTTCTTGTGTCTTTATCTCATGGCTCTTTGACTTTTGCATGGGCCCTTATTTTGTCTCATATGCAACCAAAAATATATTCATTAATATTAAATAAATATTAACTCATATTAGCCAAGATATATTTATTATAAACAACATTAAATGCAATGGGGACTTTATCACCAATAATTCTAGACCTTTGACATCAATGACAATATTTTCAATAATCTTCCCCTTTGTCATTGATGGCAACTATTGATGATTTAAAATTGCACTTGATTCTAATCAATCAACAATGGGAAGTTTCAAGCTATGGGACATTGCAGCTTGAAACAACCTCCAAATTTTAGAGAAGTTGGTCTCTTCTTTTGTATCAAGTGTTGGGGGAAAAGGGATAGGAGATTAAACATAAATGCAAGTGCAGGAAATGAAACCTAACTATGGTGATGTGCCTGAGTGTAATCCTAATCCTAACCTGAGCACACTAAGACTATTATAGGATTCAATTACATTTAAGAGTAGACAAGTGCATGATCAATATAAAATATTAGAATAACAGAAATAGAGGCTCACTATAGGGAATTATTTTATTGAGATATAGAGAATGTCAACAAAGGCATAGTGTTCAATCTTCTTAATAGAATCTTTCAATCACATAAGAGGCACAAAAATCACGTATAGTTATGTAGAACTTCTGATCCAAGAAAACAAGACAAAAGTAAATGACATTTTTAATCACAACTCCAGAGAATCTATAGTATAAACTACCTTTGCAAATGACATAGATAACATCAACCAAGGCATGGAGCTCAATCTTCTTAATTCATTCGGCCACATAAAAGGCATAAAAACATGCACAGTTATATCAACTTTACAACTCAAGACAATTGAGATAGCAAATGATATTACTAGTCAAAAACTCTAGCAAGTCTAAAAATATGGAAAAATACCCCCTTTCTCTTACAATTCTTCTTCTTTTATAGCCTCGGATCACTCCTTCCATCATCCCTTTTCCCACACAATCGTCTCTATCCTTCACTCATAGGGGACAAATAGATGATGCCTTCAATGCTTTGGGGGCTCTAAAAAATCTACCTGATGAACTATTCCATCTACTCAAATTAACTCCAGTTGATTTTCCCTCCATTTCACTTTGCGGCAACAGATACATAGAACACTCTATTATGTTGAAATGGAAAAGAACACTTGGTCAATCTATGAAAATTATTTTTATGGTCTAGAAGGCACCAGAGAATAACACTTGGCACCTTTCACTTTTTCTATATTCTACTTAGGAATGCTCTACCTTCTACACCTGTCGTAATCTACTTCCTCGATACTTTGTAGTTTTAACAACATAAAACTCACTGCATCTCTTACTCAAGAAACTTTTTAGGAGGGAATAGATGCAAATGGCATTCTCTGCTTGTTTCCTTGGCACTTCCACAGTCCTTCAAAATAACATCTGGGACCCACCACAATCTTTATTCCATAATGAGGCTCGAAGATGGTCTCTCAAAAGTTGACATGTGGTGACCTCCACTGCTTTTGGGAAGATTGGTGGCATCTTCTGCTTCTCCTACTAGGGGTATGTGGCATCTTCTTCTTTTTCTAGGGATGGAGTAAGAAGGGGCTTAGAGGATGACACTTGGCAGCATCCATCACTTTATGGCACTTAAGAAAAATAAAATGATGCCTTTCTGTGTTGAACCAAAGTATTGAACCCAAGTGTTGAACTAAAGTCTCTCAAATTTCGACACGTGGTGACTTCTACTAATTCTTTAAAAAGGTATCTTAGGACCTTCCATGACTACCACCTGGCACTTTCTGCTTCTTTGATACTTAGCTCATTGAAAGTCTTTACCAAAAAATAGAATGGAATGTGGGGACTGACATGAGACGTGGGTGCTGACATGTGGTGCATTTTGCTTAGCTGCTATTAGATACGTGGCACATTTTGTGGCCCTCTTAAAAGTTAAAAAAAGGGGCTCAGGGGATGCCAGTTGGCTGGCTCTGTGTTTCAAAAAGTGACACTTGGCAGCTTTCACTTGAATTCAAACATTTAGGCAAAATGAAATGAAAGAAACAAAAGAGGAGTAAAGAGGACCTGTGCTCAGAAAGTGACACTTAGTGGCCTCCACTGCACTTCAACACTTAGAGGGAAAATTGAACCCACACTCTACTCCAACTCTGTTGCTATGACCAAGGTATACGGGAACCAAAACTATAGTGCTTGACTAAAAATTTGAATGCAACGTAGAGTAGAAATTTACTCTACAGTTACTGGTGACCCTCAGGACTTTTGAGCTTGCTCAAATAGAAAACTCCACCTCCCGCTAGATCAAAATTGTGAAAATTACAGCTTCAAAAGAGCCATCGACATATGTTTAAAACACTTATTCAAAAGCAATGCAGGCAAACAATGGAAAAACAATGCAAGAAAGGGAAACTATTTAACTACAATACATGAGAGACCCAAGTCAATTGAAATGTTTCAAATAGATTCGGTTTACATGAATCTCTTTAGGTTCTCCTTCCATTGATTCTAGCTTGAAAAATTCTTCTACTTACATGCATGAATTCTATATAGACTAGTCCATAGTGCTTCGAATTTCGTACGCTGACCTAGCTTGGCGGCCCTTGCATCTTATTTCAAAACAATCGAGCCCACTTCAAAATTAGGATTTGAAATCCTTTTATCAAAATAATTCTTAACCATTCCCTGATACTTGATTGATGAATCATGGACTATATTCATCTTTTCTTGAACTTCTAAAAGTTTTGTGAGTCTGACCTGCATGGGGCCATTCTCTTCAATCTCAATTTGTTTGATCGGCTGGAAAGTAAGGATTTCCAAGCTTAGGGGAATCACATCAGACTTTCCATATACCAATTCATATGGAGACATTTTGATCACCTGCTTGGGCATGATTCTATCAGCCCATAGTGCTAGATTAAGCACTTTATGCCACTCTTTGTGATGATCAACCCCTACTCTTTTGATGAGTCTTATCAGGTTCTTGTTGGTTGATTCTGCCAGACCATTACCTTGAGGGTAATAGTTAGATGAAGTTTTTAGATATATTCCATGTCTCAAGGCAAAGTCAGATACTTTAGACCCCAAGAATGCTTTAGCATTATCTGATATGATGGTGCGAGGAGCCCCAAAGTGAGTAGTGATACCCCCTAGAAAATCTAGGATCACATTCTCTATTGCTTCCTTAAGTGGGACCACCTTGGTCCATCTGGTGAAATAGTCTGTGGTAGTTAATATCCATTTGTGACCCATGATGGACACTGGATTTATCATTCTAATGAATTCAAGACCCCATTGAGCAAAAATTTCATCTACAACTATAGGACTAAGTGGCATGGCTGCCTTCCTCCTCATCCCCATATAATACTGGCAGGATTGACATTTTCTAACCAGTTGATAACAATCTACAAATAAAGTAAGCCAAAAATATCGTGCTTCACTTATCTTTATGGCAATGGTCTTTGCATAAAAATGCCCTCCTAATATTCCATGATGCATTTCGTGTAGTATCCTTTTAGCTTTAGCCTGTTCTACACATCTTAACAATTTTCCATCAGAATTTCTTCTGAAAAGGACTTGTTCAATTAAAATAAAATGAACTCCCTGTATCCTATAATATCTCCTCTTCTTTCGAGGGAGTTCTCTCAGATAAATCCCATTTTTCATAAATTGAATCCTGCTTGTGACCCAAGATTCTTGATTAACCTCTTTTAATTTTAGCATGGTCTCTGCCTCTCCTTCTGAATCTGCTTCCTCAGGTAACATCTTTTCAAGCTCTTGGGTTATATATTGGCATAGACCCCTGCCTTTGACTAGCTTGGTGGGTCTAACCTCTATGTCATATTAAAAGATCTTAGTGATCTAATTGGCTCTTTTCTCAATAATCTCACCCTCCATGATGTATTCCCTGACACTTGGGTGAGCTATAAGTATCAAAATTTTGTTCCTTGATATCAAATGCCTAAATTTATTAAGGGCTTTTACCATGGCATAGGCTTGTCTTTCCACAAAATTGTATCTAATCTCATAATATCTAAGATTTCTTGAGAAAAAGGCTATTGGGTGCTCCCCCTCTAGCCTATCATTCTTTTGAGTCAAGATAGAAGCAATACTTGAATCTCCTCAATAGACATACATGATGAAGGGCTTGGAAAAATTTGGGTTCTTGAGCACCGGGGCTACTGAGATAGCCTTCTTGACCCCCTCAAATCTTGCCTTCCTTCTGTAGTCCACTTGAAGACTAGGTCCTTTTTTAGCAAGAGTGTCATTGGTCTAACCAAGCCTACAAAATTAGATATGTATTTACTGATAAAGTTGATCTTTCATAAAAAGGACTGGACTGCCTTTTTATTTGCTGGAAGAGGTAGGTCCATTAAAGCTATAATTCTCTCGGGATATATAGAAACCCCTTCCTTAGACACTATGTTCCCCAACAGTTTACCTTGAGGTACAAAAAAAATACATTTCTTGGGATTCAATGATATCCCAAAATCCTGACATTTCCTAAAGACATACTTTAAATGATCAAAATGATCATTTGCATTTTTTGAGAAGATAGTGAGGTAATCCAAATAGACCAGGATGACCTTATTTATAAGTTCACCAAAGGCTATATTCATAGCTTGTTAAAAGGTGGCTCTTGCATTTGATAAGCTAAATTGCATCTTCATGTAGGCAAATGTCCCCCATTTGGTAGTGAAAGCAGTTTTGTACTGGTCTTCCTCAGCTAGCCAAATCTGATTATACCCAGAGAAACCATCAAGTAAAGAAAACCTCTCTAATCCAACCATAGTTTGTTTTTTCCATGGAGGGAAAGGGATAGTGGTCTTTCAAAGATGCTCTATTTAGATCTCTAAAATCTATACACAGTCTTACATCTCCATTCTTTTTTCTAACTGGGACTAGATTTGATACCCAGGTCGAGTGCTTGATTGGAAATATTATTTTGGAATCTAAATGTTTCTACAACTCATCTACCATTAGAGGCTCAATCCTTGGATTTACTAGCCTCTATTTCTATCTGATGGGCTTAGATCTCTTAGTCAATTTTATTGTGTGTTGGATAATGTCTCTATTGTATCCATGAAGGTCTTCATAGCTCCAAGCTATGACTCTGTCATACTTTTGGCACAACTCAATTAATTTTTCCTTCTCTTCTTGAGTTTTGAAATTCTGAACTTATAGTCTTTTCCCATCACTCACCTCTACCTTAGAATAGTCTGCTTTATCTACCTGAAACCTTTTCTTTTCCAGGCTTACATCCTCTAGATCAAACAAGTTTTCTAAGGTGATCAATCCCTTGGGTAGCTTATTAGTCCTTAATTTTATAATCTAATCACCATATGCCTCTTCAATTTTAGTTTGAAACTGATCAACAAACTCATCTAATTGTTGTAAGAAAGAGACTACCTGAGCATCATTTTCAAACACTTGCCAATTTTCATCATTGTCTGGGATGGTCGATCTCACTATAACTTTTACTAACTCATTATTAACCAATAGGCCAGTTGTTGGGTTAAACTATGAGCCGATATGAGCCATCTTTTCAACCTTAGAGTTTTGACTTCTAGGGATTATCTCAATAGTAAAAGCTTCAAAATCTTCTATCAAATCCCAAATCCTATGTCTGTAGGATCTCATTCTCACATTTTTGGTTGCTACCTTTTCCCTAATATACTTTACTACTAATTCTAAATCTCTTTTTACTTTTAGGTTCTTTATTCCCTTTTTCTTGGCCAACAGAAGCCCATGTACTAAAGATTCATATTCTACATCATTATTAGTGAAAGCAAATTGGAATTGGATAGCCCTTTAAATTTTATCACCATTTGGAGTAGTAAGACAAATTCCTACTCCAACACCATGTTTACTTCTAGCCCCATCAAAATTCAAAGTCCAGACCTTTGAATCTTGAGTAGTAGGTGCCTCTTTCCTTATAACATTTGGGATCACCTGATCCTCATCAAAACTGGCATACGTGCCTAAACCAGTAGAGTCATAGTTCCCATACGGGTCGCTATGCATCATAGCTAACAATTAGATGCTTTCTTCTTCTTGATCATGCTCAATCTAGTCACCTAGTTCTTCAACAAAAATCCTTTCTTCTTTATTCATCATGGCATGATCTGCTTCTAATCTTATTGTTGGTTCATTGGTGATATGGTCTTTGGACAGTGGTTCAGATAGAATTTTCATCTTTGAACCATATCTAGTTCTTAGGATGGTGTGAGACCAGTCAAGAGACATATATCCTCCTATTTTTGTTGTAAAGTCTCTAGATAAACATAAACCAAAGATAGGAGGGATATCTATGAAAACTATATCTTAGTTGATAATTATGTTGAGACATGTGTATAACTGCAAGGGGAGTTGTTTAATTCTCCCTATGGTTTGCACTATTTTTCCATCTAGATGCATAACTCCCTTTGCAAGGGGTTCATGTTTTATTTTCAAAGCATCAATTATTTACTTGGGCATCATAGTTGTACTAGCTCCTAAATCCATCAATGCATTATGTAGGAGTTTTTTTCCAACTATCATATTTAAATAGAAAGGCTTTGGCTTGGATTTACTTACTTGTGTTGCATTGTTCATGAAGGTTGTTGTCATTGGAGGAACTGTATCTTTGTGTTTTTCCTTTCCAGCAGGTCCTTCTTTGGTAACAACACCTTCAGGCACTGCTTGCCCTTAGAGATCTTCTTGTAGTAGTGTCTTTTATTCAAGAATAGCCAAAATATCCCATATTTACACTTGTGTTGGAGTCCTCTTTAATTGGTCTACCACATTGATTGGTCCCAAAGACTGAGTTTTTTGGTAATAGGGATACCTTGTTTTTTCTTAAATCTAGGTAGGAATCTCTTGATCTCATACTAGTTGAGGCATTTCTTATCTAACAGTAGCATTCCTTTGGCCCTGAGATGGAGGATTATTCTTGACTTGACCACTTACAATCTCTGGTTGTTCCACCATCGTCCTCTTTGATCTGGTGTAATGCTTCATTCAACAAAACTACTTCTTCATCCTCAACCCATGAGAACAAAGCATGTTCTAGGGCTATTTCTTCCTCTTTTTGCAAGGACATTCCTTGCATCTGAGTCACTAGCACTAAATTCTACATGCCAGGAGACTGGTAGGCTTGATTGCTATTAGTACTAGCAAACTGACCATCCATTCTTCTCTGCTCAGCCACCCTTTGTTATAGACTACCCCTAGGACAATCTCTACATGTGTGAGCATCATTGCAAGGGAAACACCAAGCATTAGTATCATCCACATAATTATTTTGACCTGGAACCATCTCCCTATTTGAGTTTGGAGGAATGGTCTGTGAGGGTGTGGGAACTACAACTAATTGATTTGCTAGTTGATGGTTAGTTTGTCTTGGAGGGCCTTGATATTGGTTTGGTTAGGATTGAAACTTGTTTCCTTGATAGCCTTGATAAGGAGGCTTAGGTAAAGTATTATGCTACCTCTTTATATTAATTAGCTCATTGGAGAATGTCCTTAGCATATTCTTGATATCGTCCATCTTAGATGACTGAGCAGGGACCGGTTGCTTCATAGATGATAGAGGATAAGTATACATGGACACAAGCAGTCTTACAACCTTAGGAACCTCTTGAGGTATGGGAAAGGTAATTTCTAGGAATACAAGCATGGGAGGCCTTGGAGGTAACTTCCCAACATCAATTAAATGATTCTCAGCTCTGACCACAAGGTCATAAGCCACTGGCAAAGTGTGTCCTCCCAGTGACTGAATCATAACAAATATATCTAGATTCAAAGCTTTGAGATAAAACACTATGGCCATACAAGGTGGTGGTTTAGCTACAATAGGGATTCTGTCCCACATTTTTTGGAATTTGGTGTTGAAGTTAGTCATGTCCTCTTGTGGTCCCCTCTGAATGGTGATCAACTACTGTAATAAAGAATACTTATCTCCTTTCTCTGCAAATCTTTCAAAGAACTGATCTTCGAGCTGGTCCCAAGTGGATATGGTATTTGGGATCAAAGACCGATACCATTCTAATGCCTTCACTTTAAATGAGGCTACTAACAACCTTAGGGCCACATTTTGATGTGTGACACCATGTATGGCATAGACATTTGATACATCTTGAAGATGTTCCATGGGTGTTTTTGAGTCTTGCCCACTAAATTTGGGTAGAGATTTTAGAGCATTTACTAGGATAGGATCCCAAATAGCTGGTGGTGTTGCGAGGATTAAGGGACTACCAGTGTTCCATCTTGTATAATTTCTTGGGGGTACTAGGGCTCCCATGTTTGGTACTAGCACAAATTGGTTAGCTCTTCTTCTTGGACTAATTACCAAAGGTGGTAGAAGAATACCTAGATTTGCAGCAAATTGTGATCTGGTGACTGGTCCATAGCTCTGACTCCTTGTAGCTCTCTGGTTCATGCAGTCTTGAAATAAACTTCAAGACTGGTCCCACTAGGCGTGCCAAAAAACTATTGATGATTTAAAATTGTGCTTGATTCTAATCAATCAACAATGGGAAGTTTCAAGCTATGGGACATTGCAGCTTGAAACAACCTCCAAATTCTAGAGAAGTTGGTCTCTTCTTTTGTATCAAGTGTTAGGGGAAAAGGGATAGGAGATTAAATAGAAACACAAGTGCAAGAAATGAAACCTAACTATGGCAATGCACCTGAGTGTAATCCTAATCCTAACCTGAGCACAGTGAGACTATTATAGGATTCAATTACATTTAAGAGCAGACAAGTGCATGATCAATACAAAAGATTAGAATAATAGAAACAGAGGCTCACTACAGGGAATTCTTTTGTTGAGATACAGAGAATGTCAACAAAGGCATAGTGTTCAATCTTATTAATAAAATCTTTTGATCACATAAGAGGCACAAAAATCACGTAAAGTTATGTAGAACTTTTGATTCAAGAAAATGAGACAAAAGAAAATGACATTTCTAATCACAACTCCATAGAATCTACAGTATAAACTACCTTTGCAAATGACACAGATAACATCAACCAAGGCATGGAGCTCAATCTTCTTAATTCATTTGGCCACATAAAAGGCACAGAAACATGCACAGTTATATCAACTTTACAACTCAAGAAAATTAAGACGAGCAAATGATATTACTAGTCAAAAACTCTAACAAGTCTAAAACTATGGAAAAATCCCCCACTTTCTCTTAAAATTCTTCTTCTTTTATAGCCTCAGATCACTCCTTCCATCATCCCCTTTCCTATGCAATCATCTCTATCCTTCACTCATAGGGGACAAATAGATAGCACCTTCAATGCTTTACGGGCTCCAAAAAATCTACCTGATGAACTGTTCCATCTAATCAAATTAACTCTAGCTGATTTTCCCTCCATTTCACTTTGTGGCAACAGATACATAGAACACTTTGTTATGTTGAAACAGAAGAGGACACTTAGTCAATCTATGAAAATTATCTTTATGGTCTAAAAGGCACTAGAGAGCAATACTTGGCACCTTCCACTTTTTCTATATTCTACTCAGGAATGCTCCACCTTCGACACCCATTGCAATCCACTTCCTCGATACTTTGCAATTTTAACAACATAAAACTCACTGCGTCTCTTGCTCAAGCAACTTTTTAGGAGGGAATAGATGCACATGGCAATCTCTGCTTGTTTCCTTGCCACTTTCAGAGTCCTTTGAAATAACATCTAGGACCCACCACAAACTTTATTCAAAAATGAGGCTCAAAGATGGTCTCTCAAAATTTGACACATGGTGACCTCCGCTACTTCTAAGAAGATTCGTGGCATCTTCCACTTTGCCTGCTAGGGGTATGTGGCATCTTTCACTTTTTCTGGGGATGGAGTAAGAAGGGGGTTAGAGGATGACACTTGGTAGCATCCACCACTTTATGGCACTTAAGCAAAATAAAATGACACCTTTCTATGTTGAACCAAAGTATTAAACCCAGGCATTGAACTAAAGTCTTTCAAATGTTGACACATGGTGACTTCCATTGCTTCTTTAAAAAGGTAGTTCAGGACCTTCCACAACTGCCACCTGGCACTTTTCACTTCTTTGATACTTATCTCATTGAAATTCTTTGCCAAAAAATAGAATGGAACGTGGGGACTAACATGAGAAGCGGGTACTGACACGTGGTGCATTTTGCTTAACTACTACTGGATATGTGGCACATTCTGTGGCCTTCCTAAAAGTTATAAAAAGTGGCTCAGAGGATGCCAGCTGGCTGGCTTCATGTCTCAGAAAGTGACACTTGGTGGCTTCTGCTCAAATTTAAACATTTAGGCAAAATGCAATGAAAGAAACAAAAGAGGAGTAAAGAGGACTCAGGCTCAGAAAGTGACACTTGGTGGCCTCTCCTGCACTTTGACACTTAGATAGAAAATTGAACCCGTGCTCTACCCCAACTTTGCTACTAAGACCAAGGTATACGGGAACCAAAACTGCAATGCTCAACTAAAAATTTGAATGCAACGTAGAGTATAAATTTACTCTATAGTAACCTCAATCTTGAAATTACCACATCCTATCACCTACACATATTGTCATCTAAAAACATACAGTAACTCCCCCTTATTTTAGCAACCTATACCTATTCCCTGTACTTTTTTTTTGCACCTATACCTATACTTGTTATTCTCCCCCTTTGACATCAATGGCAAAGGGCCTACCTAGAGCTAACACTTATCTCCCCCTCAACTGATGTTGAACATCAATGGCAATAATTAATAGAAATTACTCCCAACTCCTCTCGTCGATCTTTGAATGTATCCTTTGATCGTGCCTTTGAGAAGATATCTGAAAAAACATATACATTGTTCCCTATCCTTTGAGCATCTACAATCAACTCATTTGAATCTTTTATTCTAATCTCACAACCTTTAGAATGAAACCTTAATGTGTATCCTTGATCACATATTTGACTAACACTCAACAGGTTATGCTTAAGACCTTTTACATATAAAACATTCTTAGTATTAGTTCTACCATAATCCAAACTTAAAGTACCTTTTTTGGCTATCTTGGTAGTGGTTTTATCTTTGAATCTCACTATACCACCATTTATCTTCTTTAGAGTTGTGGACTTACTTTTATCCCCTGTCATATGCCTTGAACATCCACTATAAATTAACCATGGCTGATCTTTACCTCTTAAATGTAGAGCTGTCTGAACCATCATAGAATCTTTAGGTTGTTTCTTCTACCATGAACATGTCTGAGCCTTCTTCTTGATGAATGGATCTTTGAAACTCTGATCCTTCTTAACTGACTCAAACATGCTTCTACAATACTGAGCTATGTGTCCGAAGCTGTTGCACTTGTACCATAATATGGTCTCTTCATCAAAGCTTGATAGAGGAGCAAAAGAGTTGTGGCTTCTGCTTTCTTATTATCTTCTTTTAAAGAGGAAATTTCAATAACATACCTTTGACATTATTTTCTTATTATTTCCAACTATGTTGTGAGGTCTTCTTCATTCTTATTGGCTTCTTCAAAGTGAGCTTGTAGGTCTTCAGTCATTTCTTTTGACTCTTGTTCATTTTTCTCAATCTGGCACTTTAATCTTCGATTCTTCTTTTGAATAGCTTCTAACTCTTCTAAGGCACAAATGAGCTCTCCTTCCATATTCACTTTAGCTTCCTCCTCTTGTTCTTCTTTATCATCTTCATGTATGGCCATGAATAGAATCTCTTCTTTTGAATCGCTGACTCCACTATCTTCACCTGAGCTAGGATCCTTATAATATAGGCTCTTCTTCTTGAATCCCTTCTTAGATTTGCCTTTGAAATTCTTCTTGTATGTAGGCTTTTATTATTCATCATCATTAACCTTATCTGGGCATCTAGCTAAAAAAATGTCCAATCTTTCCATAATTAAAACATTTAAAAGGTAATTTTCCTTGATATTTACTTGTTCCTCTTTTCGGCTTGCAAATGAAAAGCGCTCCATTGTCATCTTCATCATCACTGGAACTATCACTTGATTCTTGAATCTTTGCTTTCTCCTTATTTGATGTCTTGAAAGCCACTTCTCTCTTTGAGGGTTTATCTTGTTCTGTCTGCATCTCATATGCTGTGAGAATACCATGAAGCTCATCCATCTTTAGCTTGGCTAAACTCTTCATCTCCTTGATTACTGAAACCTTTGCATCATATCTCATTGGTAGAGATCTCAAAAACTTTTGTACCACTATTGACTCTTCCAACATTTCTCCAAGACCTTAAATCTAATTTATGATCTGATCAACTCATAAGAGATAACTTGTTATATCTTCTTCTTCTTCCATCTTTAAACTTTCAAACTACCTTGTAAAAGTTTGTAGCTTAGCTTGTTGAACCTTTCCATCACCTTTGTAAATATTCTCAAGTTTTACCCAAGTTTCATGAGCAGATTTACATTGTATAACTTTAACAAATTTAGATTCACACAAACACATAAAATAGCATTTAAAGCTTTAGCATTACATTCACTTGCCTTCTTTTCTACTGGAGTAATTGAAAATGTCTATGGCTCTTCATATTCCTCCACCACTGATTTCCATATGTCAAATCCAAGGACTATCAAATAAACCTTCATTCTCATGCTCCAAAAATCATAATTTGTCCCATAAAACAAAGGTCCCTTATTTGTAGAAAATCCTTCTTGTGACCCAGCCATTGTGCTTTCTCGATCTACCTTCAAGCTGTAAAACTTTTCAAAAAGGAACTTGCTCTAATACCAATTGTTAAGCATAGGATATACTGAGAGGGGGGGTGAATCAGTATATCATATATCTTATAAATCTTTTCCTTAACCAAATTTCACTTAATCAAACATTCAAGATGTGCAATAAAACTCAAACAATAAACACCACACAAGATAGAGAGAGACACCAGATATAACATGGAAACCCAATGTGGGAAAAACCATAGAGAACAATCTCAAGTATATGAATGAGCACCAACCCAAACAATATTTTCAATCCAAGCTTGTAGGAGCACTGACCCCTTTGCTGAGCACCAACCCAAAAACTATTCATGAGCACCAACCCATAGGAGCACCACACCCCTTTGCCAAGCACCAACCCAACTACTATTCATGAGCACCAACCCACAGGAGCACCAACACCTTTGCCAATCACCAACCCATAAATAATTCATGAGCACCAACCCATAGGAGCACTAACCCCTTTGCCGAGCACCAACCCCTTTGTGTATACCACACACCTATCTCTCAATGTTGCTATCTCAATAAATGATAGATCAATACAACCTCTCTTTCCTCTCTCTCACCTTTGCTCTTCTAAGATAGATATAAAAAATACAAATCATATTCATCTCTCACAATTTCTCTTCTAAGCTAGATATTACAATATCAAATCAACCTCTCTCTTTCATATTACAAATGGCTTCTCAAGCCTTTATTTATAGCTTTCCAAATGACCTTTGGCTTTCCCCCTTTGTGACCCTTTAATCCTCCTGGAAAATGGTGCCAAACTTGTATGACCCTTTATATTCAAGCCTTTGAAAAGTCATGTGGTGACCCTTCATGACCAAAAACTTCCTTCCCTCTTTTGTCCTCATCTTGGTGACTTTTTCGTATTCCTTAAAGTGTCCCTTCTTGAGAAATTGTGCCCTTCCTCTTTTGTCTTCACTTGGTGACTCTTGGAATTCCCCAAGATGAATCCTCATGGGAAAATGCATCCCATCCTTCTTTTATCTTTATCCCATGGCTCTTTGACTTCTCCATGGGCCCTCCTTTTGTCTCATATGCAACGAAAAATATATTTGTTAATATTAAATAAATATTAACTCATATTAGCCAAGATATATTTATTACAAACAACATTAGATGCAATGGGGCCTTTATCACCAATAATGCTAGACCTTTGACATCAATGACAATATTTCCAACATGTTTGGCTCAGATAATACGTGACATGTTCCTTTCCCTATTCATCATGTTGTGCCAAAATTACCCCTAGTGCATTTTTGGTTGATCATAGGTAAACAAGTAATGGCTTGTTTGGTTTTGGTGGAAACAAAACAAGTGGGTTGGAAAGATATTATTTAAGTTGATTGAATGATGTATATAAATATTATTTATAGGATAATGTAACACCTTTATTTAGTAAGTGCATAAACATATGGAATTTATTAGCTAATTGTGAGATGATGCATCTAATAGATTGATTTTTTCCATGTAAAATATGGAGCTACTTTAAGGTAGATGGTGCACGCATTTATGTAATTACACAACTTGGTTGGGATGAATTTAATGCCCTTATGAGAGACAATGAAGCCTTACATTTTTCCATAAGTTATTCCAAATACACACTTTTGTGGATTAAACATTACATTGTACTCATGAAGTATTTCAAAGACTCTTTGTAGTATAGTTGGATGATCAACACAAGTCTTTGATTTACCTAGGATTTCATTGACATAATATTCAACTATGACATGCATCATGTCATGGAAAATCATTGTCATGTCCCTCTGGTATGTGGCACTGAGATTATTATGTCTAAAAAACATCACTTGATAGCAAAACATTATCCATAGAATGGTGAATGTTGTCTTATGTTTGTCTTCTAGTGTTATTCTGATCTAATTATACCCTAAAAATACATCCATTAGAGTGAGTATTTCATAGCTAGTTGTTGAGTTCATTATCATGTCAATATTAAGGAAATAAAATTCATCATTTGGATAGGATTTATTGATATCTATGAAATTAGTGTAGATTATGATTATTGATCAAATTTAACTTCTACACAAATGAGGTCAATCCATACTATTTTGAACTTTTGGATAAAGTTTTATGGGTCCCATAGGGTGTCATTGTTGGTCTATTACCTTATTTGGCCTTGTCGTAGTCCTTATCTAAGCTCACTCTCCTTGAAATGGCCAAATTCAAACCTAGTCAAGCTGTATTAAAAGTTTTTCGAAGGTCCATTTTGTGTAAATTTGTCCTAACATGGTCTATATCATGTTTTAAATGGTTTACAAATCACAAATTGGTCATTAAGTTATATCTCATGTTTAAAAAGGGGTCTTTTGGCCACTTTCTAGCCCATTTATTGACTTGTACAGAATTATAATAGAGTAAATTTGTCACCAAGGTCATTTTCAATGTGGAAGAGGTTATGATCTTGTCAGGGGTAGTCAAATGTCAGCCAAGAGTTAGTTATACTCAGGGGCAGTCAGGGGCACTTGTATGATTTTCATGATCTGATCTTTAGCTAAAAATGTGGGTGGAATGTCTATTCACCTCCCAAAATAAATTTAATTTTTTTTTCTATTATTATGTAAAAAACTTCCTCTGTAACTCATCTTTATCCATTTTATCTTGGCATGCAAACGAGGGTCAACTTCAAGCACTTAGTGTGGAAGGTACAGGTGGAGTTGGGAGGAATGCTTCTAGCGGTAGATTTTAATATGAGTTAACTTCATTATAATATAAATAACTTGAAATTATTTGGATCCTCATTTATTAAAAATGGCTAACACTCTAGGTAACTTTTTATGCATGTTCAACCATAAGGGGGTCTCTTTTTAAACTTGTTTCACATTTTCTTGCTTTGGTTTGATGGATTAGTTTAGTTCAAGTGATCTTACATGTTTTTAAAGATATTATCATGCTTATTTTATTGTTAGAAGCTTCAAGTATTTGGGAAATCCTCTTTTAGGCTTTTATATGCTTGTAAAATGCCTAGTTTCCATTTACAGTCATCTCAATTATCTTGAAAGTGGTTTATCCACATTATAAAAAGTGATTTGATGTTGTTTTGATGATGATTCTAATGTGTTTTATGTTGTGAGATTTGAAAACTATTTTCAAGGTGTTTGGAAGGCCTTGCTTTACATTTTCTTGCTCTCTTAAGGGGCTATCTCAGTCCACACAATTAGAAGATTCACCTACAAGAGTATGTTAATGTCATCATGACCAGGAAAAAACCTTAAAAATGGCCTCAAGACTTTAAAGGTAATTTGAGTGCACTTTGGATAGGTCCAAGTTTGATAAAGAAGGGCCACAAGGTTGTGATAGGTCAAAAGAAAGTGACTATGTTTTTAGTCTATCTATCGCTAAAGGGACTAAATAGTGATCCAAAGGCTTCTTTAGGATTATATATGTTATGAAAAAGAAATAATTCAACACCCTTGATTATTTCATCTTATAGCCATATCTACATACATTCCCTATGCCACTTTTCAGGGCAAAATTAGGAGTGGAAGATGGTGTTTGAGATACTCAAAAGTTGTCAAAAAGTCACTAAATTATGATAGCGATATCTACAGGGTATGGTTGAAAAAGTGATTTACATTCCAATTTGATAATATTAAGCTATGCCACCAAGCTTTATTAATCCAAACTAGTCCAAATGAATTTTCTAAGCTATAATGATAGAGAGGAAGTGTGCTCTTATGTTTTAACCTCCTAACATACCCTCCCCTATCTGTATAAGCCTAGGAACACTAAGCTATAGTAAGATTTTACAAAATTTTGTCCCATTTGGGATAATAGTGGTCAAATTGAAGGTTTAAAGTGAAATTAGATGTTTTAAGGACACTAGACCTATAGGTCGAGTTGGTCCTTGTCAAACACATTACCTAAGTGATCTTAATTAACTTATAGGCAACACTCAAATCCATAAAAACATAGTTAGTTAAGGGTATATTGGCAGTGAGTTAAAGGTAGGTTTTTCCTTATGAAAAATGATTTTTATTTATGTATTTTTCCTATTTAAATGGTAATTGACCTCAAGGGACTCAATATAAACCTAAATACATCATGATATATGCCTAATTCTTACCAAAACTAGTCTATATGGGTAGAGCATGGTGACTATGACAGTTAGGCAAGGTGTTCTAAATCAAGTCCATGGAGTTGATATGGTTTTAGGAGTTTCAAATTAGATTCAAACATGAGGAGGTTATATGATCTAAGAAAAATAGATAAAATTTCCAAAACCCTCAAACAAGCTCAAAACATGATCTATAGTTAGGGTTTTAAGGGCATGTCTTAGTCCTTAAGGAACATGGCCTAATCTTGAGAGTAAAGGTGCATTGGTGCAAAAGATGAAGTTTGACCTGGTAAAACGGTGGATGAAAAATATAATGATATTATAAACATATAAATAGGTTTAATTATGTTCTTATACCATCATCTAAAGATAAATAGTACCTATAGGTAGGCCTGAGATGCATAAACTCAATCAAACAAGGACTATAGGTAGTGAGATTGAAGTAGGCTTTATTTGTGCCTAAATGGGACTATATGTGTGAAATTTTTCCTAAATAAAGGTAATTAATGATATAAATTGATCCTAAAAATTCTTTAATATACCTATAAAACTTGAACATGTGGCAAACCAACTCTAAATACAGCCAAAGAACCCTATCTTAGTCCAAGCATGAGGCCTAGTATGGCCAAAATGGAGAATATGAAGGTTATAGTGAGAATAATGTTGGAAAGTGATTTTAAAAAGGTTTATATATGGATAAAAATTCCAAATAAAAATCAATATGAGGATAAAAATTAAAGGAGACTATCTTTTCAAAGGCAAAACAAACTTGTACCCCACCTACCCTACATTTCTACCCTTTAGTGACCAATCTTAGAATTTGGAGGTTTTGAGGGTCAAAAATTGGAATAAAGGGGAAAAATATTGGTATATGGTACCATTATGGGTTCATTAATATTCCTAAATAATAAAATTATGAGGAATAATAGGGTAAGTTCCCCCTATTTTGTCTCAAATAGGGGGCACTTTTCCCCTTTCATAAATCTTGTTTTTCTTGTTGAAGGAGGTCAAATGATGGACCAGAGGTAAAGTAAGCTAAAATGGAGGTTTTTATTGTTTAATAAAACCTAAAAATATATAAAACCATGATATATGGTCTATAACCAAACATGATGCACTAACCAAGTAGGGTTGCATGCATACCTAGTCGGCAAAGAATAGGCCTAATCTCAAATAAAGGGTCACTTTCAGTTTCGACCTTAGGAAAAAATTATAATGACTTGGTTAAAATTAATGGAGGTGAAAATGAAGTTTTATAGTCATAATTAGGAAAATAAATATGTTGGAAGGTCATTTTGAGTCTCAAGTGGCAAGCAGACCTATTAGCAAGGTCTAAACCTAATGCCAAACAAGGGTAGGTTTTCATATTTAGCTCTTAGTGAGATTTTATAGTGAATATAAAAGGTTATTGGGATGTATTAAGAGGTTTTAAAACATTTTTTTCCTTATAAAGCTCCCAAGAAGCCTTTTTTGCCTTAAAATGCATTCAAACCCTTCTAATTTTGCAAAATTGACTTAAATGGTCATTTCAAGTGCTTAGAACTTTCATATACATTTTAATGGGACTTGGATATATTTTGGGATAATGGAGAAGGTCCTTAAGAAGACACAAGTTAAATTTGGAGAGTATTTCAATGTCTATTCTTTATGAACAAACATTAAGACCAAAAACCACTCAAAACCCTCTCAACCCCTATTTTAAGACCTAGTGGTAGAAACCAAGCTAAATGTGCCTCCAGATGGATGAATTTGACCATTAGTGTAAAAATTAAGTTTTTTAAAACTTCATGAGGGTTACATACATTTAATTATATTGTACATAATTGCATGAAATAGGGTAAAACATGGCTTATTTTGATTATTTTTTGTGTTTTTTAGGATTGGGAAGGTTTCAAGACACCAAATCACTTTTGGATGGAATATTAGGACTTTTTATAATTAACAATGGTATTTAGATCAAGTTTATAATTCCTCAACTATGCCTACTATATCTCTCTTTTCAGTTAGTCTAGTGAGCCAACTAGGGAATACTTTAAGAAAATGATGAATCTTCATTTGGAAAGCCTTTTAAGGGTTTGTAATTGAAATTGATTCCATGAAAGATTATAAAACATGAATTTAATCTTATTTTATTTATCAGATTGTAGGTTTGAAGAGTTTGTAGGTGTCAAGTGTGAGATGTGAAGAAAAAAGGGCTATTTTGAGACTACCCAGGATGATTATGCATGAGAATATGATCATGAGTCATTTAAGACCTCACCAATGTATGTGTGGACCTAATAATAACCCCTAATAATTACAAAAATAATCATACCTAGTTAGTTTCAATTATAGGGTAGTTTTGGAAGGCCAATCATGAGGGGAAGTTTTTTATGCATGGAAAAGGAGTTTCTTGACCATTTTATAGGTCATGAATGATCTCAGATGATATTTTTAACTCTTAACATGGAATGGCTCACCCCATCTCTCTATCTCTTTCATTTTTTACTAATTTTAGCAAGTTGAGACATGTCCAAATGAATCTTGGACTCTCCTTCTCTCTATCTTCCCATTTCTTCATAAATTTTGGCCTTTTGGCATTGTATTATATCTATCTTCCTAGGTATGGTTAATCCCTACCAAAATTTTTCCTTGAATAAAAAAATATAATTGTTTTACCTCATTCAAGTATTTCAGTAAGTGTATAGGATGGTTGTTGGTCTTTTGCAAGTGTAAGTTTCATTTACCTTCACATGTTACTCTCCTTAATACCTTGTGTGTTTGTGATCTCTCTCTTGTAGGTCAGAAAGAAGTTTCAAAGTGGATTGAAGGTGTATTGGGTAGGATAATCATTATAGTATCTTATAATTCCTATTTTATAGTTTTTCCTAGCCTATGCTATCTCCAAGACCCCATGTTCAAGCATTGTTGTTAGAGGGAAGATTAACATTTGGATGAAGCATAGGTGCAACTTGTCCTTAGTTCCAAGTGCATGATAACGGTATGTGTATATAAAACCTTTTGGTGTATCACCTCTTATATATTAGGTTTAATTTCATGTTATTCTAATCCCTTTTCATCCCCAAAGTGTTAGTAGTAGGATATGAGCTTTAGTGATGCATCAAGAGGAGCTAGCCCCTAATCTAGAGATCCACCTCCTAATAGGGATATCCACATCCCTAAGGTGGTTCCATTGTATCAATTTAATGAGGATAATCTTGTCCCATCTCCTCATTAGGTGAAAGTTCAAGTGATAATAATGATACCTTTTGGTTTCTTACTCATTGGTACAATGTTTAGAATCAACTCTTTCTCTTCTAAATGTTTATCCAACTCTTTCTTGACTAGAATAATAATATGAGGATGCAACTTACATATCTTATGTTTAATAATATTGACATAAAGATATAAAAAAATATGGTGTATAACCAAGGTATGGTCCAAACTTGGCATGTCTAAATAGGATGATGTAAATATATCAAAAAATTCCCTCAAAATGGCTATAAAACTTTCCCATTCCTCCTCAATGATGGATGCACTTAGTTTAATAAAATTTGGGTCTTCTCAAGTCCTAATGTTCACTTCTAAAGTGTCCTTCACAATAAGTGTAAAACCATCATATAAAATAATCAAAAAGGTTTTAAACTAATTGACAATGGTAACCTCTAGATGGAATAGTTCATCTAACTCTCCTAGGTAAGATGAATCTGAATCTCCTAATGATGGAAAGGAAAAATAAATAAATACCCTAAGGCAATATTGAATAATCTATGAATAATATTTCCATTCATAAGTACTGATATTTGATCTATAAATAGAATTTGGGTTATAGGTCTCTTGTACTTCATAATACGAGGGGTGAACATCCACATCTAATGTCACTAGAAACCGGTTTACACGAAGAGACTTTCCTTTCTCTTTAATTTTTCCTTGGCCAAAAAGTGCATCAAAGAGGTTTTCACTCTCTGACCTCAATTTGATTTTGTTTTTTTTGGGGTAGGGAAGTTCACCTACTCTCTGAAATAGGAAATAGGATCTAATCTAATAGAAAATACCTACTTTTGGTCTCTAAGAGGAATGTGATTCCTCAAATCCAAAAGGTCACATATGGGCCTTATCATTTTAAAACTTGTCTAATGGAATTATTGCCTCTTGTTGGTCCTATTCCATCAATTTTGGATGGTAAAGGGTTAAATTTTAAGGTTTATAAATATGCTTAAAGGTGAAAATATAATGGGGGTTAAATAAATTTGTAGAGACAAGGTCATCATAAATGCTATAATCAAACCCTGTGTCACTATCATCATGATCTTCATTAGTCATTGGTGTTGGAACATGAATAAGGTATGTGAGGTCACCCCTAGGTGATTTAAATATAATACCATGGGTTCTCTTATACTTTCTTATTAATATTAAATTGATTTTTTCCTATTGATGTATCCTAGGACTCTACCTTCATAAGATAGGTGTTGCATAATATGGTTAGGAATAGGATACTTTATAATTTGGTAATAGTCAAAAAACTCCTTAGTGTAAAGTCACGAATAGTTTTATACTAAGGGGTCATGTTTTAGGTGAAATTTTGGTTTAAAAATAATGGGCTTGTTCAACTAAGATTTTCCTTTGGTTTCACACTCCATGCGAGTATTTTTGACCTTAGGTCTCTAATAATATTTTATATTTTTAGCCAATTTGGCAATATGAAATGTTTTATGGGTATTATATTATCCAAGACCTTTTTTATTTATATATAAGTAGATAGAAATATCTAGTGGAGACATGGATGAGATAGATGCTAAACTATTTGGGTTAGTGTAATTAATTTATGGGCCTCATTCAATGGATTTTATTTTTTTATTCTTTTTCTATATGATTTGGGAATAGGATTCATGCTAAAATAATATTTATAGATTTTATACTTAGCCTCAAGATGTTTAAAATAATGATATGGTTGAATATCAACTCGTATAGTCACTTCCATTATTCAATGTGTAAATTTTATACACTGATGCAATGTAGAAGTTATGGTCCTGATTTCTTAGATCTAGGGTTATGTTTCTATACAATTTTCACTTTCAAATTCAAAGGGAGAATAAGAAACTAAAAGAAATGGTCTAAGGCTTGTATGTACCTAGATGAAGTCTACGCACTGTAATCTAGACGTTGTGAGAACTCCTCTTTGGTTATGGAGGATGACACCTGCAGAGGAAAGAGACTAAAATAAAGAAGGCGTTAGATGAGGAGATGGTGGGCTGCCAAGCAAAAGCTTGATCCCAGAAGTATAAAGACTTCTTTGAGGGAGGTCAACCCATTGATTGATAAAAATAATGTTTGATAAAAGACTGAATGATAAAAGACTGAAATGATTAAAAACTAAAATAGAAATAGAAGCAAATGCTTACCTAAATGTTGTTGTCAGCCTGGTCATAGTCATCGACGTCGGTTAGTCTGCCAACATCAGTTGTCAAGGTCTATTGACGTTGGTTATGATGCCAATGTCAGTGGGGGCAGTGGTCTCTATGGCCAGTGTCGGTTGGGGCAATAGTATTTGGATGAGGTCTGGTCAAGTCTAGACGGGTTTATGGTCTGTGGATGGGTCTGGGAAGGATTTTGCGTTTGGTTAAGGGTCTGAGAGTTTGTGCAGAGGTCTGGGATAATGGACAAAATGAAAAAAAGGAACAAAGAGGTAGAGGAGGCTTTTTAGCCTCTCCAAGAAGAGCAGGTCTGGAAGGGGTTTGGGTAGGAGAGGTTGAAAATGGGCAGTAGGCTTAATGACAGATGAATTAAAAGAAAATAATGAAATGAAAAAAGTAGAGATACTTACCTCATACCTGATGGAGAATGGAATGAAAAAGACCTGTTGCTGCTGATGTCCCTATTGTTGATGCTTGGTAGTGTAGAAGACCTGTTGCTGGTGGAGCTTGCTGTGTGCCTGAGAGAGAGAGAGAGAGAGGTTTGAAGGTTGGTGGATTGAAGATTGAGGAATGAAAGGTTGGATTGAAAGATGGGAAAAATGGGATTGAAGATTGAAGAGTCGAATCCACATTTGGGAGATGAAATGTAGTTATGAAGGTAATTGACGCTAGAAATATCACCGACATCGGTCGACAGTTGACCGATGCCAGCGGTTGGAAGGCAGGAAAAAGGATAAAAATAGCCTTTTATCCATTTTCCCAACTGTCGGGTCAGCAGGTCGGGGGAAGAAACGATCGAAGGTGGCTTAATAGGTGTGAGAAAGAGGGGAAGAGAAGTTGGAATAGGTCATGAATGGGGTTTAGGCATTTAAGACTTGGCATGGGTTGAGGAATGGAATCCAAAGAGGGCATCCAAGGGTGGTGAGGTGGCAAGGGGAGAGAGAGAATTATTAATTTAAAATAGATAATTATTTTAAGTTAATAAGAAATAGGTTAGGAGTGGTTAAGAGTGGAAAGGGACTAAGGGGACCAAGGGGGAGAGTCGACCTAGGGAGTAGACATGATTTTGGTGTCTACATTTGCCCCTTTTGTCTTGTTGGTTGTTCTTGACGAACTGCAAGACAAAAATAGGAGTTGATTGCCCCAGGTGTGGGATGAGGTTAATTCCATCTTGTTGGTTATTCAAGTGAACTGCAAGACAAAAATAGGAGTTGATTGCCCCAGGTGTGGGATGAGGTTGATTCTGTCTTGTTGGTTGTTCAAGTGAACTGCAAGACAAAAATAGGAGTTGATTGCCCCAGGTGTGGGATGAGGTTGATTCCGTCTTGTTGGTTATTCAAGTGAATTGCAAGACAAAAATAAGAGTTGATTGCCCCAGGTGTGGGATAAGGTTAATTTCATCCTGTTGGTTGTTCAAGTGAACTGCAAGACAAAAATGAAAGGAGGGTTGGTTGCCCTGATTATGGATGAGGTATTCCCCCTCAAAGCAAGAGTCGAGGGAACGGAACCTGGAATCGGGTGCTGATTTGACAGAAGGTGGATGGAAATGGTGAAGATGGAGTGAGAACGCTGTAAAATTCATGATTGCATGTATACCACTTCACAGGATGGTCAGGTCAAATTATCGCAGGTCAAGGATTGAGGAGTGCCAAAATTGAAATAACCAGGCCCCAACATTTGGTTGTAGATGATCGAGTTATTCAATCTAAGCTGTAGCTCTAATGGTCATCATGGTCCAGGTATCTTGGGCTCAAGAAGTGCTCTTGAAAACATGAAAATGCCACAAGTAGTGGGGATCAACATGCTAGCAATCCTATACTTGTGAGGGTCAAAAATAGTCTGCGCACAAGTTTGCTAACCATTCATGAGGTACCATACATGGAAAAACAACCAAGGCAATGTTTGTCTTGGAAGTGGTTAGGGTCGAAGGAGATAGGCATGATCTCCATGGTCATTGGTCGAGGATGGACTGAGATATAAGTGATCTCAAGTGACAGGTGTTGATAGATGGTCCATTGGATGGATGGACAAAAGAATGTGGCCGAGCTAACCTCAAAAGACATCGTGTGATCTGAGTGCTACCTACATAGCCCTTGTGTGAAGGGCCTCAGGCCAATGTAGTTCTCCCTAAAAGGGAGGAATGGTCAAAGGTGGTTGATGGTCTTGGTCGAGGTCAAGTCATGGTCAAAGGGAAAGAATGGTTTGTCCATCAGAGAGATGAACAAATGAGGGTGGTCGAGCTAACCTCAAAAGATGTCATATCATCTGAGTGTTGCCTACATAGCCATGGTCTTAGGGCCTCAGACCAATGTAGTTATGACAAATGGTCAAAGTGGTCGATGATTGGTTTTGGTCATGATGAAATGATGAGGGTAAGATGATATTACAGCCTTTTCCATATTGTGTGATGGTGTATTCTGCAACATTGGTTGAGGGGTCTTTCATTCCTAGCAATTTTCCATATTCATGATGGATGTATGCTAAAAATGAATGGAGTCTATTTATGCTTTAGCAAGTAATGGTTTATGCTTAACATAAATTGAGTCAGGTCGATAGTTTCCATGTGTATTGGTGTCCACATAAACTATATGAATGGTTTATGATAATGTTTTATGGTCTAAAAAAGGTTTTGGTTGGTTGGGTTGAGTTGGCAAAATGATTTGGTTGGATGTGTGACCAAGATGTAAAAATCAAAATGTGCATTGTTCTTTCATTGACAAGGCCTATAATGATGGCACGAATAAGGGTTTTTAGAAACAAAAGCCCCGTTCATGCATTACGTTGTTGACCAGTGGTTGTGTTAGAGAAGCAATCGAATCACTTGACATTAAGTGAGCTCGAAATACCTTGAGTATGATAGGATTGATGTGATATGGAAGGAAGGGGGAACCCTTTCTAGCAGGAATGACTTTTCCCCTTTTATAGGTGACCCTGAGAATGACTATAGACAAGTCCATGACTTTAAAATTGTCAGTCAGTTTCTTTTTTTTTGAAGGTAGACTAATCGATGCGAGAAGTCTGCGAGGGGATGATGTCTTGCTTTGTGGTCATGTTGTGAAGCTGATCGATGTGGGAAGCTTCAGATATAATGCTTTTTGTAGTAAGAGTTTAGTTATAGCCATCCTTCGAGGGAGTGGTCTATATTTTGCTTTTTATGTTTTTGATATGACTTTGGCCTAGCTGTCCTTCAAGGGAGCAGTCTAGTAGATACAACAATGATGATGTAGCTATCCGTCGAGGGAGCAGTCTACATTTATAGTTTATATGACCTTGGAATATGCATCCCACTTTTATATTTTTTTTTGATTTTTTTTGTTTTTTTTTGGTGACTAGAATTTTGGTCATGGAATTGACTATAGAGGTTTAGAGGGTTTCCCTTTTATTAGGACAAAGTAGTCATGCTTGACAAAAGGGGTGACTAATGTTTGCAGAGTTGAGGGTTGAAAAGGAATAGGAATGACAATGACAAGGATTGCTCAAGGGATCAAACTCAAATTAAATGTCAAGTGAATAATTACTTGACTAATAGTAGACTGGTCAAAGATGTAAGGCATAAAGGGGCTCAAGTTTTGACAAAGTCCTGACCCATGCTTGTGTTATGATGCAAGGTCTGAGTTAATTAGGAGAAAACTTGCCCCATTTGCTTCATTCCAAATTTTTCACATGTTGATTGATGTTGAAGGAGTTGGTTGATGTCATGATTAAAAAGGTTGGTTGACATTTGGTTAATGTTGGGTCGAAGTTGGTCGAGGTCTGGTCAATGGTCAGTTAGATGTTTGGTTGAGGTTTGGTCAAAGGTCTAGTTGAGGTCAGGTTGAATATTTAGTCGAAGATAGGTTGAATGTCTGGTCGAGGTTAGGTTGATTCTTGTTTGGTCGAGGCATAGTCAAGGCTTGGATGAACATTGAATTCCCCCAGCGGCTAGGGAGAATGTTTGGCAGATTGGTCAAGGTCAGTTGAGGCTTGGTGGTTAGATTGACTATGTTGATGTCGAATAAGGGGGTTAAAGGTAGCGAAGGGACCATAGTCGGGTGTGGAGATCCTAATTTAGGTGACGAGGTTTGAGAAGCATGGGTCGGTGTTGATGATTTGTCGAAGAGGTGGTCAAGAGGATCCTTGATGAGAAAGGAATCCTTTTTTGGTGTTGATGAATGACAGCTTTAAGAGTGCAATAATGCTCAGTGTCATGTCCCAGAGTGTGATGATAATGGCAAAATTTAGAGTTATCGAACCAAGATGGTCTTGATCCGAGAGTTGATGAGTGGGATGGTGAGGAGGTTGAAGGTTTGTTGATAGTATGGTTGAGAAGAAAGGTGTCTTTCTCCAAGCATTGGTGAACAACAACCTTGAGGGCACAACAATGCTCAGTGTCGTGCCCAGGTGTGTGATGATATGCACAAATTTGAGTGTCATCGAACCAAGGCAGTTTTGGTATGAGGGATTGATATGGTTTAAGAGGTGGGAGATTGATGCGAGAAGACTACAACAATTGCCATAATAGTAGGGCATAATAACCTGCTAATGGGTTTGTGTGTCTTGTTGTAGTGGGAGTTGATGACTTTGGTTTAAGAGGCGTAAGAGGCATTGGTCGTACCATCATTTTTGTGGGTGGTGTAGCCACACGTGTAGATGGCACTTTGGAGGTGATTGGTGTTGGATGTTTTGGAGGAAATATATGTCTGATGGGTTGAGGGGATAATGGAGGTGACTTGCCCATGTGAAGTATGGGAGTAGGAAGCACCCCTATTAAAGTTGATGGATGTGGGCCCAAACTTGAAGGTAATGATGAAGGTGGGGGAGGAGTCCTCCAGTGTGGTTTAGTGGCCTTCTTTGGTTTGGGTTGAGGGCCACCATTGTGCGAGGTGAGGTTAGATACGGGTTTGGGTTTAGATGTAGACAGAGGTGAGTGAGATGTAGCAATCTCAGGCAAAAGGCAAGAGGAAACTATGATTGGGTCTTCCTCGGTCAAAATGGGTGAAGAGACTGGTTCTTCTCTTAGTGGAGAAGAAATAAGAGAGTGTGGCTCTGCAGTTGGATAGAGCGTAGGAATGGTCATGGTCTCAATGTGTGGTCTAGGCGTGGGGAATGTATGATCCCCCATTGATGACAAGAAGGATGAGGGTGAGGTAGCTGATGTGGGTGCCATCAAAGCATCCTCCAATATGAGAGAGGTCGATGGAGGACTAATAGGAGAAGAAAGTTCTTCATCCTGTGGAGGAGGAATAGGGGAAGAAGGGTCTTCCACCTATGAAGGAGGTTGGTCAGGGACAAGAGGTGAGACCGTGTTGACTGTGTGTATGTCATGCTCTTGGGAGCCACTGGTCATGGTTTGGACATTGTTTTGGGTAGGCGAATGATTAAGAAAGGGTTGTTTGAAGATATCAATGTGTTGTTTGGGTGGGGTGTTTGGATTGTCCAAGATGAGATCACCCCTATCTATCATGTCTTTAATGATGTTTTTGAAGGTTCGGCAATTGTTGATGTCATGGCCATGGACGTGATGATAGTGATAAAAGTTAGCCTCCCTATACCATGTAGGGAGGGCTTTTGAAGGGTCAAATTGAGGTAATCGAATTGGAGGGAGATTGAGGACCCCCTGCTTGAAAAGTTTTTCCAAAATGGAAGCGTATGATTCTCCAAGTGGAGTGTATGAATGCTGGATGTACCATTGTTGGAATTGTTTGGTGATGCTTAGAGATGTAGAAGGTTGAGATTGGTTGGTTGTTGTCAAAGATGGTGATCTAATGACCACAGTGCTGGCCACTCCTTTGGATTTGGAGTGGGAAGAAGAAGGTCTAGAAGAAGAAGGGTCATTGGTTCTTGCGTTGGTATTACACAATTTGACCTTATCTTTTTCAATGGCATAGAGTTCAAGCTTTCAGGCCATGATGAAAGCTTCATCGAAAGTGCAGAATGTTTGAATCTTCAAGGTAGAATAAATGTGCCTGGAACATGCTCAAGAAAAGAGCTCAATGAGCTCAGGTTGAGGCAAGGAGAAGGAGAGCTGGTTAATCAAGCCTCTCCAATGGGCGACAAAATTGATTATTGATTCGTCATCAAATTTCCTGATAGAGTAGAGGTCTGTGATTGAGACTTGTTTGGTGATATTCATAGAAAAATGGTCAAGAAATAATTGGGTGAGTTGAGTGAATGAAAAGATAGAATGTCTGGTAAGAGAGCTATACCAGTCAAGGGCAGGGCTAGAAAGCGACATGGGGAACGTGCATAGAAGTAACGCATCGTCATGGGCTATGAGATAACAAGCATGTCTGAATGCTTGTAGGTGTTGTTGTAGGTCTTCCTTACTCTAGAAGTGAGTAAATTTAGGAAGCTCCCACTAATTGGGATAAGGTCAGATAAGGACGGAGGGATGAATGGGTTCATTGCATACTTGCTCATATGAAAGAGCATTTCTTGAACCAGAGATGGATGTCTCAAGGCTAGACATCTTGTCCATCAGGATCTTGATGAGATCAATTGATGGATTGATAAGTGAGGCACCCTCTAGTTTTTAGGGTACCTAGAAGGTGGTCGAAGAGGTGTATGACGTACTTGGTTGTGCTTGTGTAGGCACAAAATATGGGTAGTGTGTCATAGGGATAGATGTCATGGTCAAAGGGGCTTGTGCCATGAAGTTGGAGGACACAAGTTGACTAGATACTGCCATAGGTGGTTGAGTGGTGGCACTGGTAAAAGGATAAGTTGTCACTCTCGCGTGTATAGGTGCAAGAGTGGGTGAGGTCGAGATAATCAAGTTCTGGTATGATGTAGAACTTGGTTGAATTGCGTGTGGTTGAGGGGGTAATGACACCTCGATGGAGGTAGGTTTGAAAATAGATGAGGAGACCAAACTTTGTGTATTAGTCATGGTCGAGTGACTAGTCAAGATAATAGGCTGAGTCATGATGGGTTGGGTAGCAGATGGTGTTAATGTCATCGCCGCTTCACCTGAAAGGTCTCATGTTTGGTTTCTCACTAGATAGTTTTAGAGGGCTTTGACATTGAGGTCTAAGAATCTTTTGAAGTCTTGGTCCCCTTCAGGGACAATGGGGGTCTGAGTCGGGGTTGGTCGAGTAGGAGTTCTTTCGGTCTCTGAGTGGAACTCCATTATAGGACTGGTTATGGACGAGGAAAGTAGAAGCGGTTGATGCCTCGCTTTGTCAAGAAGATCCTTGGTTTGACTGCGTGTCAAAACCATTCAAGGAAAAAGGGGTTTAGGTTCTAGAAACTATGTTTTTTTAGCTTCAAAAACTCAGAATGGGGTTTTGACAGAAAAAGGGTCAGGTTTTAAGGCTGTTGTTTTGAAAAAAAGGAATGTGAAAGTGACTGATGTCAGTTGAAAAATTGATGTCAATGAGAATAGATGGCCGACGTCGGTCAGATAACCAATGCCAGTGAGGAAATGTTGCCGATGTCAGTGGTAAAACTGATGCCAGTGACTGTGTTTTCCAAAAACCCAAAAGATTTGAGAGTTTTTGGAAAAAAGGAAGAAGAACATCCTCACTACCTCAAACAAGCAAATAAGAAAAGAAAAGATGAAGAACACAAACAGATCCTAAGCATTAAATCCCTAGGAATAAATTATTAGGATCATGTTGGCTTATGCCTTAAAATGATGTTTGGGAGGATTGGCTTTTGAGATGGGTCCTAGAAGAGGTAGTCTATGGATGGTTTCAGGTTTGTTTAGGTGCTCAAGAGTCTGGGTTAGGTTCCGTACATGGCCTGGTGCTAAGGAGCAAGCTCCCCTCACTTCACAAGCCTAGTGATAAGCTGGTCTCGCTTAGCCAAAATATACTTTTCCTAGAGATTATACTCTACAAGAGAACAGAGTGGGCTTTCCCCTTGGTGATGAAATCCAAGTGGGATTGCTAGGACGGGTAAGGTATCTGCTGGGTGATGAAATCCCAGTTGGGCCTTGTCTCAGGTAAGTTTTGATGTTTGATTTTTGCAAGTGATTTGGTTGTGTAACATAAAGTGATCTACGATTAATTCATGATGCATTTGTTAATTACTAGATGTGGACTAAGAAATTCAAGCAAGCAGAAATGAAATGCAATGTGTTTTAAGCCCAAGTTGAAATGTTAGTTCGTATGAAGACAAGTGGAGAAAGGGTTGAAGAGTATGAATTTTGACTTGTCTATGATGCAAGAAAAGAAAGAAGAGTTCTTTTTAATCTTGCTTATGATGTCTTTTGGAAGAGATAGAAAGAAGAGGTGAAAAGGAGAAACCTAATGCACCCTATATGAATAGAAAGAAAAGAACCCAAGGAAGACCCTAGTGTCCCACTGGGCATGCTAGAATGTTTCTATATGATTTTTGCTTTCACATTCAAAGGGAGAATAAGAAACTAAAAGAAATGGTCTAAGGCTTGTATGTACCTGGATGAAGTCTGTGCACCGTAATCCAGATGTTGTGAGAACTCCTCTTTGGTTGTGGAGGATGACACCTGCAGAGGAAAGAGACTAAAACAAAGAAGGCGTTAGATGAGGAGATGGTGGACTGCCAAGCAAAAGCTTGATCACAGAAGTACAAAGACTTTTTTGAGGGAGGTCAACCCACTGATTGATAAAAATAATGTCTGATAAAAGATAAAATGATAAAAGACTGAAATGATTAAAAACTAAAATAGAAATAGAAGCAAATGCTTACCTGAACGCTATTGTTAGCCTGGTCACAGTCGCTGACATCGGTCAGTCTACCAACGTCAGTTGTCAAGGTCTGTTGACATCGGTTATGCTGTCGATGTCGGTGGGGGCAGTGGTCTCTACAATTGGCATCAGTTGGGGCAATAGTCTTTGGATGAGGTCTGGTCAGGTCTGGATGGGTTTATGGTCTGTGGATGGGTCTGGGAAGGATTTTGGGTCTGGTTAAGGGTCTGAGAGTTTATGCAGAGGTTTGGGACAATGGACACAATGTCAAAAAGGAACAAAGGGGTAGAGGAGGCCTTTCAGCCTCTCCGAGAAGAGTAGGTCTGGAAGGGGTTTGGGCAGGAGAGGTTGAAAATGGGCAGTAGGCTGAATGACAGATGAATTAAAAGAAAATACTAAAATGAAAATAGTAGAGATACTTACCTCATACCTGCTGGAGAATGGAATGAAAAAGACCTATTTCTGTTGATGTCCCTGTTGTTGATGTTTGGTAGTGTAGAAGACCTGTTGCTGGTGGAGCTTGCTGTGTGCCTGAGAGAGAGAGAGAGAGGTCTAAAGGTTGGTGCATTGAAGATTGAGGAGTGAAAGGTCAGATTGAAAGATGGGAAAAATGGGATTGAAGATTGAAGAGTCAGATCTGCATTCGGGAGATGATATGCAGTTATGAAGGTAACTGACGCTGGCAATATCGCTGACATCGGTCGACAGTTGACTGATGCTGATAGTTGCAAGGCAGGAAAAAGGCTAAAAATAGCCTTTTATCCATTTTCCCAACTACCAGGTCAGTGGGTCGGGGGAAGAAATGGTCAATGGTGGCTTAATAGGCATGAGAAAGAGGGGAAGAGAAGTTGGAATAGGTCATGAATGGGGTTTAGGCATTTAAGACTTGGCATGGGTTAAGGAATGGAATCCAAAGAGGGCATCCAATGGTGGTGAGGTGGCAAGGGGAGAGAGAGAATTATTAATTTAAAATAGATAATTATTTTAAGTTAATAAGACATAGGTTAGGAGTGGTTAAGAGTGGAAAGGGACCAAGGGGACCAAGGGGGAGAGTCGACCTAGGGAGTAGACACGATTTCGGGGTCTACAGGTTATCCAAATAATAGATTGTAAGATAGTTCTAGGTCCAACACATGGCATAAAGATTTGTGGGTCAAATACCCAATGTTCATTATCAAGTTAATATTACATTGAGATTCCCATTCTTCATTATCATATTCCTTGATAATGATGGTATCTAGCTATAATTTGGCTACAATATATCCAAGATGTTTGACTAACTTCAAAGACACAATGTTGAGGCCTAAACCATTATCTACAAGGACATGTTTAATTTTATGGTTCATTATAATAACCTCAATGTATAATGATTTATTATTTATAGGTCCTAAAGATGACATGTTACTTTGGGCAAAGGTAAGACATTGGCCAAGGGCCAAATTTCCTACCATGGCTTAGAATTTGTTTGGATAAAAATCATCTGTCATGAGGGACTAGTTAAAGTACTCATTTAGGATATCTTTGTGGATGGTAGATTTATGAAACAAATCTATGATGGATATGTGTGCATGCATATTATTCAACTATTTCAAAACATTATAATTCATCCCCTAAATTTTGTCAATTGGTTTATTTTTTATAGGCATGGAGGATTGATTTGGCCCACTTTTATTATTTGTTAGTGGTCATTTGATAGTGACCTTAGCTCATCAAGTTGTGATCTTTTAATTTTTATTTCTAACTTGGTTTTGATATTTTTTTGGGTAGGTAATGAGGCTTAAAAGTATAATTCTTGGACGATGTTTATCTTGGTTATCAACATGGTCTATAGAAGAATCTCTAGCATAATGGGGTTCATAAGAATTATTGGAAGAAGTTCTAGGTTTGTCAGTATTTATCTAGAGAGTAATGGTTATAGTGGTAACATGACCACCTAAAATATGTCCCACAACATTATTATAGGTATACACCATGACATGATGGCCTCCTAGTAGGTTTGGTTAGTTTATCCTTGGTTTTAACCAGTTTATTATCATTGTTGTGGCTGGTATTATTGTTGTTTGTTTTATAATGGAGTTCTTTGTCACTATTTTTGTTATTTTTATGTTGGGGAAATATATTCTAATGAATACCCAACTTACAATTGGTCATAGGAGTATGGGTGTCTATTTCTATCTCTCTATTTTTTAACAAATTCTTGATCAAAAGCCTAAGTTGGATACACCATATTATGGAATGTCCTATGAAATGATGGTACTCAAAAAATTTATGTTATTTTTACCAATCAAGAAAAGTAATCTCTTAAGGAAATGACATTGGTATTGGCTAACAAATCATATTTACTATTGATGTTTAAAATTGCACTTGATTCTAATCAACAACAATGGGAAGTTTCAAGCTGTGGGATATTGCGGCTTGAAACAACCTCCAAATTTTAGAGAATCTGGTCTCTTATTTTGTATTGGGTGTGGGGGAAAAAGGATATAAGATTAAATAGAAACACAAATGTAGGAAATGAAACCTAACTATGGTGATGCACCTAAGTGTAATTCGATCCTAATCCTGAGCACAGTGAGACTATATGTAGGGTTCATTTACATTTAAGAGCAAAAAAGTGCATGATCAATGTAAAAAATTGAAATAATAGAAACAAAGGCTCATAACAGAGGTTTATTTTGTTGAGATACAGAAAATGTCAACAAAGGCATAGTGTTCAATCTTCTTATAAGAATCTTCCAATCACATAAGAGGCACAGAAACACATACAGTTATGTAGAGCTTCTAACTCAAGAAAATGAGACAAAAGCAAATGACATTAATAATCACAACTCTAGAAAATCTATAGTCTAGACCACTTTTGCAAATGACATAGATAATACCAACAAAGGTATAGAGCTTAATCTTCTTAATTCTTTAAGCCACATAAAAGGCACAAAAACATGCACAATTACATCAACTCTACAAGTCAAGAAAATGAGACAAAAGCAAATGATATTACTTAGTCCAAAACTCTAGAAATTCTAAACTATATCCCCCCCCTTTTTTTGATATTGATCCTCTTCTTTTATAGCCTCAGATGTCTCCTTCCATCATCCCCTTCCCCATGTAATTGTAGTCCACCCTTAACTCACAAGGGACAAATAGATGGCGCTTTCAATGCCTTGGATGTATCTTGGTCTTATTAGGAAGGGCCATGCTGGGGCGGGGTGGCTAACCTATCTATGACATGTTGATTCATGATCTAGTACCTCCTCCCACACCTAAATTTCTCATTCCAACACCTACTTAGCCGCTCAACTATCTATTCTCCTCCACTTATAGGGGACAAATAGATGGCCCTTTTAATGTTTGCAGGATCCATAAATCTACTCAGTGAACTATTCCATCTACTAGACATAACTCCTACCAAGTTTCCCTCCATCTTGCCTTGCTATAATAGATACATAGAACACTCTATTATATTGAAATAGGAGAGGACACTTAGTCAATTTCTTGACATTCTCCTTATTGCTTAGAGGGCATCAGAGAATGACACTTGGCACTTTCCACCTAATTTATCGAAGACACGGTTCTTTCTACTTTCCATTTATCCTACTCAGGAATGCTCCACCTTCAACACCTATCGTAATCTACTTCTTTGATACTTAATAATTTTAACAAAATAAAATTCACTGCATTCCTTGCCTGAGTAAAAGAATGGATGCATGCGGCCATCTCCACTTGGTGACACTTGGTGCTTCCATAGACCTTTGAAATAACACCTGGGACCCACCAAAATCTTTATTTATCAATGAAGCTCAAAGATGGTCTCTCAAAGGTTGACACATGGCAGCCTCCACTACTCGTGGGAAGATACGTGGCATCCTCTGCTTCTCTTAATAGGGGTATGTGGTGTCTTCCACTTATTTCAAGAATGGAGTAGAGATGGGTTCAAGAAGTGACACTTGGTGGCCTCCACTACTTTTTAGCACCTAAACAAATTGAAATGATGACTTCTTGCATTTTTAAAAGGCACTTAAACCCTTTGGTCTTTGGGACACTCCCTTGAACTACTCATTGAACCAAAATGGTTCAATGGTTCAACAGTTCAACACTGTGTGCCATTTACACTTTAACCGAGGTATTAAACCAAAACATTAAACCAAAGCATTAAAACCTAGGCATTGAACCAACTACACTAAACCCAGGTGTTAAACTAACTATCTCTCAGATGTTGACATATGGTGACTTCCACCTTCCTTCAAAAAGTAGTCTAGGGCCTTTCGTGATTGCCACCCAACACTTTCTGCATGATCCTATTGCTTAGCTTGTTAAAAACCCTTTCACCAAAAATTAGATGAAACATGGGTGCCAATATGAGATGTAGATGCCAGCACATGGTGCATTTTGCTTAGCTGCCATTGGATACATGGCACATTCTGTAGCCTTCTTAAAAGTTATGAAAAGGGTCTCGAACGATGCCAGCTAGCTAGCATCATGTTTCAAAAATTGACACTTGGTAGCTTTTACTCAAATTTAACACTTAGGCAAAATGAAATGAAGGAAATAAAAAGGGGAAAGAGAACCCATGCTAAAATTATGCCACTTGGTAGCTTTTGCTACACTTCGACACTTAGAGAGAAAAGAAACCCGCACTCTGCTCTAAAACTCTACCACCACGACCAAGGTATGAAGGAACCAAAACTGCAGTGCTCAACTAAAAATTTAAATACAACATAGAGTAAAACATTACTCTACAGTTATTGGCAACCCCCAAGACTTTTGAGCCTACTCAAAAAGAAACCCAACTCCTGCTCTATCAAAATTTCAAAATTTTATAGCTTCAAAAGTGTTGTCTGGTAGATGGACCATTCCTGGTCAGATAACCCTTGCTTGTTCTGCAATTTAACAAAAGCTAGATCAAGATTGATTATATCCTTGTGTGAAAATTTTATCAAAATCTAAACTATAGCTTTCAGTTTGAATTCTAGCTAGGAAATAGGGGCCAGAACAGCTTTGATTTTTGATACTAAGGAATCATACTACAGGTCTTGGAAAACTGTTTGATCCTTTTATTTGGCCAGGAGCAATGGTTTAATTTGATCAACCATTAACACCATGTTGGTATCTAGAAAAGGAGAGGGAAGACCTAGTTGCACTAGATCTTCAATATGCTGTCTCATCTCACCGATGCCTTCTTTCATGACTTCAAGAAGCTCTTGGAAACTGTTGGCCATGGCATTGCAACTAAGCACTTTATTAAATCATTTTGTAGCAACCATTCTATCAGTGATTCCCACAACTACCAGTGTCATATCCATTGCATCTTAGAGCTTCTACAACAAGGTTTGGGAGTCTGTGACTCTATTAGAGACTATAGCTAGAGTGTTCTTCACTAAATCTTTCACCTTCTCGCACAATTATTGTGCATTGAGTAGGAAGGTGAGAGATGGCCTGAGCTGAATCATCTCTAAGGAGATTCTTTTCCACATTGATTCATATATCTCCTTTACCATTTTTATCACTCTAACACCTTGTGGCCTATTAGCCAACTCTATTGTCAATTTCACCACTTTCTGTTGCTCTACTTGGAACTAGGCTTGAAAAGCCACAGCCTTGTTTTGTTCATCCAGTAGCTTTTGCTACAATTGAGTGACTTGCAGCTAATGTCCTTCGAATCTTCCCTACAACGCTGCTTTCTCCCACCTAAGGGTCATTGCTACATCCTTTATATGTGTGAGCTCTGCTTTTAATAAATCATTCTAGGCCTAGACCGCCTAGTGAGTCTGAAGGGAAATAGTATCTTGTAACTATTTATTCAGACTTGCTATTTCATTATCTTTATTATTTTTTTCTTCAGCCAAACTGTTATAGTTTGCCTTTTCTTTGGTCAAATTAGCCTCCATCTTTTGTAGTCTTCTTGATGTTTTCAAATAATCTTCCATGATTGCAGAAGTGGATTCTATCAATAGCTCAACTCTATCTTGGGGCCTGAACAGGGACATATCAATGGCCATTGTGTTCATTGTATAGTCCTCTAACTACATCTGCTCGCTTGACTTGATGACGTTGGGTGACAAATGGATCACCATCAGTTACTATTGAATAGGGTCAAATTATGACTGCAAGCATGGGGTAGCCAATGCTTTATTCTCTTTATCTTTATTTTTCTCTAACCGGGCTTCTCTTGCCTTCCCAGTAGCATCAGCCTACATCTGGAAGGTGGAAGGGGATGTAATGTGTCCTCTCACAAAAGGATATCCCTATGGTAGGCCATATTAAAGAGGAAGTGGTTGGCTATAGGTGAGATAAAGGGGCATCTTTTTGGGAATAGAGGGGGAGAAATGGGGTAACATTAGGGCTTGAGGCATCAAGGATGGGGCAAAGTGTGAAATGGGGATGGTAGAGGTGGCAGGGGGTGTCATTTGGCTAGATGGGGGCATCATGCCAATAGGAGGAGGAACTAACTGAGAGGGAGGAGGAGGAGTAATACTTACTTGAGGAATTATAGTGCTCTATAATTGGCATTGTGAAGACTCCTCTTCCTCCTCTGAATCAAAATGGAACTGCACCCTCTTTCTCTTCTTGGGTGTCTCTAACTCTGGTTGCATATGCTTCCCCTCCACATCTGTTGTTGTTAGTGGTACTTGTGGAGATTTAGGGACCTCAATAATTTTTGATGATGGGGAGGCCTTTAACAGTGAAGATACTATACTCCTTTGTTGTTCCATGGCACTAAGAGGCTAGGGCTATATTGATGTAGTGACTACATCTGCAGCTTGCTTTGAGGCCTGTGGTTGCTGGCTTGGTCCTGCTCTAGCTTCTTGCCCTGTACCGAGTGTCAGCAATCTACTTGTTTCTAGGATAGATGCAGGGGAGGGATGACACTCATCCCAGAGTTCCTCCCATTTTTCATCTAAATCCACACTTCAAAAAGTATGGGTGGTTTGAGAAATTTCTTTCCTATATTTCCAATAGGCTTCAATCTTCTTCACATCTCAATCTTTATTTTTCAATGTCCTTCTCAAACTAGAAGTCATCCTGACTTTGGGATCATAATCCCTCTACTTATCATAGAAGGTTTCCCATGTCCTATTCTATGTTAGGGGTAAATCTGTCAATTCAACATAAAGACTAGGAGCATCTTCTATGGGGTTTTTCCTAGTCTCCCAGAAAGGGTCGCCTTCATGTGCAATCCTGGCCCCAATCCTATTGGTCCTTACCTAGGATGCTATGAAACAATTTGGGTCATAAACCCATTTGTCTTTGACTAGCAAGAACCCTAAGAAGGCTAGCTTTCTTAGCAATATAATCTCAGCATCTCTAGCTTCCAAACTCATGTTGCCTACCATCCACAAGAGATTGTACATTTTTCTCTTCTTCTTCCTAGAGCCATACTCATTGTTGACTATTGACACCTACCTAGTGACTTCCAAGAATTCCAACCTAAGAGTTAAAGTCTTTGGTAGCAACACTGGTTCCCCACAAAATTTGTGAACCCTTATGATTGTGTGGTGAGACCCAAAATAGAAGTCATATGAGATTGGACAACTGACCAGGAGGTTTGAAACACTTGGAAATAACTTGTTCATAATAGGTTCAGGGCTAAGGCAACATAAAATGGGGGTAACGAACAGTTCCCAAAAGTCATACAGGTCATTAGTTTTTGATAAAACATGTGTCCATGCAGACACAAGAATGGTTCTTTGGGGGTCAAAACCTGGGTCATAGAAGTTCAGATTCATATGTTGGGTGAAAAGGCTGGGGTTCTGATATAGTATGAGATGGAACAAATAAGAGGAATACCTAAACACCCCTTTTGATTTGAACTAGGTTAGCTATTCCACTATTCAAAATGCAATGTGCTCTAAGAAGTCAAGTCAATACTCCTGCATTTTGTCGACTGTCTTCAACCTAAAAAGGATGGCCATTTGTTCTGCATACACTACCATGTCATCCTTCATGCCAAAGATGAGAGCCATCATTGACAGTGCGTCTTGGCTAGCTGGCACGAATTGAGCTCTTGGTGCAGGGAGCATGGGTACCATAGTATCACCATCAACCATTTGTAATTCAGACCTCAAAAACCTTGTCTGAGTGTTGATGTTCACCCATGTTCTTTACATCCTATCAATAGTGGGGAATGTAACGATATTGTCATAATCCAGAGCTATCATGTCCCTGATAGCTTGCAGGGTGATATGCACCATGAAGGGACCCTATTGAATGGTGTAAGATGGTGCATGGAGCAAGTTTGTGCATAATTCAATCAAATTAGGGCATGGATGCATATCCAGGACAATTAACTGAACCAATTGTGAATGTCTCATATTGCCCCTCACTAGCCCTTTGAATACACCTTTGGTGTGCCCCTTATCTAAGACTCTTGCTATTGGATTTTTGCAAGATAGGGTCCATGATTCCATCTACATAAGATTTTGGTTCTCGGATAGGTTCTTGATGGTTGCACAAGAGCTGAAGTATATGATTTACTAGCAAGCAACCTATCAAGAGATCTAGACATCCCAACTCCTTGTTGTGAAGATGATGCTCCTACCATCTCTATATCTTTTATGTAATACCTGGTATGAACCTTATGCAAGATAAAAACACTCTCACTGAAGCAAATTTTACTAGGCACTAACAAATCGGAAGGAGCAGGATATTTTCACAGGTGTAGGAATGCTTGAGAATTTGTAAACTTTAAATCCTGATAAGAGATATTTATAGATCTATCAAGTCTTAAATAGCATTAAATTTAGATGACCGTTAGTGGACCCTACTCAATATTTGGGAACAGTGAGGTGGACACACTATGCAAGTTGCGGCACAAGGTACTTTAGATATTTTGAAAGATTTGGGAAGCATTCAATGTAGCAAAAATTTCAGGAATTAAAAAAATTTCTAAGCCACCAACTCTGTGTTTTAAAACACTTATTTAAAAGGAAATTAGGAAAACAATAATGAAAATAAAAAACAATGCAAGAATGGAAACTACCTAACTACATTAATTATCTTTATTTCCCTCCAAGATCAAAAACAAAATTTCTAACGTCCTCTTTATGACAAGCCAACTTATGTTGCCATACAAGTGATTGAAATGGGTATATCTTTGGTGAAATGCCCTCTATGTAGGCCACATGGATTTTCTTGCATTTGAGTGAGTTTGAGTCAAACATGCTTTCAACATCCATAAGCTCTTCTTTTCCTTGAAATCTTGTCAAATACTGGTCCTTTATGTTGTTGTTTCTCATCAAGAAATCGATGGCTGTTTGTTCTCCACTCTGTGTCTTTTGATATCCATCATATTTTGGCTTATTTCCTTCTATCTCATTTTTGGGTTCCATTGCATCATCATGCTCCTTGATGACTTCAACCTTTTGAAAGGATAAATTTGAAAGCTGGCATCCCCTCTGCATACTTAGTTGAGTCTCAATGTTGTCTTCTCAACATTTGACCAGTTCATGGCCTTCTTAAAGAATAGTGTAACCTGTCCCAATGACTTGATCAAGGAAGTGTCCATGCTCCTCCATATCTTCTTTAAAAGTGAGAAAAAAGTCAGAAATGATCTCTTCTTCATCAGAGGTTAAGGTAAAAGCTTGTGACTTGTCCTCTTGTTCATCAAGGGATGTACCTATGGTGATTTCCTCCTCATCTGTCATGAAATCTTCTTGACTAGCCATGAACCAAGTATACTCTTCTTCAAAGTTTTCATCTTGTTCATGATCTTCTTTCTTCCAACTTGGAATCTTGTCATCATGCTGAAGGACCTGAGGATTGGTATAAGAGGTATCTTTTTGTGAATGCTCCCCTTTAAAGTTTGAAAGCTCTATCTCTCTTTCCTTAAGCAATCTCATCTTTGCCTCTAATTCCTCAACTTGCTTAGCTAGATTTTCTTGAAAGAGTCTTTCCTAGAGCTCATAGGAATCATCATAGAAGTGGGGAGTGCATGAAGGCTGTGATGAAAAACTAGAAGCTTCTTGATGAAATGTGGGAGGGACTTGAGGGGGAAGTGAGGGTGTAGATTCCTCTTCCCTTGCTGCTAGCATAGACTCGACATTATTGGGGAAATGACCTTGATAGGTTTGACTTGGCTCATGAATAGGGGTTGCATATATCTGATATGAAACTTGTGGTAGTGAATGTGCAGGTTGATAGACTTGTTAAGGCTATCTCTCATGAATGCTCAGCTTCTCTTCTAAAAATGCAATCAAGCCACACACATCCAACTTCTCATATGTAAGCCTTTGCCAATTTTCTCCTTCAATGGGATCCCATTCACTCTTAATCAGATCTACTACATTTTTTAGTTAAAAGATGACATGATTAATAATTTCTTGGCCACATCCCCTTCTATTGTCAAGCTCCAATATATATTTTTTATATCCCAGTAATGCTTTTTTGAAGGTGGAAATAAGATTAGGTTCAACATGGGATATGACATATTGGGGAGACTGGGCATAAGAGTGGTATAGCTCATGACAGGGCTGAGGCTGGTCATATTGGACCTATGAAGGGCAAAAATCATGACCATGTGCATCCTTATTGATTGATGTGATTCCATGAGAAACTTGATCTTGATTAAAAATATATGGAGCATAAGACTCATAACTCTGAGTAGTAGAATTATACATTTAAAATGGTGATTTATTGATGATACTAGGACTGATCAATTGGCTAATTCAACTCAAAGTCACCGCTGGTGTTGATAAAATAAAAACCTTCAAAGGCTAGTTGGCTAAAGAACACACCAAAATTCTTCAACTCCTTGAAATATTCATCCCATCGAGCATGCCAAAAACTATTGATGTTTAAAATTGCACTTGATTCTAATCAACAACAATGGAAAGTTTCAAGTTGTGGGATATTGTGGCTTGAAACAACTCCATATTTTAGAGAAGTTGGTCTCTTCTTTTGTATTGGGTATGGGATAAAAAAGATATAAGATTAAATAGAAATGCAAATGTAGTAAATGGAACCTAACTATGGCGATGCACCTGAGTGTAATTTGATCCTAATCCTGAGCATAGTGAAACTATATGTATGGTTCATTTACATTTAAGAGCAAACAAGTGCATGATTAATGTAAATGATTGAAATAATAGAAATAGAGGCTCATAACAGAGGTTTATTTTGCTGAGATATAGAAAATTTCAACAAAGGCATAGTGTTCAATCTTCTTGTAAGAATCTTCCAATCACATAAGAGGCACAGAAACACGTACAGTTATGTAGAGCTTCCAACTCAAGAAAATGAGACAAAAGTAAATGACATTACTAATCACAACTCTATAAAATCTATAGTCAAGACCACTTTTGCAAATGACATAGATAATACCAGCAAAGGCATAGAGCTCAATCTTCTTAATTCTTTAAGCCACATAAAAGGCATAGAAACATGCACAGTTACATCAACTCTACAAGTGAAGAAAATGAGACAAAATTAAATGATATTACTTAGTCCAAAACTCTAGAAAGTCTAAACTATATCTCCCCCCTTTTTTGATATTTATCCTCTTCTTTTATAGCCTCGGATGTCTCCTTCCATCATCCCCTTTCCCACATAATTTTACTCTGCCCTTAACTCACAAGGGACAAACAGACGGTGCTTTCAATGCCTTGGATGCATCCTGGTCTTATCAGGAAGGGCCATGCTAGGGCGAGGTGGCTACCCTATCTACAATGTGTTGATTCATGATCTATTACCTCCTTCCACACTTGAATTTCTCATTCCATCACCTACTTAGCTGCTCAACTATCTATTCTCCTCTGCTTATAGGGGATAAATAGACAACCCATTTAATGTTTGTAGGCTCCACAAATCTACCCAGTGAACTGTTCCATCTACTAGACATAACTCCCACCGAGTTTCCCTCCATCTTGCTTTGCTATAATAGATACATAGAACACTCTGTTCTATTTAAATGGGAGAGGACACTTAGTCAATTTCCTAAAATTCTCCTTATTGCTTAGAGAGCACTAGAGAATGACACTTGTCAATTTCCACCTGATTTATCAAAGACATACAATTTTTTTCACTTTCCCTTTATCCTACTCAGGAATGCTCCACCTTTGACATATGTCACAATCTACTTCTTTGATACTTAATAGTTTTAACAAAATAAAATTCACCGCATCCCTTGCCTGAGCAAAAGAATGGATGCATGTAGCCATCTCCACTTGGTGACACTTGGCACTTCCACAGATCTTTGAAATAACACTCAGGACCCACCACAATCTTTATTTTCTAATGAAGCTTGAAGATGGTCTCTCGAAGGTTAACACGTGGTGGCCTCTACTGCTCTTGGGAAGATATGTGGCATCTTTCACTTCTCTTACTAGGGGTATGTGGCACCTTCCACTTCTTTCAGGAATGGAGTAGAGAGGGGTTCGAGAAGTGACACTTGGCAGCCTCCACTACTTTTCAACACCTAAACAAATTGAAACGATGCCTTCCTACCTTTTGAAAAGGCACATGACCCCTTTGGTCTTTGGGACACTCCCTTAAACTACCTGATGAACCAAAATGGTTTAATGGTTCAATACTGCATGCCATTTACACTATAACTGAGGTATTAAACCAAAATGTTGAACCAAAGCATTGAAACCCAAGCTTTGAACCCAGGCATTGAACTAACTATCTCTCAGATGTCAACATGTGGTGACTTCTACCTTCCTTCAAAAAGTAGTCCATGGCCTTTCGTGATTTCCACCTAGCACTTTCTGCATGATCCTACTGCTTAGCTTGTTGAAAACCCTTTCACTAAAAAGTAGATGAAATGTGGGTGCCGATATGAGACACGGATGCCAACACATGGTGCATTCTACTTAGCTACCATTAGATACATGGCACATTCCACAACCTTCTTGAAAGTTATGAAAAGGGCCTCAGATGATGCCAGTTGGCCAATGCCATGTTTCAAAAAGTGACACTTGGCGGCTTCCACTTGAATTCAACACTTAGGCAAAATGAAATGAAGGAAACAAAAAGGGGAAAGAGAACCCATGCTTAGATTATGCCACTTGGCAGCTTTTGCTGCACTTCGACACTTAGATGAAAAACAAACCCGTGCTCTGCTCCAAAACTCTACCGCCATGACCAAGGTATGCAGGAACCAAAACTAAATGCTTGACTAAAAATTTAAATACAACATAGAGTAAAAAATTAATCTACATTTAATTTGACTAATCTTAAGAAGACAAATTCAATAGGCTCACCAAAGTCACTAAATTATTTGGCAATGGAAAATTTTATCCTTGGAGGAGGGGCTTGTAATTGGTTTTGATTCTATGGAAATTAGTTTTGTGGAGGCCTTGGTTGGATGTATAGAGAAGGTGGTTTTTGAATGGGCAAAGTTAAATGTATAACTAGTGTTTGAATCATCTAAACATGGTGTGATTCAATAACCCTATTGCCTAAAAAATTCTTATTGTGATTATGGGGTTTAAGTCTCTCATTATTGTTGAATTGAGGTGGTGTTAAATCTAGTATTTGAATTGGGTTCTAATTATGGTTTTGGCCTTTGTTTTGGTTCTAGTTCTGTTGGCCTTGATCTTGATTCTATCTTTGATTGGAATAGGATAACTTGATTATCAATTTGTTAAAAAAGGTTTTCTAAATCTATATTCATTTCTCTATAAACTCTTTGAATGTGTGAACACAATGTAACTCTATATGGTAATATATCCTGATATGTAGGCTCCTAGTAAATATCATGGCCAATTGTTTATCTAGAAAATTTTGAGTAAACTATATCACTAGTGCTCTCCAATGTTGTAAGTCTATATTGAAGCTTTTACCAATCTTCTACTTAGCTTGGCATAAATTAAAAATGATAATATTATGCTTGAGATTATATTAAAAGTGTTGTATGAACTTATCTAAAATATCATCAAAGTTGTCTACACAATTCTATGATAATTTCAACATTCATTCTAAGGCTTGTCTAGCTAGAATCCTTGGAGAGAGTAGATGCAAGTATATGTTGTCATAGGCCACCAGATGGCAAGGAACAAAGAATTATTTTATATGCTCTTTAGGGTCACCTTTGCCTTTGTATTTTTTAGATTAAGTGGCTTATAAACTAATATAAATGTTATTTTTAAATAATCCATGTTGAATGGATAAGATCATATTTCATCTAGGTTGAATTTATTTATTTATTTTCTAATCTATATAGCTTGAATTACATCCTTCATCTATTGCAAATCTTGGGAAAGGAAGTTAAGAGTGGCCTATCAGTATTTGATTTTGTGTAGTCAAATGTGGATTATCTTGACTAGTATAGATATATTGTGGATTATCTTGACCAACATAGGTATATTGATTTTGAGACACATTATGGTTTGTATTGGCTACATAACCCTAGCTAGTGAATTGTAGCCAAAGTAATGGTATTTATTTATACATAATGTGTTGGTATTGTTTGGTTTGAAAGGGAACTTATTACTTACTCATCAAACCTTTTTGTATTTAAGAAACATGATATTGATTATAACCTTGTTGTTGGAGGTGTTGAAATTTGGATCCTTGTTACATATGTGATACTCCTTGGGTCTAACGAAATTTTTTCCTAGCACCTGGTACTTGTTCTACATAATAACATTATTGTTGGTTAAACACCTATTATTGGATCAGAACTCATTATTGATTTGGTAATTATTATTTGTTTGGAAGTTTTTTGGGGTTTTACATATATTATTATTGACCAATTAGCACTTTTTGACCAATAAGAACATGTTTTTGGTTAGGCAATGTTTGATATTATTGAGGCATATTAGTTTATGCTTGTTGTGGCAGAACATTCACTATCACCTATTGAGGTGGTTTAGTGTTCTACACTTATTGTGGTGGTAAGTTATTTAGTTGTTGGTTTATTTCCCCTATTGCACATTTGAATAAGTATATGGTTGAGGAGTGGAGGTTTCTTGCTCATTTTAGGAAATAGTCATACCTATACCATGTTATTGCAATTCACTTGTGGAATTATTTGGAAGAATATATTGTGTATTACATAGAAATAAATTAGACCCACTTTGGTTTAAATTAGATTTCTCTTGCATGGTATCCACAATGTTTTGAGTGAGGTATTCTATTTGATAGTCAATCTTTTCAGTCAAGATAGGGACATTATACATGTCACCAACTAATGTGCCTTGGCTAAATGGGTCTATGATTTGTATTACATATCCTGAAGCATCTATTTGTTTCCTTACTAATGGAATTATCTTAATAAGTGGTGTATTAAAAATAACCCTTTCATTAAGATTACATGCTAGGTTGAGATAGTTTTGGTACATTTGTTATACCTATTCTATTTTTTCATCTATAGGTCCTTTCCCTTTTACCAGTGTATTTTGGTTTACTATGACATTTGGACTAAAGATTGACTATAAATAGTTGATACCTCTTTGAATGGATGAATTAGAGGCACATTCCTAGGATTTATAATCAAACTACTTAGACATTCATGTGGGAAGTTTGGCATAAATTTGGCTCCTAATTTAATAGCTCTAATAAGAACTTTCTCTTTTTTTTCTAAAAAATGATGTTCAAACAAGTAAATATCCTATAATGTCTATTTTGGCATCATAACATAGTAGGGATCTTATTGTTAGCTTTGTTAATGTTTAAGTATTGTTTGAGAAAGGTATTATGTTGTTTAATCTAGTTATTAGACTAGATAAGGAGGTATAATCACCAAATACTACACTAATAGCTTGTGCCTTTGTTCAAAATATGGAATATTATAAGGTGGATAGGGATTCATCTCATAATCCACATTGTCATATGACTCTTGAAAAAAAGGGTCATTGGTCACAAAGTTCTCATAGAATGGATTATGCGTGGTCCTACGACATGTGTAACGAGGCATGTTTGGATCTATATATAGGTATTATGAAAAATAAATGGTCTAAAGGTAATAAACAACTGAGATATAAAACAAATGGCTCTGTAAAAGAGGCCCAAATGGTAAAATAAATAAACTAGGTAGAGGGGACAATAAAAAAACTCCATACTAGTCTAATACACAATATTAATTTGCCCAAAATTGGTTATAATCAATGGTAAAATTTTAAAAAAAATCTCAAAAAATGTATACAAATAAGGTACTGATTTTCCAAAAGGTGGTTATAATTAGTAACAAGAGTGTCTAGAAAAAGTAGAACAATTTCAACCTAGGATAAAAAAATAATGATTTACCCAAAGGCAGTTATAATCATTTAAGATAAATTAAAGGCTAGACTCATAAACTAATAAATCAAACAAGAACTAAAAAATCATCTAAATTAAGGCAATTATCTTGGAAGACACTCGATAACTGGCTCATTAAGACTCAGTACTTGAATATCAAGAGACTTTGGAACAAAGAAACTAAGACACTCAGAATTTGCCACAATAAAATTTAAACAAGCCACATGGAAATAACTTATCTCAAAAGGATTCTCAAATAAGGCATAATATAAATAACAACTACTAGGTCTAAGTAAGGAATATTTTAGATCAAATAAGAAATCAACCCAAGTAGCATAATCTAAACACAAAAGGTGGACAACTTAATCCCAAATTAGATGAGGCTTTGGTGTAAACCTAATTATTTTAGAATTTGCAGTTCAAAAAGGTGAGTTTTAATTTTATTACAAAATGAATCAAATGATCTAAGGCAAAAGGGCTAGACTAAAATAAGTAGCACAACCATGCATTTGAAAAACAAATGCAAAAATAGTTTGGAACCAAGTTTCAAAAGTGACAAGATATTTGGAACAATTTAGGAAAAAAAAAATTCTCCTTCAAATAAATGACATAAAAATGTTTTTGGACTCAAAAATCCAAGGCAAATGTATGAAATGGGTAGTATAACGATGCCCCATTTAAGCAAGTGACACACAAATGATTTTGGAATAAAACTTTGAGATAAATGTGCAACATAAAATGAATAGTATAACACCTCTTCAACTAAAGGGTTGTGAAAACATGATGAGGGTTTTGGAATTTTTTTACATGATGATACAAACAAATAAATTTAGCCTAAAAACACACATAAATCAAATAAAAATAGATATAATACTAATGGATCATCCTATCCCTAAAACCTGACATGGGTGTGCATATCTTCTACCAAAGTTTCCACCAATATACCATTTTTTTTTAGGAATTAAGTGCTAATCCAAATTTTAAAGTATAGGTGTAGGTAGAGTTTTACACCCCCTATCTCTCAAACATTGTTACATGGCACTAACTTAGAGTGAGGATCACTTGGCATTTGGAAAGAAATTCTATTAAAATTTGGGTTGATTAAAAATATATAAATTTCATGCACACTAAATGGTCCCAAGTATGGCTTACATAAGGGCACACCATGTCAGTTACATTCATACCTGATAACTTACTATGAAAGGGTCTATTCCTTTGATAATGACTCAATCCATGTAATGCTTAGTAGAGTATGATGTTTAGTAAGACTTGACCCAAGTTTTTATTAGGATCAAAGAGGGTATTAACTCATCCTTTAGACACTATAAAATTACACATAGTTTTTCTACATGTTGAAACTCCTTGGGACCCCTAGGGACCACCAACCCTCTCTCAACGATAAATGCAAGTCAAAAAACCCACTAAATAACCCACTAGACCCTAAGTCAAGTTAGGTAACTAGCTAAAATAACTCATTAACTTTTATTTTTTGACCTAAATTTATTCAAACCTTGAACACATATGGTCATCTTTACTTTCGATGATTACCCAACCTTTGATGGTCACCTTGATCACTAATGATTAAACTCAACCATAGATGATCAGGTCTTTCCCATCTGAATAAATACAACATGAACTATGTGTAAGCTAACACATAAAATATTAATATGGATGACAAGATAACACATAATGAAGCATTAAAAAAATCAAACAAACCTCCTATGGAACTTTCTACCTCTATATATCTTTGCCCATAAAAGGAGGGGAGTAGGAGGTAAAAAAGGATCCAAGAATTTAGTAATCAGGCAATCAAGCTATCAACCAGCAATCATCAAGAGATTATAGCCTCAAGAAATTCTTAACAAGTATTACCTCTAGCAAGTCAATAACTATGATAAAGACCTAAACCTCTACCAAAATTTGTCTTCAAGCAAAGTACCATTACTCTACCCAAATCACTCTCAGATTAGCTTATAACTATCAAACAACTAGTTAAGTATATTTATAGTTTTCAAGTTCTAATTATTTAGTTTTGACCCAAACCCTTCTACATCATATCTTCTGAACTCCTATCCCTAATTGGAACTTTAAAAATCTGCTACCCAATCACTAACCTCATGAGCCCAAGATTTTAGCAACACTTCTGTGAACCCAAAACAAATCATCAATGACCATCCTGATCGTCAATGGTCACCTTAACCACCAAAAGTCACCCTAATCACTGATGATCACTATGATAGGAAATAAAAATAATATATTTCCACCTACTTACCCTCAACCAAATTCCAATTTCTATCTTTTTGCCTATTCATAGAGTCTCCACCTATTTTCTAAACCTAACCTGACCTATTTAACATTAGTATTGACCTACTTATTGCTATAATTAGTTTATTTCCTTTATCAAGTATTTATTTCTTATTACATTCCCTTTTAGTATTTTCTATCATTTGATGAAAATACTTATTTTTTATTTACTTCAACTTAACTATTCTAAAAGAGTCGATTGATAGCCTCCTAGTAAGCTCATATTTCTTAGATCTAGGTCACATTAGGCAATCCACCTTATTATCCACCTAATAACTCCTTTGTTTTAGTACTTTATTAGCTACAAGTCATTCTTCCCAAGACAAAGAAGAGTTATTCAAAATCATCTGGATCATGCACATGTAAACAAATAGGTTCTCCTACCATACCCATATCTAGTTTCTTACTTCTTCTTTTCCAAGAAAGTAAACTAAAATTGAAAGAAATATTTTGGCATGCCTAGTGGGATCAATTATCATCTAGGTGCCCTTTTCTATCTTACTCTATACTAATATAAAGAAAACAAAATTTATTTTGGGTATAAAATAAACCTTGCATACATTGATTACTTGCATGTTTAGTTCACATAGTTTAAATTAAAGGCTAAGCAAATCAATCATAGTGTCACCTTTGTCCTCACATGCTAAAACTAAATCACTTATATTAACTGAACATCATAAAAATCTGACATAAGTCATGAATAGGGTTTCATCTACTATTGGTTCAACTTCACCCTTTGGCTATCTTATTTGGAGGTCATTACCAATAAGATAAACCAAAACTCAGCTCTCTTATTGAGTCTAAACTCTAGAAATTAGTAAATACTAGCTAAGCACCTGACACCCTTATCACTATGGTGTGTGAAGGGACGGGGTAGGCCAAAATACCAATCCACATATTGATTTCCAACACAAATCCTTTTAAGATCCTTAAACATCTAAAACCAACCGTAGACTTATTTTCTAGTACCTATTCTACAAACCAAGTTCTTCTTCACACTTTCCAACTAAGGCATAAGCGAAAATCAAGATAAAAGGTACCCTAATATTTTAAAATTCACTGTAGTGTATATATTTTTATTTCTTTGAAATATTTTTATTTTGTTTACTTTGTGTTTGAGTTTTGATCTTTCCTTTATTCCTTTTTGTTCCTCACATGATTTTTACTAGACAATAGTTGAGGAACCAAACCAACCAAGAGCCACCTTCCTCTTCTTCTCCCTCTATGGAGTATACTTCAGATGTTGAGTGTTCTCCCCATCCTTCTACCAACCCTACCATGTCTTAGATAGTTATCCAACGTGATACATATTTCACCACTTTCCTTGATAAAAATCTTATATACCTCCAACATTATCTTAATATGCTATCTTACCACACCCTTTTTTTGGTTCCACCTATGGATTCACCTTATGGGATGCCTCCCCATCTTATGGGATACACCTTTGTTTCTGCTATCTCTACCCAACCTATGATCACTAAAAAATCTTCCTCTACCAATAACCCATCTAATACCTCTATCCAAACTCAATTAAACAATCCAACCATTAACCAAACACCTCATACACCAACCAACAACCCCTCCAACAAAGGGGAAACCTCACCTCTTGTTACCCATACTCCACCCACTATGGGGATCCCTTCTACCCATATTTTTACTATTCCCCTTGTCACTACTAACCCACCAATATATACCCCACTTCAAAATGTGGTGATTTCTATACCTTATACCCTTTTACCTATTATTACTAGAGTTACCACTCACCCCCAACCAATTAACCCATTCATAGCGCCAACCCAATTCATATCCATTCCCTAATCTATCAATTTAATCATACCTCCAAACCAACCCACATCAACTCCTAAAAAATTACCTATAACACCCTACCCATTCTATATTCCTAATCTACAAGGATACATAGCTCCATCTTATACCCAACCTCTTGTGCCTACTAACCCATATGTGACACCTTCTACCCAACCTCTTGTGCCCATTAAACCTTATGTGGAATCATCACAACCCTTACTAACCACATACCAACATGTGGAATCTTCTTAACATTTTACCAGATAACTATATATTGCATCCACCCAGCCTTAGTAAAACTTACCATACAATTATGGAACTCCCCAACCCTAAACATTTTTGGTCAAAATGTTTATGGAAAAAATGACCAACCTAGAGTCATCTATCTCTAGGGTCACAACCTCTTATATTATGAATAAATCTATAATTAACCTATTCACCCATCCATACCTATCTAACCTTACCCTCCTCAATGGAAAGTACCCAATTTTTTTAAATTCCAGAGCAAGAAAGACCCCCAACAACACCTAAGAGCATTTCAGCATTCCTGCTACTTGATTGCCTAAAATGATGCTCTTCTCCTTTGCACCTTTAATATGTATTTATCTAAACCAACATTATATTGGTATAGTGATATCACCAATAACTCCATATTTAATTTTTCCCAACTCACCCAAACCTTTATAGACTAATTCTTGATTAATATATCCAATAAAGTCTTCATCACCGACCTCTACTCCATCAAGAAATTTGATGATCAATCAATTGCCAATTTTGTAGCCTAATCGAGAGGTCTTATAAAATATATATATTTCTCTTTACCCCAACCTAAGTTGATTAAAATTTTCTCTTAGGCTTGATAACCCATACTCTATAGATTCAAACCTTTAAAACCTTTGACTAGGCTTTCACTATGCCAGACAAACTAGAAATCAAAGCCATCGATGATGGGAAGTTGAAACTAAGAAATGAAAACTCTAGATTCAAATCAAATGACCCTTACCCATCTAAAAAAACCAACCAATCTAGCCAAACTAACACTAAACCAAAGGTAATCATAAGCATGGTTGTCCTTAAAACCACACCACCTTTAGTTGTTAACCAACCTAACTAATTCAAATCCTCTTACTCCTCCAATCAACAAATCTGGAATCGAACAAAACAAAATCAAAACAATACACTCTTCTAGGGGATTCATATGCTTAAGTTTTGGACAATTTTCTCAAATTCAACATCATATAGTTTTCCCCCCTCAAACCACCCCAATAATTTAATGCTTCTTTCCCTATGCTCTGTTGGTATAATGAGAGTGATCTATGTGCTTTACACCCTATCATTGGGCATGATGTTAGTAGGTGTAACATGATGAGCTCAAAATATGGCTCATTATTGAAGGTTATTTCCCTCAATTCATCTCTCTAAGGATATTATCGTATGTAAATCATATATTGTTAGATAGTTATTACATGGAAAGTAGATATTTATCTTATTTATATTGAACCAAAGACTAGACCTTTACTTTGTCATTAATGTCTAATACATAGCATGTTTTAGTGATTTTTGTTGTGAATAATACTCAAGAAGAAGACACAAGTGATGTATAGTGAAATTTCAATTTTGATCTCCATCCAGTAGAACTTTGAACTCACATATAATGTTTCTACAGACTCTGTAGGCTTGTCTCTCTAGATTACATAGGCTTGTTTCTATGGACTCCATAGGCTTTTTTATATGGATGGTTGTCTCTATGGACTCCATAGGCTTGTTTTTATGAACTCCATAGGTTCATTGCTACTAACTATATAGGGTCAATTATATAGAATCTGTAAAGACAAAGATACAAATGGAGAAGCTAGTGGTTAGATAAGATGAGAGAGAATCATTCCAATTGGAGTTAAATTAGAAAAATACTCACCTTCTATTTATATTATTTTATTTTGATAAAGTTTTATATATTTTTATTTTAGGACTATTGTAGGATAGTATATCTATTTCATCAGAATAATAAGATCTCTTCGAAATACAATCTCCTATTTTTGGATGAGTGGACCAACCAAGGAATCCTATCTATTTGTATCCTATTTTGAGTTGATTATATTAGTATAAAATGTAAGACCTTTATTATTAAAAATAGAATAGATGAAAGATACATAGAAGCATATTATAGGTTTTAGATAGATTGTAATCATTTTAGTTTTATGAATTATCACTTCAGTTTCTAGCATTGATTAATCTTTGTTCCTAAGTCTGAGAGGAACAAGGGCCCACTCTCCTTGGAACCAAGAATTGTGTATGGTACTTATGTTATGTTATATTAAATATTTGTTATAACTAATCATAATCTTGCTAATGTTTGCATTCATTCATAAAAAAATCAAAATAATTTCATAGTTCAAAAGGCATTTCCTTATTCCAAAGTCATTTACTTTCTAAGCAAAGCATGTTTTATTTTATAGAAAATGTGTGAAGCAAATTTCCTTTTCAAGTTAAATATATCCATTTCCACACAAGCATAAATATGAGTGTGATTTTACTTTCAATAAAAATAGTGGATTCATTTGATTAAATAGTTACATCTTTTCCATTTCAGAAAAAGAGTGAATCAAGTAGTTTAAGACACATTTCTTTCATTAGTCAAAGTTAGAATAGGATCATCAAACACCCCCACAGGCAGACTTCTAGATCTACCATCCCATACCTTACTACAGACATCTTTGGACACCAACCCTGGTTGATAAGACATCAATTTAAGATTGATTAAATGAGGAGTTGAATGACCCTCATCATTTTTGGCACCATTGTCAAGGAATAAGGTGTTAGTATCATAATAATTATTGGTCTAGTGTGAAAAATAGAAATTTGTTTTCTAAAAACCATAAAATCCCAAAAAAAATTCAATAAATTGATGTACCATCTTAGAGACTCTAAATGATGATTCATCCCAAAATTCCCACTAAGAACACAAGTTGAAACTCCTTCAACATCTCTGAGTAGTAAAGCAAAACTTACAATTGAAACCTCTCTGCAAGAATCTTCAAAAACTTGGATAGAAACCAAGCCATTGCCACAAGCAAGCCCCATAAGACAAAATCCTTAGGGTCAATCTCTTATAAGAAGACATTATTTAGAAATTGCTAAGAACCTAGAAGAAGCATTTCAAAAATCCATAGCTAAAGAAAATTTTGAGAACTTTGAACAACCCATAACTGATACCACAAATATTTAGTGGGAAGATCATCCCATCTTTGAAACATCATTAGAAGAAGAAAATATGGCTCTTCAATAAAATCCACAAAATCAAAAACTAGCACAACCAGGAAGGAATTTTTTCCTTTCCTATTGTTGTAGATCCTAATGATCAAACCCCCATGAAAAATATTTCACTAGTTAATCTACCAAATTTTTGGGGAAGATCTACAAAAGATCCTAATCAATTCCTATTTGAGTGTAAGGTGCTATGAAAACCTATTATTACACAACAAATAGCCACCTCATTAAAACTATTTCCCTCTACACTTAAAGATGAAGCTATGAGATGGTTTATGGGTTTACCTGGTGATTTTATTAGAACATGGGATGATATGGAGACAAAATTCTTAAACAAGTATCAGGATTACTTCCAAGTGCAAACAATAAAAGAGGATTTCTTCAAAATAAAATAGAATGAGGATGAATCTTTAGAGCATTATTTGGATAGATTCATGTTCACTCATAAAAGAATCAATTATCCACTCACTGAAGAAGTTCAGAAATTGGTTTTATTAAAAGGGTTGGATGAAGATACTAGGGATGCCTTAAATCTGATGGGAGGTGGAGATATAAATAAGTTGGCTTTAAATTATATTTATAAGCTTTGTACCAACTACTCTTGAACAAAACCTAGAATTAGGATAGGAAGGTTTGGGAAATCTAATGAAGTGGGTAAGCTAATGAAAGAATTTTCCAATTTAAAGATGGATATTCTAGTTACACTAAATAGTAATTTGGATGGCCTTAAAGCTAAGAAAAATGCAATATAACCCTTAAAAATCTATTATCCTAAGTGTAGATAGAAACATGCCCTTAGAGATTGGCCCCCAGATAAAACCAATGTTTCATCATGTGGGATCTGTGATAAAACAAATCATGATACCAAACATTGCACCTTTTTGCCTATTTTAAACAATCAAATGAAAACACATGTCCAGTCCACTGAAGAAATAAATTATATCCAGAGATAAAACTTTGCCCCATAAAACTAGGCTCAAGGTTAGTTTAATGTAATAAACCCAGTTAATCCATAGATGGCACCATGGAATGTTTTAGTTCCTCCACCTTTTTGGAATCAACCCCAAATTCCATCAATCCAAAATCTATGGGTAAGACAAGATTAGATGCCAACACCACCATGGATGGTGCCATAGCCATAGCCACAACAACAATGGGTACCACATTTGTAAGCAATGCCATAAAAATATCAATAATGGACTCCATAGTGGAACCCATAACAACAATTCACCCAACCAAGAAGACCACTTCAACAACAAACTATAATTCCACCTCTAGTTATTTAGTAACAAGGACAAATCAATCAACCCTCAATGTCTACACAACCAATAGAAAATACAAAAAATAAATAACCAACACCTATTCATGTTAATTAACATGAAAAGAAAATGAATGTTGGAGCTATTTATTGTTCAGACATACATTTAAGATCAGGGAAAACTATACAAAAACCTCCAATTTTCAATTCTAAGATACCTAATGAAAAAGAAAAAATAGAATCATCTCAATTAAATACTAGAGAAGCCAAAATCAAAATGAGACCTAAAACAAATGAATAAAACACTACTACACCAGTAGTTCCTTTTCCTAAAGGATTAAAAGAAATTGATATTAAACCAGAATCAAACTTGGTCCATGAGTTGTAAAAGATCAATATTGAGGTACCTCTACTACAAGCTATTAGGGATATACCTGAATTGAATAAGATCATCAAAATCCTTTGTATCAAGACACCTGAGAGGAAAGAAAAATATAAAGGAACCATTCATGTTGATGGAAAATTTGTTGATTTATTAGTAGGAAAACTATTAGTTCCAAAATATGCAGATCTAGGAAGCCCATTGATCATAGTCACAATCGAAGGTAAAGAAATTCTTAACATCTTTGTAGATTTGGGAGTAGCAATTAATGTTATGAAAAATGATACTCTCCATACATTATCTCTTATGAGAATGCAACCCACAACTACCATTTTTAAAATGATGGACCTATCTGTAACTAAACTAGAAGGGACTATAGAAAATGTTGAAGTACTAATAGAGTCTTGGGAATATATAGTATATTTCATGGTCTTGCAACCTAAAACAAAGAATCTAGGATATCCCACAATCCTAGGTAGACCATAGTTGGCTACTATAGTATCATTAATTGATTTAAAGTCAGAAGACATGACCATTTCTAATGGGTTAAAATCTAAATGCATCTCTTTGTATCCTCCTACAAAACCATCAACAAATCACATACAAGAACTTTGGGTGGATGAATCAGACAACACATCAAATAAAATTTCCTCTTTAGCTATGATCATAGTTAAAAAACACTTGAAATAATTGAGTGGAGACATATACCTAGAATCTATGGACTCTACCAGTCTAAAAGCTATGGACTCTGCCAGTCCAAAAGCTATGAACTCTGCCAGTCTGAAATCTATGGACTCTACTAGTCCAGAAAATATGGACTACCTCAATTTAGGAATCTTGGATCAGACAAAATATTATGAAACATCCACTTTTACTTCTTCTATTATTTTCTCACCATATGATCATGGATTGATTCAGCAAAGTGTGTGGAAATTGGTAGAAAAACAATAAACTCATTTATTAGATGCATTCCATTATTCTTTAGCAAGATCGATTCCTCTTAGAGACGAGTTTGTTGATAATGTAGCCATGTTTCATAAGATACTTCCTCATCCATGTCCTCTAAACTTATTGATTAGTGAATTCAATCAAATAGAATCTAACTACCTAGGCACAAAACCAATCATGGTATTACCTAGAAAGATTTTGAACATCAATAGTTGGTTAACAAATGAAGAGGAAGATCAACTCTTTGAAGTACTAGAAAGACATACCAAGGCTTTTTCTTGGGATTATATCGACATGAAGGGAATTCAACCCAACATATGCACTCATCACATTTACATGTAACTTATCAAATCGATCAGACAACCATAAAGAAGAATAAACCTAGCATTAAAAGAGATAGTCAAAATAGAGATCCAAAAATTGCTAGAAGTTCAGTTTATTTACCCCATCTCATATAGCCAATGGGTTTCACCCCTAGTAATTATGCCCAATAAAAATGGAAAATTAAGGGTATGTGTAGATTATAGAGAAATGAACAAAGAAATACTAAAATATTATTTTCCTCTACCTTTCATTGATCAAGTTCTTGACAACTTGGTAGGAAAAAGATATTTTTCTTTCCTACATGGGTTAAATGGGTATAAGCAAATAACAATGGTAGTTGAAGATCAAGATAAAACCAAATTTACCTACCCTTGGAGAACTTTTCCTTATCAAGTACTTCTATTTGGACTCTATAATGCTCCAATAACCTTTTAAAGACCAGTTTTGGCAATATTCTCTGACCTTATAAATGATTATGTTGAATTATATATGGATGATTTCACTGTTCATGGTGGAACTTATGAAGAGGCTCTTACCAAATTGGAATGAGTACTGATCAGATGTGAAGAACATCAATTATCTTTGAGCCATGAGAAATTTTTATTAATGATGGATGAAAGAATAGTGCTAGGACACCATATTTTTGCAAAAGGCATTCAAGTAGATCCAAAGAAGGTTGAAATAATCTCCAACTTACCCATTCCAAAAACACAAATTGAAATTAAGAGTTTTTTGGGACATGTTGGTTACTACAAATGCTTCATAGATAATTTTAGCCAAACAGCTGCCCCTATGTTTTCCTTGCTTACAAAAGATAGTATACTCAAATGGAGTGATAGTTGCTAGCAGGCCTTCGAGACCATCAATGCTAAACTCATTACTACTCTAGTATTGAGAGGACCAGATTAGACTCAACCATTCCATATATACACCGATGCTTCCAATACAACAATATTAGTTCTTGGAGAAAAGGATGAAGAGGATAACATGTATTCTATATATTATATTAGCAAAAACATGACATCTACTGAAAGAAACTACACCATAACTGAGAAGGAATTCTTAGCTATAGCTTATATAATTAAAAAATTTAGACACTATATAATAGTCTATAACATATTTGTCTATACAGACCATTCATCTATTAGATATCTTACCAACAAACCAATTGTGCGAGGTAGGATTATTAGATGGTTGTTTCTCTTACAAAAATTTGATGTTACTATTATAGATAAACTAGGGAAGTCTAATGTGGTTTCTAATTTCTTATCATGAATGAACACTACAGGTGAGGAAGAACTGGTGGAAGATGACTTTCCAGATCAACAACTATTTTATATTTCATCAAAACCTCTATGGTTTGCTGATATAGCCAATTACCTCACCATAGGGAAGTTTTCTCTACAATTTTCACAAAAAAAGAAACATTTAATCAAAGAAAGTTCTTTTAAATGGATTAACGGAATGATATTTAAACTTAGACCTGACCATGTGATTCAGAGGTGTGTGAAAAATGTTGAAGCTTATGATATCATAAGAGCTTGTCATAATGAACTAGGAGGAGGTCATTACTCAACTCAAATAACCATACAAAAAATCCTAGGAGCAGGATACTATTGGCCTCACCTTCATCAGTAAGTAAAAAAATATGTCAAATATTAATATGCTTTTCAAAGAATTAGATAACCTACTCTTTCAATAGAGATGCCTATACACCCTCATCCTCAATTAGTTTTAGAACCATTTGAGAAATGGGGAATTGATTTTATAGGTTCCATGGATCCTCCTTCCAAAGGAAAACAATATCTCCTAGTATGTATAGACTATGTGGCCAAGTAGGTGGAAGTGGAAGTATTAACTCATGCAAGAGAAGAGATGGTAGCTGATTTCTTATATTTCAAAATCATGCAAAGATTTGGAGCTTCAAGGGAGATAGTCTCAGATCAAGGACTACAATTCATGCTAAACATGGTAAACCACTTCATGGAAGTATATCAAACTCAACATAGAGAAACATCTCCATACCATCCACATGCTAATGGGCAAGTTGAAGTCACCAATAGAGAATTGGAAACCATTTTAACTAAGGTTATTAATTCTAGTAAAAAGGATTGGGCATATAAGGTACCCGAAGCTGTTTGGGCCTATAATACTACTTTAAAAATAACAACTAGATTTTCACCTTATGAATTGGTTTATGGTAAGAATCCCTTATTCTCTATTGAATTTGAATTACAAACTTTGAAAATATATGTAGAAGTAGGGATTTAATTAGAAACAATATAGAAAGAAAGACTCTTACAGATTAATAAACTTGATGAGATGAGGATGGAAGCATTACGAAGAACTGAATTGGTACAACATTAAAGAAAAGTTTGGCATGATTCATAGATCAAGAAATAGAAGTTTCAGAAGGGAGATTGGGAACTATTGTTTGATTCCAAATTTCAATAGTTTAAAGGAAAACTACAAACAAGGTGGTTGGGACCTTATCAGATTGAAGAGGTCTTTGAAAATGGTTATGTTAAGCTAATACCTATTGATGACAATAGAAGAGCTTTGTTAGTCAATAGACATATATTGAAGCTTTATCAAAAACCTCTTAATAAAGAAGAATTTGTTCAAAAGGTAAGAGATCAAGTAGCCTTTTTGGAGGACTCTTCTTCTTCTCAGGAAATTACTTCAAATCAAGTAGCTTTTCTAAAAGACTCTGCTTCTTCTAGAGAACCTACTCCTTGATGATCCTGCATATTAAAAAATAAAAAATAAAAAATAAAAAATAAAAAATAAAAATAAATATCAATAGTGAAAATCCTTCCAGGGACACTATTGATAATGCATGCCCAGAAAACTAGTTTGTTGGCTAGCTATGCATTACAAAAAGGGTTTTAGCTAGAAAACCAATAATGGTTGGCAAAAAGGAAAAAATAAAATATATAAGAAAAAAAATAAAAGAGAATATCATCATGTCACTATGATTGGTCTTCTCTATGCAATAAAAGTTATTCTTTCAACACATGTTGACTAATCCATGCAAACTTATTTGTGTAGGACAAATGGCAAGCAAAGGATAAATCTAAGGTCAAAAGTAAGTGAGACATATATTCTATTTATTTATGTTTAGTTAACTAATTATCTTTGATTTAATTAAGATTTATTCTATGGAGATGACCCAAACTTGAGCTGTCCAAAATGGAATGACATGACACATACCATAATGGATAAGCATGCAAACAAGATGGCCAAGGTGTATGTCTACGTCATGATGACCTATGCAGCTTTGGTACAATCAATTACATCATCAATAATTATAATGATGGGACATCATAAAGGGGTTCTAAATAAAATGATAAATAGCTATCACTGTCAAAGTGCCATGTCATCATTTCATCTAATTTTTAATAATTTGACAAAATGGCTGGCACACTATAGAAATGTGAGGCACTGAACTATATACAGTAATCATGTCAAACTAAAGACTCATGAAGCTATGGAGTTTCACACAAAACATTTCATTTCTATATATCCTTGGTGATTATTGCCTATAGATTTCAAAAAAAGTTGGTCTAAACCCTAATTTGAGTTAAAAAAAATAGAGTTGTCTATAAATCCAAGTAGAAATGGGACAAAAAATGAGATTAGAGCCAAAGAATGCAGCTAAAATTCACAAATACAAAGCTTCTATGGTAGTGTTTAGAGAAAATGGCTGGCTACCTTTCATTGAAAGGTTCTAGGGTTTCCACAAAATAGTGGTAAGAGAATTCATCACTAATCTCACCCCTGAGTTTTCAGTTGTTAAAGGCATTATTATTCCTATTTCAAATCAAATTATAAGTCAAATCATACAAGTTCCAAAAGAGGGAATGAGAGTGACAAGCAGAATTCTATTTAATAATTTAATTATTTAGTTTAATGGTAATGAGTAGATTGGGACTTCGTGTCTAATATATTCTAAGGGAAAATCAAAAGGGATTCATAGAAATTCACTTCTTAAAACTTGGACATATGTAGCTAAGTGGGTAATCAAGTATATCATTTGTGAGGGGAAAAATAGCCTTTTAGGAGGAGAAGCCATGAAAATATTAATACACCTTAATTATTGGAGGCAAAACCCTCATTAAAAGATTAACCTCCCATCCTTCTTATATGGTTCCCTTCAAATTATGAATACAACTCCTAATGTTGCTCTTAGGCACCATGGCTTTATTCACCTAATTATCCAACATCACTTCTTTCAGCAAGGACAAGATATCTGGGAAGAATTTAAGAATAGTGTAACATAACAAATTCCAAATTTTCCTACATAAGAAACCTCAAATTTTACCATAGGAACAATCATCTCCACCTGCTACATCAGTTAAGAAAACAACTCCAAAGAAGAAATCACAAACTGTAGTCTCAAAAGAAATTCCTTCTTCTTCTTCTTTAAGAAGAATCACAAGGTCTCAAATCCCTGTAGTTTTAAGGTCCCCACAAGAACCTCAGGAATCTATAGTGCAACTGATTCCCTTGTCAACAAGAATAAGATTGAAATGAAAGGTTGCTACAAAACTTGAGAAGACTGACAATTTGATGGTTAAAAAGGAAAGACAACCAAGTGTAGCTCAGAGAGTGATCAAAATAAGGAGAAGGTTAATTTTGATAAATGAAGATGAATAAGAGGCTACAGACATTTTGGATAGTCTTAAAAAGGTATCTCATTCCCCCATACATCAATGTATCCCTAAAACTATAGATTTTAAAGAAAATCCTTTTGAAAGAAACTCTCCAATCATAATAGAAGAGCCAATTCTATGATAAGAGCCAACCATGGTAAAGGAATCAAGTATGGTAGAACAACCACATATTTTAGTTGAAACTATAATGAATAAAGGAAAAATTGTATGCACAAATGAGAAAGGAGATTCATCTAATCTAAATGATCATGTTATGTAGTTAACCTTGAATTTTTCTCAAGCTCAAGTTCTAGAGCAATAATAAACCACTGACATTACTGACTCGATCAGTCAATTATAGAATAAGGATCATCTCAACTCATTATTAGTGCAAAAATTGGACACAACATCTGCCAATCATGCAATAGAAGTTCACCGATTAGAAGAAACAATAAAAAAATTAAAGTGAACAAATAGACCTCTAGATATATCTAGAAAATCTGGAGAAAGAGAATAAGAGATTGCAAAGTTTGGTAAACTCTTCCAAAGCACCTTTTAATGTTGCACCTTCTCCTCCTAAGGTATTTTTTGACCGAAGTTTTCAAACAAGTTGTCCAGGTATTCCTACCTTTCAAATGCTAAATAAAATTGAAGAATAATATTTCATACTCAAATATAAAAACAAAGTTGAAACTTCTTCAAATAAAATATTGGAAAATGAAATGAACGGATTAAAAGCTAAGGTCTAAGATTTAGAAGGAAATTTGTAGGATGCATCCAAATTAGGGGAATCTCTATTAGCATGTAGGAATCCTTCTCCTACATATATTTTGTTTTTATTTGAATAATTTTATAGATGATGGCTTTTGAGGATCTCTTGTCATCTTCTTTACAATATTTATAGCCAACAAGATTTCTAGAAATCTTCTATAGTGCTGAACCTGATCAATAGGATTTGTGTTGCGAGTTTTATTTGCATGATTTGATCATAGGAGACTATTAACACAATAATTTCTTGATAAACCTTCATGTAGGATAAGTTCAATTGAGGGCATTGCATTCTATATTAAAAAATCAACTATCATATAAAAGTAGATTTGAGGAGTATATAAATCATGATAAGACTACAAGATTATGTATCAGACCAACCTTTCCTATCCCTAGATTGATTAGAAAGAATTTTAACTATTCTTGTTTAAGAGATGAAGTTAAAACTCATTATTTACAAGCTTTATATGATTGTTTTATTTCTTTTGACTTGTTTTTAAGACAAATTTTTAATTCAGTGGTGACTGCAAGTGTAAAAAGGTGGGACCAACTTTCAGTACCTCTTAGAAGATGAGAGGTCATGTCTCCAAATAACTTAAGATGGAGTATGAGGAGAGCAACCTCAATTTTAGAAATCTTAATAGAGGTAATAAACTCTGGGGGAGAAAAAAATGGATTGGCATGAGATATAGACCCCCTTTGTTGATCATACCTATTTTAAGATGGTAGAGTTGGGCTCCATAATCAGAGGATCAATTCAATACATGGAAATAAATGATTCAAGAACATCAGGGGTTTACAATCAATTTAGAAAAGCATATAATAGATGAATTTGATGACTATGATTTGAGTCAGAGTTTGAAAAGTAGATGCAAGAGCTATGAATACAAATGAATGTTTGAAATGGGACTTGCAAAAGGTAAAGCTTGGGGGAGATGATGAGCTTAGAATATGGCTCATTATTGAAATGTTATTTCCCTAAATTCATCTCTCTAAGGATATTATCTTATGCAAATTATAGATTGTTAGATAGATATTACATGGAAAGTAGATATTTGTCTTGTTTATATTGAACTAAAGACTAAACCTTTACTTTTTCATTAATGTCTAATACATAACATGTTTTAGTGATTTTTTTGGTGAAGAATGCTCAAGAAGAAGAGACAAGTGATGTATAGTGAAATTTTAATTTTGATCTCCATCTAGTAGAACTATGAACTCACACAGAATGTTTCTATGGACTCTACAGGCTTGACTCTATGGACTTCATTGGCTTGTTTCTATGAACTTTGTAGGCTTGTTTCTTTGGACTCCACAAGCTTGTCTCTATAGAATCTGCAAGATTATTTCTACAGACTATGTAGGCTCATTCCTACCAACTTTGTAGGGTCAATTCCATGGATTATGTAAAGACAAAGCTATAAATAGGGAAGCTAGAGACTAGATAAGATGAGAGAGAATTATTCCAGATGGTGTCAAATGAGGAAAATACTTGCCTGTTATTTGTAGGATTTGCTTTTGATAAAGTTGTATATATTTGGATTTAGGACTATTATAGGACAATATATCTATTTCATTAGAATAATTAGATCTCTTAGAAATCCAATCTCCTATTTTTGGATGAGTGGATTGACCAAGGAATCCTACCTCTTTGCATCCTATTATTGAGTTTATTATATTAGTATAAAATGTAAGAATTTTATTATTAAAAAGAGAATAGATGAAAGATACGTAGAAGCATATTACAGGTTTTAGATAGATTGTAATCACTTTAGTTTTATGAATTATCACTTCAATTTCCAACATTGATGATCTTTGTTCCTGAGTTAGAGAGGAGAAAGGGCCACTCTCCTTGGAACTAGGAATTGTGTAAGATACTTATTTTATTTTATATTAAATCTTGGTTATAACTAATTAGAATCTTGCTAATGTTTGCATTCATTCATAAAACATCAAAACAATTTCACAGTTCAAAATGCATTTCCTTATTCTAAAGTCATTTACTTTCTAAGCAAAGTGTGTTTTATTTTACAACAAACATGTGAAGCAAATTTCCTTTTCAAGTTAAATATCTCCATTTCAACACAATTTTAAATAGGAGTGTGATTTTACTTTCAAGCAAAAGAGTGGATTCATTTTATTAAATAGTTACATCTTTTCCATTTTAGCAAAAGAGTGAATCAAGTAGTTTAAGACACATTTATTTCATTAGTAAAAGTTAGAATAGGACCATCAAACACCCCCACAAGTATAATTCTAGATCTACCATCCTACACCTTACTGTATACAACTTTGGACACTAGCCCTAGTTAATAATACATCAATTAAACATTGATTAATTGACGAGTTGAATGACACTCATCATAACACCTTCAAAACCATTATCCAAACCTTAATTGATAAGGGAGAAATTTTATTGGATAATCCCAATACACCCTTGAATTATTTACTCGACATATTTTGATAACCTTTTCCCAATCATGCCCCTTCTACCCACCATGATTATAATAAAATGGAATCATCTCATGCTCATGAGGTCCATACGTTTAATGTAATTATCAATGAACTTATCATTGAGGAACTACCTCTTCCTCCACTCCACTTATTAAATTGATGAAATTACCCTCCCCATTCCTTTAGATACCCAAAGAAAGGAATCAACCATCTACTTTAATTCATTTGATGAGGTAAGGGACTTACCTTCCTCCCCCATCATGGAATCACCCCTATCTTTATGGAAACCATTACAAAAGGAGAGATCACCTTATCTACTCCTTCCATGGAGGAAACATCTTCTTGAATCTTGGAACCTTTCATCAAGGACAAGGGTGAAAAAACCATTCCCTTACATCAACATATGGGCCTAGTCTTTAAATCTAATGTCCAAAGAACCAAACTAGTTTACAAACACTTCTCTAGACTGGTTCAAAGCCTAAAATCTTATTCTCAACCTGATATAGATCAAGCCACATTTTTGCACCATCTTGGGTTCCCCTATCAAAACAAGTATGAACATTAGACCTCACCTTCATCTATTCCATATTAAATTACACCTACCATTAAACCTATCATCACCTCAACCTCTCCATCAAAAACCTTTTTTCCCAAAACTATGGAAGAACCATCTAGACCATCTCCATCCAAAATTATCAAATCACCATACACCTCTCTAATCAAACCTATCAAAAACCTAAGGATGCTTCCTAATTATATCCTTATCTGCCCATTATTTAAAGTTAAACTTAACCCCATATAGTTCACTAAAGAAAACCTCAACCAAACCAACCAAGAAGGTTGAGCCACCCAAAATCTCACCTAAAACTAGAATCATACCACCAACCTCCCTCTTGCCTTTTATCTTGTGACCCCATCCTTCTTCAATCCTAAGAGCTCATAATTATATCAAGAAGGATGAACCTCCCAAAACCACCTAGACTAAACTTCATACTTTTATTCTACCTTTACCTACCCTCTCCAAATCATTAAACTCCCCATCCTTGTTAACTAAACTATCTACCTCTACCTACCCACCTATCTCCAAACCTTCATCATCTTAATCACCCACCTCAAAATATTTCACCTTTAAACCATCCACCTCAAAACCATCCAAAACCAATCAATCCCAATCAAATCCACCTACCAAAACCATTCTACCACCTATAACTTCTATGGTGAAGGCTAATTCTAAGAAGGCTCCCACCCTGAAAACCAGAAGCCAATCACCCTTAACATCTTTGCTTGAATATTATTTAACCATTTTATAAAGATTATTAAAAAATTATTCCTTAAACCTACCCCCTATCAAACCCTTTGACCCTTTGAGTCCTTAACCATCTTGGTTCAATGATAGTTTAATCTACTCATACCATAAGACACCTAGACATGACACAGATAATTGTAAATCTCTCTAAGCATTTGTCCATAAATTATAGGATGAACAAGATTTATTATTAGATAAACCTATCTTAATCCCATTATCAACCCAACCACCAAAAAAACATATCCAACACTTACCCATTCCTTTACTCTCATTTAAGAGCGAGGAGAAAACAAATTAACCTTCTAGTCTAATGCTTCCTCTCATCCACACTATCCATATGGTCACCTAATCTTGGGCCCAACAAAAGGATAAGAAAAATGCCAAAGTGTACATTATATGGAAATATAATTCCACCCCTCAACCTTCCAATTGAAATCAGTCACCTTCACCTTCACCAAAGCCCAAAATATCCATTTTGGGTACCTCTCCCTCCAACCCTTCTAAATCTATCCAATGAGTACTTTTGAAATAGCTTCACTAAACATCGATAAATATGAGCCTATAAAAACTAATCAACACCTTTCCCCATCACCACCAAACACTGATAGAGGCCCTTTAATTTATAAAGGTTCAACCTAAAGACCCTCAACCTCTTAAAACCTTTGTAGGAACTTTTTGACTTTCCACCCTTGTCACATTCAAGGAATTGGAAATACCTTCCATTCATCTAGATGATCCACATCATCCCTTCTTCATCACTACATACATCAATAAAACTTGCATCAAAAGGGTGATGATTGATGGGGGATATAGTATTAATATTATCTCCTCTCATGCTTGTGACCAACTCCAGCTACCAAAAAATATCACGTCAAAACTTATGTGGTCTTATATTCCTGTAATGACACTATGACCACAACCTTGGGGATAATCATCCTTCACATCCACATCCACTTGAGACCTCACACACTTCCAAAGATTTTATATATTGTTGAAGGTGAGTTCTAATATAATGTATTACTTAGACTCCCTTAGATTCACTCCATGATTTATGTCCCATCCACCTTGCATTAATGTGTCAAGTTCAAACATTAGGGTTAGATCATCACCATACAAGTTAACCTTAGTCCTTTTTCATCATGAAACATGACATATCAACCCAATGACATTATTATTAATTTATCATCTACCTCCCCACCAAACAATAAAAAATACACCCCTACCATTAATGAATCTTCAACTAACTCATCTATCCCTTATTCTTATATCCCTATAGAGGACCCCTCAGAACATATGTTCCAATGTCTTTCATTGGGAGAGTATCATCTTTTGGCCTTGGATGCCTTCCTTACTCATTAAGAGTATGGGAATATTCACCATAATCTTATTTGTGATCCCAATATTGGAACCATTAATTTTTTATAGCTTCTTAACCACCAAAATAATTTCATCTATGGGGGAATTCATCTGCTTTTGCTTCCTCCACCATCTCTTCTACCTAACTATTTACTTTCAATTTTTCTTATTTGGATAAACTATAATTTTCCAAATTATACATTCATAAGTGTGCCTAGAAGGGATTTGGCCTTGAATTTTATGAACATGGACCCCATGATTTACATTTGATCAAAACCCAAAAACCTCATGAGTTATTTAGCCTTGGGATTATCCCACTAGATGAACCCATAGATTCACCCAAACCCATCACCACCATTGATGAAGACATTCCATCATGACCAACCACATCTCTTTATAATTCTAAGGATTTCAAAACCATCTCATATAACATTTTTTATTCAATACCATTATTCTAGGTCCCCTAACCTATAACAAGGGAAAACACACTAAAACATTTCCTCTAATTCATCCTAAAATAGTAGACAACAATGCTCTTACCATCCACATTGTCCAACATCAGTATAATGATTCAATTCTCACCTATATTGTTGTTTGGGATTCTTATATCCACAAATCCATTCCTCCTTAAAACCAAACCATGTTGAATGAGTCACTATCGATGTCAACTTGTGTACTTAGGATAACCCTCATATTATAAAGATTGGTCAATCCTTAGATTCCTTGAAGAAACATGATTACCCTTCCTTCATGATTGAAGCATAGAATTTGTTTGGTCCTATCAATATATACTTAGAATTAACTCTTGTATAACTTTCCACAACATCATCATCCATCCTAATGTTAACCTTTTTAGGCAAAAGCTTCAAAGGATTCATTGTCATATAACCCTTCTAGTCAAAGAACTTCAGTGCCTCTTATCTATCAACTTCATCAAACCCATTGACTATCCCTAATGGGTTTCCAATATCATTATCATCACCAAAACCACAGGGGTACTTTTATTTTATGTTAACCTTAATTACCTCAACCTTGATTGTCTAAAAGATGACTTCCTTTGCTTAATGTCAACCAACTTATTGATCTTATAGCTAGCCACAAGATGTTATATCTCATAGACAGTTTCTCAAGATATAATCAAATATTGATCTCCCTTGAGGATAAGTATAATACTTCCTTCATCACCCCATGGGGAACCTTTTTCTATAGGGTCATGTCATTTGGTTTGAATAACACTGGAGTAGTCTACTAGTGTACAATGACCTACATCTTCCATGATCTCATACATAAAATCATAGAGGACTATGTAGATGATCTCCTTTGGAAATCCAAATATCTCAAGGATAACCTAAAGTTCTCAAAATTATCTTTGAGTGTTTAATCTATTTCCATGTCTGACTCAACCCTAAGAAATGTGTTTTTAGGGTCCTATAAGGAAAGCTTATTAGATTTATCATCTCTCTTCAAGGAATCAAATTAGACCCTAGTAAAGTTAGAGTGATCCTTAACATGCCACTTCTAACCCACCTTAAGCAACTTCACATCCTATATGGGAAGCTCTAATCCATCCATCACTTAATCTCTTAGTTTTTAGATAGATGTCAATCCTTTCAACATATTCTCAAGAAAGATAAATCTCTTAATTGGACTAAGGACTTTCAACAAGCCTTTGATTTACTCAAAGAGTATCTTATTTTTCCACCCATTCTTATCCCTCCTACAGAGGACCAACCCTTATACCTTTATATCTACACCACTAACCATTCCTTAGGGGCAATGATTTCTCACCATGATGAACAAAATAAATAGTAAGTTATCTACTATATAAATCAAACACATATAGAGTATGCGACTCAATACACTCATATTGAGAAGCTTTACCTCACCTTAGTATTTGTGGCTTCCAAAATTCATCATTACTTCCTCAATCACAAAACCTATGTCATCACCAACACCAACCCACTCAAGTAGATTCACTCTAAACCATACCAAAGCCAACATATTTCCAAGTAGCTCATGATCTTAGCCGATTTTGACCTTGAGTTACTCTAATAGAAGTCGATTAAAGGACAAGTCATTGCTGATTAATTAACTAAAGCTACTTTACCAGATAGCTAACTACTTCTTTTTACATTTCCCAATGAGTCCATCATGACTCTTTCTCAAGAGGATGTCACCTACCAAATTACCATGTTATTTAATAGATTAAAGTGCCAACATAGTAGGGGTGTCAAATTTATTATCAATGCCCTTGATGGTGAACCTCTTCCTATTTATTTCAAAACATATAGATTTTGAGTGTACCAACAATATGGTAGAGTATGAATCCATATTAATAGGTCTCCAAACCACTCTATCCTTGGGAGTTAAGATGATCAATGTCTTTGGTGATTCCTAACTTATGGTTAGCTAGATCAATGGATCTTACCAATGTAATAATGATGTATTACAATAGTATAAACACCTAGTAGATGTACTCTTAGCATCATTTTATCATTACCTTATCCAATATATTCCATGTTCTACCAACAAGTTCATGGATTCAATGGCTTCCCTTGCTTCCCATATCCCATCCATACCTCCCAATTCTAGATCTTTATCAACCATTCATCATTTTATCATACCTTATATCTAATCTAGTATCCCTACCATTTATAGTGTGGAGGAATCTCCATTAGACATTTGGTAAGAGCAAACCTTTTACTACCTCAACCTCAACATCACTCCTCTCAACCTCTCTAAGAATTCACAAAGAGCCTTTTTTCATAGTACCTCTCATTATATCATACTAGGGGGAATACTTTACAAACATGGTTTTGAAAACCTCCTTCTCTATTACCTAAGTAGTCATGAAGATTCCCATGATATCAAAGAAATACATGAAAATATATGTGGTGGATAATTTATTGGTCTTGCTATTTCTAAACGTATCCTTAAAATCAATTACAATTGGTCCACCCTCAACCAAGATTATTGTGATTATGTGAAGAAGTGTGTTAAATGTCAACAACATGTCAATTTACATCAAGCACTAGCCTATGGCCCTCAATTATCTAAGGACCTTTGGCCCTTATCATAATGGGAAATATATCTCATTAAGGAAATTAATCCTCATTCATCATATCGGCACCACTCCATCATCACTACCACCAAGTATTTCACCAAGTGGGTGGAGGTTATTCCTCTCATCTTGACCAAAATTGACAAGATAGTCAACTTAATCAATCATCATATCATCTATCATTTTGATGTTTCCTATAAGATCATCACTGATAATGGAAAATATTTCAAAAAAAAGTTCAAGGTCTTTGTGATGCATTTAGAATCAAGTTAAGCTTTTCCTTGCCTTATCATCTATAACTAAATGATAGGTAAAAGCCCCTAACAAAATCCTCAACAAGATGTGAACCAGAATGGTCAATTATTTTGGTTGGGATTAGAATTTTCGTATCCCTTTCACTTTGTAGTCATATCTCATTAGAATTCAAACCTCTACAAGTGCTACCCCTTTCTCTTTGGTTTTTGAAGCAGAGGTAGTCTTGCCTCTTGAATTCTAGATTCCCTCTCTTTGCATATCCTTATAAAACATCATTTTTGAGAGTGAATATCATCAAGAGAATATACCATGACTTGAGATAATTTATTAGTTCTACCTAGTTGCACTTAACCATGTTCATGTCTATCAAGAATTAGTCAAGCACACCTATAACAAAAACCTAAAATAATGAGAATTCAAAATCAAAGACCTCATCCTGAAGGAAAATCAATATGTGACCAATATGGAGAAAAGCAAGTGAGGAAAATATGCTTTTAATTGGCTTAGACCCTACATCATACTTGTAATTATGGATCAAAAGCTTATCATTTGTCTTCTATTGAAGGCAAACTAGATGTTAAGCCTCTCAATGCTTCACACCTATGTGCTTTCCTTTGTTAAACAAGGATCAAGATCACCTTTTGTCTAACTTAAGATTATCCCTTGATTTATGATGTTTTCACCTTCCTCATACCTTCATCCCATCCCTTTAAAGATAATTGATTACAACATAGAACCATGTGATCAACCATCATAGTCATAGCCTAATCTTAGATATGGGTACTATGACTCTACCAATGCAATGGTTCTCATGGATACTTTTCATCCTTAATAAAATGGAATCCCATAGTTATTATCTCTCAAACCACCCCTTTCACCTATCATTAACCTTCTTGTGATCTAGGTTTTTCCCTCATAAAGGTAAAACTCCAAGCCTATATAAACTTGTCCATGTCTAACATAGAATCAAAATAATTTGGGATACCTAAATATTGTTTGGGTCAAATATCTCTAGCATGTAGACTACTCCCTTGAAGGATAGCTACCAAAGTAAACAAATCCAAACTTAGACCACTCCTTTGAAGGATGGCTAAGTCTATTTGTAAAAATCAATCATTTAAAGCTTCCATCATTTATTAGCTTCACAAACATATCAAAATAAAGAATACATTATCCTAAGAAATCTATAATTATCTTTCATAAATAACATTAGTAGACTTCCCACATCGATCAGTATACACCTTGAATTAAACATGGACTTGTCTATTATGGTTCTTAAAACACCTATGAAAGGGGAAAACCAATCCAAAAGAGGTTACACTACCCATGACACCACCTATTACCTATATCCCCGTTTTACCATCTATAAATCAAGGGATTCATGAGCTTACTTGACATTATGTGATCAAGACACCTTTTTACCAACCAACGCATGCTAATGGGAAGCATTCAAAGGGATTATGTTCCTTAGGCCAATCTATCTTAGATTTGTTTTTTCTTTTCCAATGAATAAACATCATGCCTTTTCCTTATCCTCTCATAATTGGTTTATGTAGTCACTTATATGTATGGATCATGTATTTTCATCTCTTTTCCCACATCTAATTTTGTTATCTAACTTACTTTATTTTCTATCATAATTAACAAAATAAACCACATCACATATCCATGATCATAACCATAATCAAAAAATCATAACTATATATTAAAAAAGAACCATAATCATAAATATCATAACTATAACTCATCATAAACATCATCTATAATCATCACATTCCTAAGCTAGTGAGTCTACATTTCATTAGAACAATAAAAGTAAATATGAACATTTAAACCATGAATCATGGAACATAAAATGACATTTATATATCATCATCACGTCAAGTCTCATAAAATTAAAATAGTATATGTAATAATGTACATCTCTCTCTTAAAACATATACATCTCAGTATTTTAGATCAAAATTCGATATCAAAATCATATACACCTATACATATCATATCATAAGTTATACCCCTAGGGTACCACTACCAATTAGTGCCTATCCCACTAAGGTACCTACCTATCCACCCATAAAATAAACTCACTAACTTGGAGTCACTATACCTATACCACCTACCAAAATAGCTTTGTACTCACCCCATTGAGGCTCATCGGGATAACATGTTAGGACTATGGTCTGATAATAATATAACTCTTCAATTATGGATAAGTAACATGCTATGGGGATATTATCTAGTGATCTTACTGAAATTGACTACTAACGAATAAACCCCAACCCTAACACACCCCTAAACCACCCCATACCTCCTTCTAACCTATAACAAACCAAACTAATACTTACACTACCCTCCCTCAACCTACCTAACCCTTCAAAAACCACTTTCACCTATAAATTAAAAATTAAACCCTACCCTATTACCTAGGTCAACACCCACACCCCCCAACAAACTAACATAATCTAGCCAATAACGCCAAAATCAAACTACTCTAACAATTCAATACAACCCTTAACTCATTCCTTGATTCTCATCAAGGAGGAATCCTAGGTCCAAAATCCCAGCCATGTCCTTATTTTCCCTACATACTCATTCCACCTCAGCAATCACCTATACACAGTCAACCACTCAACAACTACCTCATTAGTACTCTTACACAAAATTCCAAGGATGCATGTATGTAGAGTTAGGAGTCAAAAGCAAATGAGTGAAAATGATAATTATTTTTTACTTTTTAACATTTGTACTTTTAGTTTTTTTACCCCTTGACTATTGACAATCAGGGTGATTATCGATGATCACTTCTTAGACCCCTGACCATCAATGATCAATATGTCTAATTTTTATGTTTTATCACACATACCTTAGTGCCACCCTTTACATATTAAATTTTCCAATTACCATACTAATCACCCCATCTACCTAGATGTTAGCCATTTTAGCCCCAATAATCACACATTTGCAATGACCTTACCTGGTCACTTTTGATAACACCATCCAACATTGCCATGTTGTACATTTGAATTTTCACTACTTAGTATACACTAGACCATTTGTATTTTTTTGTAGCACTTCTTACCTCAGATACCTATGAGAACACAACCCTTATATAGAAGGCCTGATATGAATAACCCAATTAGCTATGCCTAACATTGTGGTCTGATCCCCCCATCACTAGTCCTTCTAAAAATGAGATATAATTAGTTTATTTCATTTATCAAGTATTTAATTTTTATTTATTTTACTTTCAATATTTAATGCCATATTATGAAAATACTTGATATTTATTTCCTTTAACTTAAATTTTCTAAGAGAGTGGATTAAGAGCCTTCTAGTAAGTTCATGTTTCTTGGATCTTGCTCACACTAGGAAATCCACCTTGCTATCCACCTAACAACCCCTTTGCTTTATTAATTTTCTTTTATAAATAGGGAATTATTCCCAATATAAAGAGGAAATCTTCACAATAATATGGATCACATGTGCAAAAACAAACAAGTTCTTCTACCATACCCATATCTAGTTTCTTATATCTTCTTTTCCAAAAAAGTAAATTGAAATTGAGAGAAACACATCCCTTTGGCAATCCCAATATCACATTCCTAGTTTATATACCCCACCATAGAGTGTGGTTAGTATGATGATGGGAGATGAAACCCCAAGCCAATTCACCCTTAGATAGCTTGTGAGGGAGAAATGGGATCCCACCCATAAGCCAAATACAAGAAAATAAAATGGAAAGACTTTAAAGGTCATTTACAGGTCACCCAAGTCACTTGGATCTTGGGGAGAACATACATGGCATTATTTCTTACAAGACCAAAGAAATAAAAAAATAAACTAATATTTTTTGATCACCTGAGTTCCCTATAGGGGATGGGGGGAGAGCATACACATAATAGTTTATAATCTTCCACAAATAAATAAATCTAACTATGATGTTTTGAATTTAGCTAATTAAAAAAACATAAAAGTGAAAAATCTATTAATATCTCAAACTAAAATTTATGTTCCTTTTAATAGCACCAAATCAAAGTGTGATTGAAATTTTGTCCCCTTGGCCTTGTTTGCACTTGTAAAAACTTTAAAAACTAATATACAAGAGTGATTAAGTATAATTCAAGCATTAAACAAAATTATATGTGATATTTTTAGGAATGCCTAAGCCTTTCTCTTTCCACCTTATTTCCTACAAAAATGTTAGGGGGTTTCATTGCCTATAATACAAAAAAAAAATGTGTAAACAGTAATCCATTTCAAGTTATTAGTTTTTTATTTCTATCTTAGATAAATCATCACCAATTATTGTAGAGATTATTACAAATTCTTACAATCAGCATTAATTTTATTAAATCATAAATATTTCTTCAAACCACATATATAATGTGTTTCAGAATAAAAACTATTGATAAACAAGTTTTGAACTCAAATTTATCATGTACCTACAAGAAAAAGGTTATAAATTCAATAAATAAATCACTAAGCACAAAAAAAATCAAGAAAAGTTAATTTTTGCTATGTTTGTGGAGTGCTCTATTTTGATGCAGAGATCATCATCAATTACTACAAAGATCATTACCTATTCCTTCAATCTTTGATGATTTTATATTATCATTGTAAATCCATGTACCTCTATTAAAATTGATGTTAATTTTAAGGCTAAAACTCTAAACTTCAAGAATTAAATGCATTTGTTAGAAAAACTAAAGCTATCATATCATTCTCCTTGGCCATATAGGATACATTGTCACACTGGGTGTGCCATTCTGTATCTTAAGATCTCGAAGATTACACAAAATTTAGATTAGTCCCTTAGTCCAAATGAAAAAATTCAAGCATAACAATACACTTAGACTAAACATTCTTTCCTAAGAATTAGGGAGAGCATAACATAGTAAACAAGATCACCAAATACAGATAAAAATAACACAATTAATTTACCTCTTTTGTCACATTCTATGCTTACTTGTTGGCATAATGATGTTTATTATTACTCTATAAATATCAGAGTCTTATATCAATGCTTCTCCATGGTGGTAACATCTCTCCAATGGTCACTTCTGGCTTGGTATGAAACATGGCATAAAATGGGCATTATACACTACTCTCATGTTAGGAGTTATTTTTTACATTAGTATTTATATTGGATATTTATTGATAGGTAAATATTATATTGTGTGAGTTTAGATATTTAATGAGAGGTAAATATAATATTGTGTGAATCAATTATTAGAGTGAATGAAATAAATAATATTATTAAGTGCTAAACTATTTCTTATATTATCTGTGTATTTGAATCCATTATTCCAATATGTTATTAGCTTAATCATATATAGACTTTGAATATTCCCATTATCTAATATCAGAGAAGGAGGTTATGATGGGTTAGTTATTTTAAATTCATTATGTGTACATTCTCAGCTATTCTTAATATTCCTTCCTACGTGTGGATTAAAAGGTATTATTTATTTAAAATGCAATTTTGGAGTTATTAATGTGCCAAAATATAGTTTATTCTACTGATGACATTGTATCCCTTCATGGAAATTTGATTTTCATTGAATTTGTTTCTCTATCAATTTTTTCAACCATCACAAGACTCAAGACTTCCCTTCACCAAATGAAGTCCTTTCTATTGGTTAGAATACATTTAAAATCCATAGTATATTTAAAGAACCATGAAATATATAAGTTAGTGTTATCACTCATAAAGATTATTTAAGAGAAATTAAGGAAATAAAAAAGAAGTTGTAGGTCTTTGGTGCAACCTATATATGTGTGAAGAGGACGTAGCCTTTCAGTGAGAGATCTAGTTTGTTTTTATACTTATTAACTTGGACGTACTCATCTACATCAATATTAGACCAAGAACTCAAGATAAACACATGCTCCATGATTTTAAGTGCCTTGTTTACACAATCTTGACTCAGGTTGTCCCATGTATGAGGACATTCATTATCTTCACAATGAGATATCTACACATCAAGATCCTACATTTGACATAATGTATCAAATTATTATTCATATTAAATTTATATTCAAAGACCTCCATAGTCTCATCAAAGAAGCATCTCATCATCCTATGTTCCCTTCAGACCACTAGATCATGAAACCATCAAGTCATTAATAAAGTCATATACATTTGATATATAGCATTTATTTTAATGTTTATGTTGATTAAGTTTTTTTTTTAATGGTCTATCATCAAATTCAATAGATACATGCATAGTAATATTAATTAAGTTTTATTTTATATATGTTCTAAAAATGTTAGGTTGTGGAGCTAAAAGCTTCACTATTGTAGACATGGAAGAGGTTGTTGAGAGGTTGCTAAGTTGTAAGGAAACTAACGTCAATCTGATCAGCCGACGTCGGTCATATATAATGGGAAAGGCAACTGACATCGGTCATGTATCGACCGACGTCGGTCATCTCCAGCCTGACAGGGACCAATGTCAGTCACCTGTGCAGTTTGGAACTGCAAGTGTTACGAATAGTTTGTTAATGAACTGAGTGTTTGCATGTTAAGAGCCAATTATAAACTAGGAGCTATGGATCTAATTATTGTAATTAGATGTCTAATTATTGTATGCATGAGATTTATATAATAGACTCATGGGCTGTATTGTAAAGAGTTCTAGTTTGAGTTGAGCAAAGTTAGCTCCTTCTGTGTGTGAAGTGAGCAAGGGTGTTCCTCCTAGTTCCATAGTAGTGCCAAGTGTGGGTGCTAGTTTTGGAGAATCAAAAGGGTTCTTCAGGTGTGTAGGATCTTGGTCAGCAGGTGTGCAAGGCCACGTTTGGAGATCTACATGGGTAAGTAAGATCATTGATCTGTAGGTGTATGTGTGTGCAAGGTCTAAGGTTTGCAGCTGTGTAGAACAAGGTTGATCTGTAGGTGGTAGCAAAATCAAGGTGATAGCAACACAATAGGGAGCAAGATCAGGTGGTATCTACTTGGAGTATGGTGCGTACTCGGTCTAGAGCAAGAGAGGAAGGCAAGGTAGTTCCTTCCATAAGTAAGATCATTTAGGTTGTAGGTTGTTGTAGTTCTTGGGAGATCTACTTGAAGTATGATTGTGTACTTGGAGTGTGTGGAGCACTTATGGAGTGTGTGGAGCACTGGCGTACTAGCAGTAGTGGATACTGACTAGTTGGAGGTGAACACCAACTCTGTGTTTGAGTTGTGTGTTGGGATCGTAAGAGAGATAGCTTTGAGGAAAGAAGTATTGTACACTTGAGGTGTGGGAAGCCTGTGAGAGGTGTGAAGAAGAAGTGGCATCTTCTTTATTATATTCTTTTTTGGATGAGTATTAATACAAGTTATGTATTGTCTCTCATATTCTATGTTGTTTCTAGTTTCTAGTTACTTGTTACTTCTGGTTTAATTCCACATCTTAAGTTGCTTGGATATGGTAATCAATTGTGCTTCCATAGGTTCCTAACAGTTGGTATCAGAGCTAAGGTTGTAGGGAGTAGGTTTTATGTTTGGTTATAGGTCACTCTCGGGGGTTTCTAGTTGAGTGGGAGTATAGCAATGGCAAAAGAATGTAAGCTACAAATGGAGAAACTGAATAGTACGAATGGTCACTTACGGTGTAATGGAAAGAAAGAGCAGGTAAAGAAATATTGTTGGTTGGTAGAAGATCAACATGAAGAAATTGAAGAAGTAGATATTGCAGGTGTTGTTGCATAGGATGCTCTGGGATGTTTCTTGGATAAATTTGAATCTTGGTTAATAGATTATGTTGCCTCTTTCCATGCAGCCCCAAGTAGAGGGGTTGGTGAGCCTTGTCACATGGTTGGCAAAGGGGAAGTGTTGCTAAAATTGTAGGTAGCCAACACATGGGTGTTGAAGGAGGTCATGCAAGTCCCAGTCTTGAAGATGCAGCTAATTGCTTTAGGAAAGTTGGGTGATGAGAGATGCACAAGAACTCTCATAGTGGATGCACTTGAATTAGCATGTGGTAAGAAAGCAGGTACTCTTTATCTACTTGCTTGTATTACTAATTCCACTTCTATTCCACAGGTGTTGCTTTGTAGGCTTGGTCACATAAGTGAGAAGGGAATGGATGTTCTTAATTCAAATGGTAAGAGATCAGCTTTAGAGAGCATAGACTGAGATTTTTGCAAGCAGTGGGATGCTACAAGAAAGGATTGTGTTTATTACAGGAAAAGGAAGACTGATGTATTTAATAAACTTAAGAACTGGAAAGCCTTGGTGTTCTTGGAGGAGATAACGGATAGAGATCAGTGGATGGGGCTGAGTAACTCTGAGTAGGGTAGTTTGGATAGGGTTTTGATCCATGGAGAGCTCGTGGGTAAAAAGTCATCACTCACAGGCATACACAGGTACCAGCGTCGGTCAAGGGTAACCGACGTCAAACAGACAGGTGCCGACATCGGTCATGTGTAGACCAGAGGAGTCAGTGGTGTCAGGTAGGTGGAGACTGATGTCAGTAGGATAACCAGCATTGGTGACTTGGATAGTCGCATGGAACCAATGTCGGTCAGATGTAGACTGTGTAGTGATCGAGGTCAGTCACTAAGATGGATTTTGGGCAGATAGCAAACTGCCAAGGAGTCTCAAATGCCCATGGGGAGGACTGAAAGTATAAGTAAGCCTCAAATTCATTGTTCCTCTTCTTTATACTAGTTGCTGACTATAGAGCAAAAAGGATCTAGGAAACAATGGGAGCATGACATGAACAGGATGCAGGACCAAATGGGAGATTTGGTAGGGTTGCTAGCTAGTATGAAAGCACTGAGATGAATGGATACCTTGGTTAAATAATAGAGAGAATGGACACGTGAGATGGAAGGCCAGGTCATATGGCCTTGAGGAAGCTACAGGACAGTGGTACAGGTTTTGACAGGTGGATGACAAAGCAGGGATTTAGTCAATGTCAGTGTAACCATTGTGTTTGTCTTACCAGGTGGATGATGGTCGCTACATTATCCTATTACTGTATGTGGATGGTATACTAGTTACAGGTTCAGACATACAGGGTTTTGCTGAGCTAAGGGTAAGGTTAGTTTAGTGGCATGTCATGAGGAATTTAGAGCAACGAAATTCTTTGGCAGAAGAGACATGGAAGATCACAGGTTGATTTTGTCTCCAGTGGGAGCTAATGTGAATCAGGTGTTTAATTAAGTTTTATTTTATATATGTTCTAAAAAGTCATCAGTCATAAAGTTACGTTTTAGGATTCATTTTTATATTATTTGATTGTATTGTCAATTTGTTTATTAGATATTTTGATATTAGGCTTTATAGTTTAATGATTCTACTAGTATTATTATTTTTCAAAGTTGTTTTTGAGTCATGTGCAGGTGAATATTAAAATTGGATTTGTTTGGTATTTTCATGCCTTTAAAAACACCAAAATATTTTTATTGAGTTAATTTTATTTAATAAAGATCTTTATTGTCATCAAAAATGTCAAAATCGAGAGATAGAGTTGTAGTAAAAAAGGGTTAAATATACAAGGATGCATTATCTCTTGTATTCAAAATCCTAAGTCAAATGTTGAATGTGTTAATATTATGGGGAAGGGGGGGGTGGGGGGTGGGGGGGGCGCGGGGGCCGGGGGGCAGGCTATTTCATTCAGAATGACATGCAAAGGATGAGATTCAAGTCTTTATCAATAGAGTAAGTAGCTTCATATGTTGGAGGATGGATTAAATAGAGGATAGAGGTTTTAGAGCCTCTCATCTATCACCAATGGCATGTCCTAGATGATTTGGTGACATATTCTATGATGTGTTTTTAATAGTTTCTACTATATGTTTGGAAATAAAGTAGAAGTACATGCCTATTCAAGTAATTTAATTAGTGAGAAATTACAAACATAATTCCCTGATTTGAAAACATAGTGAAAGGACAAAAAGCACCAATATAAGTCACTTCATGGATCTTGAAAAGGTTTGTAGATAGTTGATGGGTCCTATTCATTTCAAGGTTTATGGTAAACCTATTTAAAACCATGGAAGGAGAGATCCTTTATTTGTATCAAAGTCGTGATCAAACTAGGACATGCCACAGGGGTGAGAATACTATAGGTGAGAGTGTGAATGTTTTTTTACCATGTAAAAACTAAGGGGGAATGTTAGGAATTAGTTTTTACATTAGTATTTACATTGCATATATATTGAGAGGTAAATATTATATTGTGTGAGTTTGGATATTTATTGAGAGGTAAATATAATATTATGTGAGTTAGTTATCAGAGTGAATGTCATAAATAATATTATTGAGTGATAAAATATTTATTTGATTTTATGTGTATTCAGATCCATTATTCTAGTATGTTATCAGATTAATCATGTGCATACTCTAAATATTCCCATTATCTCAAAGGCTTCTTGAAGATATTCTAGTAGAATAACCTTACACATAAAATATTCTTAGATTTTGGTATGGGCACTTATATTTATAACTCTAAGAAATAACTCTAACCCTAGGGAGGTTAGATTAAATTCTAACTTTGGTTGAGTCTAAAAATAACCTAGGTTGAGTCATGGTAACCTTGGGTTGGGTCAAAACACTCATGAAATATTGACACCTCAATTTTAGATATTTCTAAGCCATGAAACTCACTTAATATATTTTTGAGTTTGTGACACATAATTTTTTTAATATTTAAGAAATAAAAATCACTTTATTAGCTCCTTTGAGCTTTGACTTAATATTTGGCTTAAAATTTTTTTTTTGATAAATTAAATTCACTAATTTGATTTGGAATTTTTTCTTAGGCTAGTTAATTAATATTTTTAATGTAATAAATATTAATTAGTACATTTTGGCTTTTGTAAATTATTTTAAATTTTTTTAATTAATAGTGTGACAGGCTAAAAGTGTCAAATTACTAGGTCATAATTTGACTAAGGTTAAAATTGAACTATGTTACTTGTTCATATAGGGTAATACATCAAATAAACTATCTTCATCACATTTTTGGGCAAATAAATCCTTTACGTTGATGAATTTTGGAAATTTAGGTGTTTTATAGGCTTAGATTGTGTTGTTTGATAGAAATTTAATTAAATCCTAGTTCAGGCATGAAAGTGGTCAAAACTAAGTGTCTACATGGAGAAGATGCCTCTATGACATCCCCCCACTAAAATTACCCCATTTTATGTGAGGGAAAAATAGTAACTAGTAGTTACCTCATCTCAAAAGGATAAGACAACCGTATAATTTATGAATGTAACCATGTAACAAATAGGATGAACATGTCTAGGTAAATGTATCCTTGAAGTGCATAGAACCTATGTGATTATATGTAGGCTTAAGATACATGATAAATATCATGTAAATGTTTAAATAATAATAATAATATAATCTCAATAAGAAAATAATAACATGCATAATATCACTCATAAACAAGTCAAAATGAAATGATCCAAGGAGACCACAAACAAGGGGAATGTTCAAATGCTGGAAAATTGAAGAGACATGACTTGGGTAATATGTACACAAAATTAAAGAATGACATAATAAAATGTCCATATACTAAACCATGAAATATGAAGATTTCAAAGAAAGAATACATAGGAATGGTGGCCATATACAAAATAACATATTCAAATTCTCAAACAAGGAATACAATAGCAAGGAAAGACACAAAAGGAAGTGCACAAATTAAATAATAATCAACTCCATCATAAAAAAGAAATAATAACTCATGGATCTAATGTGTTAGTAAAAGTATGGAAATTGTATAGAATATCAATTACCCTATGTAAGATATAATTTTAGGTAAATGCATGTGTAAGTACATATGTAAGCTCAAACATGATAATGTAGAGTGATCATCAAATAATATAAATTATGTGTATCAAGATCAAAGAATCATATGCCCCCAATGTCCATATGGCATGATTAAAAGGAAAACCCAACATCTAAAATAAAGATGTATCATGTATATGTATATGTGTATGCATATGTCACACTCAAGTATAAGTGTGAAATATATGTATATGTAGGAGTAACTGAGTATGTTGTCTATCAACATGGAACTAACACAGATCCAATAGAACATGTAGGTGCTAAAAGTGTTTTTATATTTTTAAATGTTTTTATTTTTTTTGGTATTTTTGAAATATTTAAATAGGAAAGATCATCTTATGATGGAATCTAATGGATGGTCATAGATATCCCCCCACTATGAACCTTACAATGTTAAGTCTAATCTTTTACATTATTTACATCATGATTAGATAGTTTGTAAAAGTACATAGCTTATTCCTCAAATTTTTCATGTGTATTAGAAGCAATGCTATCATTTGAAATATGTATTAATTTGCCTTCATGAGGAAATAAAATAAATTATTAATTTCAATCAATTTTGGCCTCCATTTGGTATATCCAAAGAGTTTATAGTGTAAGTGCATATGGAGATGTGATAGGCATAACCCAAAATCATGTTTAAATTACTTTAAGACCACAAACAAGGGGTATTAAATTTTTTCCTAAAGAGTATTTCCAACCTCCTTTGCTATGTAAGTTTATTACATTGAAGCCAATTTTTTATATGAATCTTATATTACAAATAGTTTTTATTTGTGTAGGATCAATATGGTCATGCCAAAAATAAGAACCACCCATGTATAAGGTTATTGTTAAATCTTAGTAGCATGGATGTTTTTTTTGTTCACTTTGAGATTATTACATAAGATATGGACCTTGGATTGGCCCCATATTGAGTAAAATTTATGAACTGGTCATATAGAGATGAGGGATACCACAATTTTGTTGATAATGATCCTTAGTTAATTTATCTTCATCCTTTGTGTGAGGGATAAAGATTTTGTATTTGGAGGGAGATATGTTACTTTCCTTTGAATAAGAAATTATGAATAAATAATATCTATGCAAATAATTATATAAATTAGTAAATGATTTATATTTTTTATGCAATTTATTTTAATTTAAATGGGAAATAAGGCCTGTAACAAAGATTAATTAAAATTCCAAAAATGAGGGTCTAAATGCTACCTCATAAGATTAAATTTTCAATCAAATAATATAATCTTGAAGGGACTCATCATCATGTTGTTTAAAATTGTTAAAATATTCCAATGTATGTTTTGTCTCCTTATGGATATTGAAATACATGAAGAATGCATCTTCAAATTATAAGAAAGTATTTAACAATTTTGTAAACTATAGAACAAATTTTGAGACTCATCAGAAATACTCATATGGAAAACTTTTAACAATAGTTTGTCATCTTGTATGAGATATTTAAACTTTGATACATTTGGTATATCATTTGAATATCTTGTACTATTTGAATAAATTTTTTTATTTTCCTTTGGTAAGGTATAATAATTTTAGCTTTAGAAAAGTTTGGCAAGGACACCTTTTTGATATGAAATTTATTTTAAATGAAGGTATGAAAAGAACATCACCCTTAAATAGAGGGATTTTTTTTTTAAATGTAGGAATGCTAGGGGTTTTAATCAATTTTATACAATAAATTCCTCCCTTATTAGTTGTTTAAAAATCAGCCATAATATCTTTATGTAGTGAAATGTTTTGATGACCAAATTAAGGATCTCTTGGTCACATATACCTACTTTTTTGATAAAATTTACATATTTAGTTGGCTTGAATGTTTTGTGACTAAAGTATGTTTTTTAAAATATCAACCCTTGCTTATTTTTATTTCAATGATTAATAGATACAGGGTGGGTTATAACTTGTTCATGTTTTCCCAATCTTTGGCCTTTGTATCCATAATTTTACAAGTATTGGTCAAAGGCATATAATGGTGGTATAGGAAGTATGGATAAAGTCTTTTTAATCTTCCTTAAGATGGATAAACTCATCTCTTGAAGTGGTGGAAGCATAGACCTAATTACAGGGATACCAACTACCACCATTTAAGGCTTTTATATTACATGCCTTAACATTTGGAATAATGAAAGAGCATTGAATTTTAATTCCTTCCCTGAGGGTTAGTTGTATAGTTTCATAATCATAATAATCAATGAAATCAATATAATCCATGATAAAAGATATGAAGTAAATGAATATTATGATAAAGTAGGTAATAATCATCCCAAAGAGTATTCTTAAGGTTTAAAGTTCAAATATTAGGCCCACCAAATGTTTAACCCTAAAATGGAAATATACATTCTTAGAGTTAGCTTTAGATTACTCTTAAAAGGGTCTATAGAAATAAAGTGGCACAAGGGTGATTATTAGATTTATAATAGGTTAATTAAATGTTAAACTTAGATATAAGCATTAACTAAATTTATTATGCTAAAATAGTCTAAATATGGAAATTATAATAATGCTATATATGTAAATGAAAAAGGAGTGAAGTGTTTATCTTATTTTAATGCTAATATAGTTCTATATCTAGAATAGGTAGAGATTAAGTGGGAAGGATATTCTAGAACAATTGTCAGATTATAGATATGATGCTTATGGCTCTTTGGATAGTAACATCATCCTAGGATGGTTGTGTCAATGTTACTATCTAGGTTTGACATTGGTGTCCTATATAAAATACCTGAAAGAACATGATGCAAACACCAAGATGATTCTACATTTTTCTTTGCTTTCACTTTGGTGCATTCAAGTTTGGGTCATGGAAAATCACTCCTTGTTAAATGGAAAATCCCAAGCTTTCCATCTTCATAGTGACCTTCAAGAAACATGAGTTAATGGGCACATGGTGTCAAGATGACACCAAAGACCCTGCTATCATAGGGTGTTATATATATATATATATATATATATATATATATATATATATATATATATATATATATATATATATATAACCAATACTCTAAAATAGGTCCTTAGACTCATGTAGTTCTCCCCTATGTGTTGGCTTGTGTGGGAATCATAAAATAAGTACAACATTGACCAAGCTTGTAACTTAGAAAATCATGTTCTTTGGATACTCCTTTAGTAATTTAGACCTCTAGATGTGCAATCAATATGAATGCTATGGAAATATGAATAAATAGGGAATATGTGTTTAATTAAATGCTCTTTAAATGATCTTTGGTCTTATTTATAGGTCTTGTAGGTGAGGAATTAATGAGAGTTTATCTTGTATTTATATCAATCCTTTTGGATCAATAACTCACATTAAAGCATTGAGGATGACCATTAGGTTATATTTAATTTGAAATTTGAATGATTTTATGACATTGGACACTTGCACTGGTATAATATAGTAATATCGATGCTACTATTTGACCTAGATGTTAGTGTCTAGAGACCATGAAAGTAGATATAGGTTTATAACTTAGAAATATGTAAGATAATTATTTTTTTAGAATTATTGGAAAGGTAAAAGACATAGGCCATCAATATAAGACTATTCAAACTAAGATATATAGGCCAAGAGTTACAAAGATAAAGAATATGTGAGACTTGTAGAAGTGGAAAAGGTAAATAACTGAGAAGAACAACCAAGGTTTAAATATGCCAAGTGTACAATAGTGAGGTGATATATAATCATAAAATATCATATACAACAACCTTTTAATTTATGTATTATGGCCATATACAGTGATAAGACTTATGCATATGCTAACAATAGTTTTTATATTATTGATGCAAACTAAGTTGGTCAATATTTTGACACACATCAAGATGAAATTGATTTTTTTATTTGTTTATGTATAAGAACAAATGAAAAATAATCATACTATTACATCTGAATAACCAAATGATTCTATTTAACAACCCATTATAAACCTTGCTACTATTTTGTATTACTATTTTTGATATTGTTATTACATATACACCTTTAGCCTTTGAGGAAACATGAGGTTTGAAACATGTTTATATGCACATTTCCTAACCAATTGATTCATTCATAATATATATATATATATACATATATATATATATACATATATATATATATATATATATATATATATATATATATATATATATATATATATATATATATTTAATACATCATGTACTCTAAATAATGCACAATACCTTGACAAAACCATTACATTTTATCATACTAAGGTTTTGTAATAAGATAAAGGTGCAAAAAATTAGCCAATCATTATATTCCTAAGCTTTAATTCATAACACATTGCATAATACCTTGACAAAACCATTACATTTTATTGTACTAAGGTTTTGTAATAAGATAAAGGTATACAAAAAATTAGCCAATCATTATATTCCTAAGCTTTAATTAATAACACATTATCACCTGATATTTCATCATACCCTTTAACTATAGGATTTTTTAATCCTAATCATCCATTATATAAACTTAGAGGAGATACATAACCACATATCTAATCTTTTCATATAGCATATTTGGATTACTATTTTCATGACAAATTTTTAAACAATTTATTTCCAAAAACTCAAAATTTTATGTATTACATTGGTTTTATGATCCTCTTGTTCAATAATTGAAGGCATTTGATCCATTGGAATATTTATTTCTTAATAATTTTTTTTATCAAAATTGATGTAAATTGATAAGATTAAGGAATTAATGATCATATCAATTATTATGTACTTCATTACAATACCATGATTCTAAAAATGACTAACACCTTGGTATATAATGAACTACAAGGTATTTTAAAATATAATTTACGTTCAACTTTTCATGATCCAACTATTTTTAATAAATTTAGATAATTTGATGAAATTTCTCACATAATAAGAGAAAGATAAGATTATTTATTTAAACAAACTCAAGTATACACCTACATCTACTTCAATT
>JARHVA010004301.1:932500-1275000 GCA_037957365.1 Torreya grandis
TGTGCATTTAATATCTTAACTTAGAAGGCTCCTAGGACTAGTGGATCAAATGGGTTCATTCCTTTTGGCCTTAATAACATCTCCTACAAGTTTGGTGCCTCCATGACTTTTGCACTTCTAGTTGAAATCTTCTAAAGTTTAACATATAAAATAAGATGTTCACACTAATATCAAGTTTAAGCTCAAGTAAACCAATTTTTTTTATATTAAATTTTATGGTCATGCAAACATTAATGATTTTCACGTGAATATCATTTAATAGGAGTGAGGATGCCATTTTTAACATCATGAAGTAGCCATTGGCTTTCAAATAATGAGTCCAAATAAATCTAAAAGTCCATGTTGCATCATAAATCTTGATCTAATAATGCATGAGGAGTCAAATAGTAATAGGTCTTGAGAGATTAATGTGTGGCATAAGTGCATGAGGCTAGCAGATTGATAATTGATCCTAAGGGTTAATACATGTTTGAAATGTGTGTTAGGTTGTGGAGCTAAAATATTCACTGATGCAGACATGGAGAAGGCCATTGGAGGGGTTGCTGAAGGTTGCTGAGTGTCAGAGCAACCGGTGTCGGTCTGATCAGCTGACGTCGGCAGGATAGTGAAGAGAAGCAACCGACATCGGTCAGGGATCAGCTAACGTCGGTCACCTCCAGGTAGACAGGGACCGACATCGGTTGCCTGTGTGGTTTGACTGCGAGTTTATTATGGGCAGTTAGCTAACAAACCAAGTGTTTGCATGTTGAGAGCTATTTTTAGACTGAGAGCTGTGGATCTAATTATTGTAATTAGATGTCTAATTATTGTTTGGATGAGATCTATATAATAGACTCATGGTTGTATTGGAAAAGTGTTCTAGTTTGAGTTGAGCAAAGTTAGCTCCTTCTGTGTGTGAGGTGAGTAAGGGTGTTCCTCCTAGTTCCACAACAGTACCTAGGTGGGTGCTGGTTTTGGAGAGTCAGCAAGATTATTTAGGGGTGTAGGATCTTGGTCAGCAGGTGTGCATGGCCTATATAGGAGATCTACATGGTAAGTAAGATCGTTGATCTGTAGGTGTATGTGTGTGCAAGGTCAAGGTTCACAGGTGTGCAAAAATGGGTTGATTTGTAGGTGTGCAAGATCAGATAGGACAACAACACAATAGGGAGCAGAATCAGGCAGGATCTACTTGGAGTACAGGTGTGTACTCGGATAGAGCAAAGAGGAAGGCAAGGGAGTTCCTTCCATAAGTATGGTCTGTTGAATTGCAGGTTGTTGCAGGTTCATGGGAGATATACTTGAAGTATGTTGAGTACTTGTGGAGTGCGTGGAGCACTTGTGGTGTGCATGGAGCACAGGAGGTGAACACCAACTCTATGTTTGAGTTGTGTGTTGGGACCTGAGAGAGAGAGCTTTGAGGAGAGAATTACTGTTCACTTGAGGTGTGGGAAGCCTCTGAAGAGGTGGTGGAGAAGAAGTGGCATCTTCTTTATTGTATTCTTTTCTGTATAAGTATTAATACAAGTTTTGTATTGTCTCTCATATCATGTGTTATTCTGAATTCTAGTTACTTGTGATTTTGGTTAATTTCTGCATATTAAGTTGCTTGGTTTGGTAATCAACTGTATGCTTTCGGTGTTCATGTATCTTGACAAGTGGTATCAGAGCTAAGGTTGTAGGAAGCAGGGTTTGTGTTTGGTTACAGGTCACTCTTAGGGGTTTCTAATCGAGTGGGAGTAGAGCAATGGCAGATGAAAGTAAGCTAAGAATGGAGGAGTTGAAAAGCACAGATGGTCACTTACGGTCCTATGGAAAGAAAGAGCAGGTAAAAGATTATTGTTGGTTGGTAACAGATCAACATGAAGGAACTGAAGAAGCAGATGTAGCAGGTGTTGTTGCACAGGATGCTCTGGGAGGTTTCTTGGATAAAGTTGAATCTTGGATAAAAGATTTGGTTGCCTCTTTCCATGCAGCCCCAGGTAGAGGAGCTGGTGAGCCTTGCCAAAGAATTGGCAAAGGGGAAGTGAAGCTGAAATTGCAGGCGGCCAACACACAGGTGTTGATGAAGGTCATGTAGGTCCCAGGTTTGGAGATATGGCTAATTTATTCAGAAAGATTGGGTGATGAGAGATGCACAAGAACTCTCACAGCGGATGCACTTAAATTAGCTGGTGGTAAGAAAACAGGTACTCTTTATCTACTTGTTTATATTACTGATTCTTCTTCTATTGTGGAGCCATGGCTTCGTAGGCTTGGTCACATGAGCAGGAAGGAGATGCATGTTCTTAAGCAAAAGATAGATATATTTGACAGGCTTAAGAACTGGAAAGCCTTGGTGTACTTGGAGGAGATGGCGGATAGAGACCAGTGGATGTGGCTGGATACTTCTGAGTAGGGCAGTTTGGACATGGGTTTTGATTCAAAGGAGCTCACGGGTAAAATGCCATCACTCATAGGTGAACACAGGTACCGGCATTGGTCAGGAGGAATTGACGTTGAACAGATAGGTGCCGATGTGGGTCATGTGCAGACTGAAACTGGTGATGTCAGGCAGGGTAAGACCGACGTTGGTCAGAAGGACCGACGTCGGCAGTAGTTAAGACCAATGTCGGTCAGGAGGACCGACGTCAGCAGTAGGGACACCGACGTCGGTAGAGTCGGTAGTCAGGGACAAATGCATGGGAACTGACATCAGTTTGATGCAGACTGTGGAGTGATCGAGGTCGGTCACTGTAACGGATTTTGGGTGGACAACACGCTGTCAAGGAGTCTCAAACACCCATATGGAGGACTGAAGACGTAAGTAGGCCCTCAAATTCATTGTTCCTCTTCTTTATACTCGTTGCTGATTATAGAGCAGGAAGGATCTAGGAAATAGGTGGGAACATGGCAGGGATATGATGCAAAACCAAATGAGAGTTTTGGTAGGGTTGCCAGTAGGTATGAAAGCATAGAGATGAATGGATTCCTTAGTTGAAGAATAGAGTGAACAGACACATGAGACGGAAGACCAGGTATATGGTCTTGAGGAGCTGCAGGATAGTGGTATAGGTTTTGACAGGTGGAGGATGAAGCATGGCTTCAGTCAATATCAGGGTAAGTACTGTGGTTTGTCTTACCAGGTGGATGATGAGTCGCGACATCATTCTGTTGTTTTATGTGGATGGTATATTTGCTAGCAGGGTTTGTACATATAGGGTTTTGCTGAGCTAAGGGTAAGGTTAGTTCAGTGGCATGTCATGAGGAGTTTGGAGCAGTGAAATTCTTTGACATGGGAGACATGGAGATCACAGGTTGATTTTGTCTCTAGTGGGAGCTAATGTGAATCAGGTGTTGGTGAGGTTCAGGATGCAGAGCTAGAGCACACTAAGGGCTGGATAGGTATAGTGTCTGAAATCACATGAGGTCTGGTATAGACCTGAGTATTCCCATGCAGTGGGAGCTATTAGAGAGTTAGGAGCCAATTCGGGGAAGTGGGTTCTTAGGTACTTGAGAGGGACCAGCAACAGGTATACATGCAGGGTCAAGACTTCACTACATGTGTTTGTAGGTTTGGATGTGGCAGGGTACTCGAATGATAGGTGATACACCATGGGATGTGTGGTGGGTTGTCTTCAGGATTGATCTTGAAGAGGGATACAAACCAGGAAATAGATTAGACAGAGTATAGGTACAGGTACAGTGTAGCTATTTATCTCCAAGTGGGAGATTGTTAGGTTGTGGAGCTAAAAGCTTCACTGATGTAGACATGGAGAAGGCCATTGGAGGGGTTGCTAAAGGTTGCTGAGTGTCAGAGCAACCAGCATTGGTCTGATCAACCGACGTCAGTAGGATAGTGAAGAGAAGCAACCGACATCGGTCAGGGATCGGCCGACGTCGGTCACCTCCAGGCAGACAGGGACCGACGTCGATCGCCTGTGTGGTTCGACTGTGAGTTTATTACGGGTAGTTAGCTAACAAACCAAGTGTTTGCATGTTGAGAGCTATTTTTAGACTGAGAGCTGCGGATCTAATTATTGTAATTAGATGTCTAATTATTGTTTGGATGAGATCTATATAATAGACTCATGGTTGTATTGGAAAAGTGTTCTAGTTTGAGTTGAGAAAAGTTAGCTCCTTCTGTGTGTGAGGTGAGTAAGGGTGTTCCTCCTAGTTCCATAGTAGTACCTAGGTGGGTGCTAGTTTTGGAGAGTCAGCAAGATTCTTCAGGGGTGTAGGATCTTGGTCAGCAGGTGTGCATGGCCTATATAAGAGATCTACATGGTAAGTAAGATCGTTGATCTGTAGGTGTATGTGTGTACAAGGTCAAGGTTCACATGTGTGCAGAACCGGGTTGATTTGCAAGTGTGCAAGATCAGATAGGACAACACAATAGGGAGCAGAATCAGGTAGGATCTACTTGGAATACAGGTGTGTACTCAGATAGAGCAAAGAGGAAGGCAAGGGAGTTCCTTCCATAAGTATGGTCTGTTGAATTGCAGGTTGTTGCAGGTTCATGGGAGATCTACTTGAAGTACATTGAGTACTTATGGAGTGCGTGGAGCACTTGTGGTGTGCGTGGAGCACAGGAGGTGAACACCAACTCTGTGTTTGAGTTGTGTGTTGGGACCTGAGAGAGAGAGCTTTGAGGAGAGAATTATTGTTCACTTGAGGTGTGGGAAGCCTCTAAAGAGGTGGTGGAGAAGAAGTGGCATCTTCTTTATTGTATTCTTTTTTGTATAAGTATTAATACAAGTTGTGTATTGTCTCTCATATCATGTGTTATTCTGAATTCTAGTTACTTGTGATTCTGGTTAATTTCTGCATATTAAGTTGCTTGGTTTGGTAATCAACTGTATGCTTCCGGTGTTCATGTATCCTGACAATGTGACATAAGCTTAGATTAATTTGACAAGTCAGAAGCAAATCAATGACTTGCATTAATTCGTATTGGGAAGGATCAATGGTGCAAGATGGGTTAAATTGAGTCAATGACTTGAGTCATTATCAACATCCAATTAGAGCAAAGGAGAGTCCAAATATTTTGATGGGAGTTGGACCAAAGCCATTTTTGATGGAAGAAAATGGTCTTTTTAGGATTGTCCTATCACCATGAAAGCTCAACCCAACACATTTAAAGGGGCACAGTGATGCAGTCAAGCTAAGAAACACTTATGGATCTCCATTAAGGCTAAATATGGATGTCTAGTTCATATTTTTGCTTAGGTAGGGTTGTTTTTATAATAATGTTCACCATTTTAAAAAGGATCCATGTATGCATATATGGGATTTTGGTTCTTACATAGATATAATGGGTTTATTTGGACCTATATAATACATAAAAGTGATATATAGTCTATGGGTCCATATTGATATGGAAACTATAGGAAAACCAATAACCTTAAATTGGTTTTCCACCTATAGATAGACCTATGATCCAAACATGAAGATAAATCAGAGATATGATTAATGAAAAGGATCTTCATCCTTCAGCATGGTCATAGTCTCAACATGTAGCCACCTATAAGGCACAAATACATGATATAATTAGATCTATGAGCATGAAGTATTGTCTTCAAGTGAGAGGTGGTGTGAAGGATCAAAGAGAAGCTCTAGTATTGGTAACTACATATGGGATCATTCAACATGTCCTTGAAACCTTTGTGTACCTTTTCACTCAATAAGCCACATGCAGTGTCCTGATTGATAAAAAAGGTGGCAAGGTTTCCATTGGCTAAGGATCAAAAGGTGATGGCTCAAGTTCATTTAATGACCCAAGACAAAGTTTTCTTTTTCTGATATTTTGTTCCCACATACTTTCTTTTTCTCTCTCTTCTCTTATATATTCTAGTCTCATTCCCATTGAAGGGGTTTTAGCTCTTAGAATTTATCATTTCTTTTATAGGACAAGGATACTCATTGAGACTCTTACAAAAGTGTTCTCATTTGATGAGGTTAAACCCTATTGAAATATTGTAAGATCTACCTTTTAAAGTAATAGGATCAACTCTTTGCCTATCTCTTGTCTTTAATAAGTTCTTAACATGATTATGTATGGTGAATTTGTGAAGGATATTCTTCCTAGTTTACTATCCTTCTACTTTCCTCTTTGAAGGTGCTTTTAAGCTAACTTACATGTCTAGATTAGTGTTCTATTTGGAATCTCTTCCATGAAACATTTATGCAATTAGTGAGATTATGAGATTAAGTAAGACATACTTTTATTTTACTAATCTAGTGTGGGTTCAAGCTTATATGAGTGTCCATTTAGCTTTGGTGCATCACCCTTTTATCCTTATTAAGAGCCTTGATTCTCTTTCTAACCCTTTTCCATGCAAAACATTAGTCTAGCATTAGTTTAGGTGAGCATAAAGAGGAATCTGACCTTCTCTAGAGGTTTAAATCCACCATAGGTGACCCATAGCCTAGGGTTGTTTCCATAGTTCTTCTAAAATTATAAAGGGCCTAAAGAACCCTCCTCCAAAGGGTTCAAATTTGAGACGCAATAGTTCTTTAGCTAAACCAGTGGAAAATTTTAGTGTGATCAAGCCCTAAATTGAATTGAAATTGTAAATAAAATAAAAATTATTTAGGGACATGTAAACATCAATTTATTTTGTTGGTATATGTAACCTTAAGATGTGAAATGGGTTGAAATACATAATGGATTAACATACATAATGTTGTAGGGCATTGAACCTCTAATTTATGCATTATGAACTTAAAATGAATCAACCACTACATATGGATTATAGATTAAATTTAATTTTTTTTCTTAAGTGCATGATAAAAAGAGGATGGAGTAAATAAATTCTACTACCATGTCTATAGATAAAAAATAATATTGGAAGTATGGCATGGATCTATATCATTCCTCCATTGATAAATGTAAAAATTGTAACTGTATGTAGATTCAAATTGTGAATTTTGTTTGAAACTTATACATGAACTTGTATCATTCACTCAAAAGTGTATAAAGTTTTACTTTGATATTTTAAATATGAGTAGATATGAATGGTATATGCCCCAAAATATATGCCAATGTTTGGATTTTATACCATTTTAAGACATTTGAAATTATATTCTATGCTAAAACTATTTTTTGATTTTAAATAGGTTTATCTCATGTATGAAAATCCAACTAAAATGCCTCCATTTGGAGGTGAGGGAATTTATCTTGAAATCACTCATCTCAAAATAAAATTTAACCCCAATATGTCTAGTAAGATGTAACCATTGAATAATGTATCATAAAAATGTTATCATATTAAGATATGCATCATTTTAATTATGTATGTAGAATAAAAGCAAAGGCCTATATAAATGTGTTAAATGAAGCTCATAGTAGTATAATGTATAATTAGTATTTTATGAATTATCTAGTGCGTGACATGTATTATGGCACTCATAAAACTTAACAAGCTCAACAAGCACAAAAATACAATAATCTCAATGCCAAATAATAAGGCCAAGGGCCATCTATAAGGGACATGTTCACATGTTGAATAAGTAAATATTCACACACATAAGGATATAGATGATGTTACAAACAAGAGATATTCAAATGTGGCAAAAAACATAGGACCAAGGTCCAAAATCAAAAGGAAATGTTCAAATGTTACACATACCAAAGAAGATATTATATAAGTGTTCAAAAAAAATGTTTGTAAGGGACAAAGACCATAAAAAATAAATAAGCAAAGTCTAAGCTATTATGTATAAACAATAACAAAAATGGAACATAGAATTATAAATTTAATATAAACCATGTACATGTAATGTGATCATATCCTAAAAAATATCATATATATGTACATAATTATAATTAGAGATGTTAGTAATACATTTTAAAAGATTGTATATCTTAATATTGTAGGAGTCATATAATGATAACACTTAAAAATAATTGAACCTATGAAAAATATGCCCCCATTTTAGCAAGGCTATTGGGTAGAGGCAAGTTAAACATCTTAGTCCATGTGAGAGTTTTTATGTACTGAATAACACTCATAAATACTAGTGAAATGCATGTGTGATATAAAAAAAATATAATATCTATTATTCATGAGATAAATAACATATGAAAATGATTTAAAATAGATGTATAATCATGCTTAGGTTCTAATTTTGAATTTTTTGAATGTTTATATATTTTTTATAATATTAATTTTTTTTTTTAAATTTTTGCATTTTAAAATAAGAAACATAGCAATCAAATGTAAATAAAGGATATGAAATTAGAATAAAGGAGAGGGATTTAAATAATTTTCAACATTGTCAATATGAAGTATGTACTAGAAATGATGATGTGGCCATGTATAGGCAAGATGCCTCCACTATATGTGAATTGCAACTTTGAAAATCCCATAATAGACTTAATGTGTATGCAAATTATTTATTGTACATCCTCATTTCAACACATGTATGCTTGTTAAATTATGTAACATGTATGAAAAATAATACAAAAATTAAAAAATTTAGCATGAATAAGTAGTTGTTTGCATATTGAAACTTAGTGAAAGATTTGAAAATTGGAAATATTAAGGCTCTATATGTTCATATTTTTATTTTTGAGTAAAATTTTGAATAGGACAAGAAATTACAAAGTGTGACAATGGTGGTAGACATTTCTATCCTATACTGTACATTATTGTCATTTCTATCCTACAAGTTATGCAAATAGAGATGAAAATAATAAAATATGGAAAAAGTGAACGCTATTTTGGACTGTTTTCCAAGAGGTCAAAAAATTATTAATAACCAAGGGCTTATACTAACTGATCAAATTGATCGAATGTATAAGTAGTAAAAGAACATGATGTAGCAATAAAGAATTTATGTACAATAAATGATGCTACTATAATCTAAATATCTCATCAAGGGTATGTATCTATGTATTTCCTATATCATATGTATTATAACCATAAATTATATTGCATAATAATTCTCATGATCATAATAATTTTCTCAGTCCTAAAATTGTGGTATGCCACTCTTGTCATTTTTTATATTTATATATGTAAAACCAACTACCCCATTCTATGATATTAAAATTACTGATTTCTTTTCAATTTACATATGTGTTGTCTCATATACCTTTTTTATGATGGTATTATTTGTATTTGATAGAATGATAAATGAATAAATAGTTTCCTTTGTCTATTATTTCTATATAAATTTTTCCTCTCTTGAAATTTTAACCATTGAAATTTCATGTTCAAATGTGACATAATAATGATCTTTACCCTATGTTCCCCATTCCTCTCATCCATGACATTCTTAGTTTTTCATTGCATTGCTCCAAGGTTGGGTCAATGTGAAATATAACTGAACGTGTTTTTGATCCAAGTGTTAATGGAAACTCAATGGATCTAATGCAACACTTAGGTCCTTTATGATTAATCAAATTTTGGCTATGATACCCAAAATATTGGAGAAGTGTCATGCTACATATATTAGCTTCACAAAAGGGTGAAATCTCAACATTAGTGTATTTATTTCTATGTATGAGGGGATTAATAATCAAAGGCTCTATATATGATGAAGACATTTTGGTTAATTCTTTTAAAATACAATTATATCAATATAGTTTTTTGGTATATATTTCTTTTGAACATATTTTTTTATAAACCTATTCTTATTTATATTGAGCCTTTTTTTAGAACTTTTCTTTTAGTAATTACTTTTTTGTAAATTCTATAATTTTTATTTTTCTAACCTTTCTTGATCCTTCATAATTTTTTATTTTAATACCTTGTATTTTTCCAATTGTTCTTTTTGTAACCTTTGTTTTTCAAACTTTTCCTTCTATAATTGTGATATTTGTAGTATTACTTGTTCATCTTGTTTTTTTTAAAATTTTTCCTTGCAAATATTTCTTGTTTTTGATTTTTGATTTGTTCCACTTTCTCTTTTTACTTAGGAGGTGCCATCATAGTGTAAATAGGTTTCTATATTGATTTATATATTATAGGATCACCACTATCAATTGTATTTTTTATTTTTTCCTTTAAAGTCCAAAAACTATCTATATGATGCCCATGCATTCTATGATATTCACAATGGTGTTTTGACCTTCGTAGAGGATGTATATGAGTTAATTTGATCAAATTATTTTAAATTATTCATCTTATAAAATCACTTGAAATGTTATTATCATTTTTCATAATTTTTGAATCTTTATTTGTAGATGTATGTTGTTGTGGCTTCCAATCTTGAGATGAAGTCTTTTTAGGCACAAAATTGGTAGATGAAGGTGAAAATACTTGATTAACACTATATTGATCATGATTATTTTTATATGTGATATTATTTCCCCATGATGTGATATTTAAAATGAAATATATTTTTTGATTTTGTAATGATTCTATTAATTTTACCATAGTGATTATTTGATCTTAAAGGGGTTCAAAATCATAAATCCTATATAATCATGATTTAAAATGCATATAAACACCATGAATCAAATGTGAAGGAGGTAAAGGGGGTTGAGGAAGGACATGTAATACTTGAGGTTGTAGAATATACATGATAACATCTTTATTATATGACTTATCTTATTCCCATGTCATACTTGACTTGAATTTTTTTGTGTTAATGGCACTTGATATTAGCATTAATCTAGCTCTTTTTAAAAAAAATTGAATAAATAAATTTTCATCTATACTATTTGAAAATCAATAATAATAAAAATAAAATAAATAAGGATACTTTAAATAATAACATGAAAAAGATATTGTGAAAAAAACATGAAATGGAAATGCTAGCAAAAAAAGGAAAAAAAATTGTGTATGGATATTCCTAAGTACTTATGAAATCCAATGTCAAAGGAAAGTCCTTTCAAAATTAGATATCAAATCTAAGACCAAAATAAATTGATTTTAGTGTCAGATATTATATCTGAGTTTGAAATAAATATATTATAGTCTTAGATTTAGATCCAAGGTTGAAATAAAATTATTTTAGTCTTAAATATTTATTAATTTGTCTAAACCCTAGGACAAAAAAATTCAAGTAATGCTTAGATGAAAATTAGGTTCACCAATATGTTTTATTTGAATTTTAATTAATATGGTAATTTAATTTAATTGTGAAAAAATTAATGGAATAAATAGGAATGTTGTAAATTAACTTGTGATAAGAAGAATGAATGTAAGAGATTGAGTTTGACAAAGTGAAATCAATTGAAAGAAGACTAACTATGAAATGAAATGATAAACACAGCTATTTATATCTGAGATATGATTGAGTTGATTCATAGATGACTGAATTAAAAAATAAGAGAAGACTCTACAAGTTCCCAAGTGTTGGAAATAATATTAAAGAATGACAAAATAGTCCCATTTGGGTTAGGATTGACTACCACTATCAACCTAAACTAGTCGATCTTATCCTCTGCTAAAAAAAAGGAAACCAAATGAATATTATAACTATCTTCATATTTATTAGATACCCAAGTAATAGAAATTGATTAATAAAAATATATAAAAAATATTAATTTAAACACATATACACACACATCACTCCAAATTGGAGACAAATAAATTAACATTTATTGTTAAAATTGTTAGGGTATGGAGCTAAAAGCTTCAACCTTTGCAAACTAGGAACAGAAGGTTGCTGAGTTCTACAGGAACCGGCGTCGGCAGCATGACCGACGTCGGCAGGATCCAGTGCAGAAGGCAACCGGCGACGGCAGGAAGTCGGCCGACGTCGGCAGAACCAGACCAGCAGGGACCGACGTCGGTCGCCTGTGTGTTCCCGAAGTGTTCATTTCACGGACAGTTAGTTAAGTGAACTATGAGTTTGCATGTCAAGACCAGCTAGAGTCTTGGGCTGCGAGGATAATTGTCTAAATTAAGAGTCCTAGTTATTGTTTGAGTTAGGGATCTATTTATAGACCCATTGGCATGTATTGTTTAAGGCATGAGATAGAAAGGAAGAGTTCCTTCTAGTTGTAAGATCTATGAGTTACAGGTTGTTGCAAGCTCATTGGTGATCTACATGTAAGCTTGGTCTTTGAATTGCAGGTTGCAGGTTCATGAGAGATCAGCTTGAAGTGCTATAGAGTGCTTGATGTACCGGTAGGGTTATTACTGACTGGTTGGTGAGGTGAACATCAATTCTGTGTGTGAGTTGGTTGTTGGGACCATTTTTTGTGTAGGAGAGTGTGTGTGAGAAGAATTACTGTACACTTGAGGTGTGGCGAATCTCTAAAAGGTGAAAGAGTGTGGCGGCTCTTTGATGTATTCTTTTCTGTTAGTGTTAATACAAGATAGTGTATTGTCTCTCATATTCTGTGCTATTGGTGAATTCTAGTTACTTGCGTTTCTGGTTATTTCCGCATATTCAATTGCTTATATATTTGGTAATCATACTGTGCTCTTTCTGAGGAGCAAGATCCTAACCAGTGGAGTCAGAGCATGTTTGTTGTTTCTTGATTTCCTGACAAGTGGTATCAGAGCCTTGGTTGTAGGTTCTTGAGCTTGATACCAACAAGTGGTATTAGAGCTTTTGGTTGGGATACTAACAGATTGGTGTAGATCTGGGTAGTGTGTTTTGATTACAGGTTACTCACAGGGTTTCTGTTTGAGTGGGAGTTGAGCAATGTCAGAAAGCAGTCAACTACGAATGGACAAGTTCAATGGCAAGAACTACCAATTATGGAGGATGCAGATTGAGGACTATCTGTATCAGAAAGATTTGTACTTACCGTTGGGTGGGGTTGCTAGCAAACCCTTGGACATGAAAGATGAATAATGGGAGGTTCTTGATCGGAAGGCTCTGGGATCTGTTAGATTGAGTCTTGATTCATCTGTGATTTCTAGCTTATCACAGTGTAAGACAATGGTGGAGTTGATGAAATCTTTGGCAAATTTATATGAAAAACCCTCGGCTTCAAACAAGGTATTTCTTATGAAGCGTTTATTTAATTTGCAAATGTTGGAAGGTGGATCTATTCATAGCCATCTTAGTGATTTCCATGGTTTAGTAAACCAGTTAAGTTCAGTGAATATTGTATTTGATGATGAACTTAGAGCTCTCTTAATCTTGTGTTCATTACCTGAAAGTTGGGAAGGTTTGGTAATGGCAGTTTCTAATACTGTGTCTCCTTCAAAAGTCTTAAAAGTGGATGATGTTGTGAGTGTAATCTTGAATGAAGAGATACGCAGGAAAAGCACAGGTGAATTATCCGGAAATGCTTTGAGTGTTGAAGGAAGAGGAAGGCCAAGAGAGAGGACAGAGCGCGGGAGATCAAGGTCGAAGACAGGCAAGAGATCCAAGTCCAGGTATGGCAGAATAACCTGCTGGAAATGTGGAAAGCAAGGGCACTTAAAGAGAGATTGCAGATCGGGTGAAGATCATCATGAAGAACATGAAGAAGAAGCAGATGTTGCAGGCTACGTTGCACAGGATGCTCTGGTATGTTCTTTGGATAAAGTAGAATCTTGGGTATTAGATTCTGGTGCCTCTTTTCATGCATCTCCACATAGAGAATTTTTTCATGAGTATGTCCAGGGAGACTTTGGAGAAATTTGTGTAGGGGATGGTAAGCCTTGTCAGATTGTTGGCAAAGGCAAAGTGAAGCTGAAATTGCAGACAGGTGACACATGGGTGTTAAAGGAGGTCATGCATGTCCCAGTTCTGAAGCGGAATCTGATTTCTGTTAGAAGCTTGGGTGAAAAGGGTTGCACAGTAACTCTCTCAGCGGACTCTTGGAAGGTTACCAAGGGTACACTTGTTATAGCTAGAGGTAAGAAAGTAGGTACGCTTTATCTATCTACTTGTTTTACTAATTCTCTTTCTGGGTTATCTACTTCAGCTGTAGATTCAGAGATGTGGCTTGATAGGCTTGGTCACATAGATAAGAAGGAGATGCTGGTTCTTGAGTCAAAGAATATGCTTTCAGATTTGGAAGGCATGGATCGTGGTTCCTGTATGCAGAAGAATAAAGTAAGGTTTCTTGAGGAATCCGATGTTAGTGACAAGAACGGGAAAGCCTTGGTTTTCAAGGAGAAAGTGACGGACAGAGTTCAGCATAAGGTGCAGAGGAATTCTGAGCAGAGCAAGGTTGATTTGGACAAGGTTTTGATCCAAAAAGAGCTCGCGGGAAAAATTTAGGTCTCACAATAAAAACACAGAGACCGACGTCGGCAGGAAAACCGGCGTCGGCGTCCAGACAGGGACCGACGTCGGCTATGTGTAGCCCGACGTCGGTGACTCGGGGCAGACAGAGACCGGCGTCGGCCAGGGGAAAACGACGTCGGCGAGGAGGCAGTCGCAGGGAACTGACATCGGTCGGCTGTAGACTGAGATGTGACCGGCATCGGTTACTGAGACGAATTTTGGGTGGACAGCGAGTTGTCATGGAGTCTCAGGCGCCCATTTGGAGGACTGAAGGTGTAAGTAAGTTCTTAAATTCATCATTTCCCTTCTTTACACTACTTGTTGCTCACTTATGGCATAGGACCAGGAAGTTATTGAAGAAGCAGAACAGGTAGATCCAGGAAACAGTGGGAGCTAGGCATGGATGAGGATGTGATTCCTTGGAGGATAACCAAACAAGTGTTTTGGGTAGTGTTGCTAGCTGGAAGTAAGTACTGAGAGACGAATGGATGTTGAGGATGAAGAAGAGAGGAAATGGATACGTGAGATGGTAGATCAGGGTATATGATCTTGTATTAGCTGCAGGGCAATGGAGGTTTGATCATTGTGTTTCTCTTTACCAGGTTGGATAGTATTAGCTACACTATTCTATTTTCTGTATGATGTGCTTGTTGCAGGGTTACATATACAGGTATTACTGAACTAAAGGTAAAGCTAGTTCAGGGGTTTGTCATGGAGAATCTGGGAGCAGCAAGATTCTTTGGCATGAGTGTGTTCTAGAGACATGGAGGTCTTGTTGACTTTATTTCAGGATGATTGTGTGAAATCGGTTAGCACGCCGATGGTTAGACAGTTCATAGAACAGATGTCTTGATTCACATAGTGAGGTTGAGTGCATGGTATGTACTAAACCTGAGTTTTCCCAAGCAGTGGGAGTTGTCACAAGTTTGGAGTCAATCTGGGAGAGTAATACTGAAGGGCAGTTCAGTTGGACCAGCAGCAGGTGCACATGCTATGCAGGGTCAAGTTCTTTTTCTACATGGTTGTAGATGCGGATGTGGCAGGTAATTTGGATGACAGATTTTGCATCATGGATTTTGTGGTGGTTGGTCTTTAAGAGTGATCTTGAGGAGGGATACAAAGCCAAGGAAACAAATTAGATGGTGTACAGGTACAGGTACAGGTTGCAGCTTTTTATCTCCAAGTGAGAGATTGTTAGGGTATGGAGCTAAAAGCTTCAACCTTTGCAAACTAGGAACAGAAGGTTGCTGAGTTCTACAGGAACCGGCATCGGCAGCATGACCGACATCGGCAGGATCCAGTGCAGAAGGCAACCGACGACGGCAGGAAGTCGGCTGACGTCGGCAGAACCAGACCAGCAGGGACCGACGTCGGTCGCCTGTGTGTTCCCGAAGTGTTCGTTTCACGGACAGTTAGTTAAGTGAACTATGAGTTTGCATGTCAAGACCACCCAGAGTCTTGGGCTGCGAGGATAATTGTCTAAATTAAGAGTCCTAGTTATTGTTTGAGTTAGGGATCTATTTATAGACCCATTGGCATGTATTGTTTAAGGCATGAGATAGAAAGGAAGAGTTCCTTCTAGTTGTAAGATCTATGAGTTGCAGGTTGTTGGAAGCTCATTGGTGATCTACATGTAAGCTTGGTCTTTGAATTGCAGGTTGCAGGTTCATGAGAGATCAGCTTGAAGTGCTATAGAGTGCTTGATGTACCGGCAGGGTTATTACTGACTGGTTGGTGAGGTGAACATCAATTCTGTGTGTGAGTTGGTTGTTGGGACCGTTTTTTGTGTAGGAGAGTGTGTGTGAGAAGAATTACTGTACACTTGAGGTGTGGCGAATCTCTGAAAGGTGAAAGAGTGTGGCGGCTCTTTGATGTATTCTTTTCTGTTAGTGTTAATACAAGATAGTGTATTGTCTCTCATATTCTGTGCTATTGGTGAATTCTAGTTACTTGCGTTTCTGGTTATTTCCGCATATTCAATTGCTTATATATTTGGTAATCATACTGTGCTCTTTCTGAGGAGCAAGATCCTAACCAGTGGAGTCAGAGCATGTTTGTTGTTTCTTGATTTCCTGACAAAAATAATTCACTCATGACCACTCCTTATAGGCACTTAGCTCATGGCTCATTCCATGGTCCTTGACCACCCTTACTTCACTCTTATTTTAGATGATCCATTTCCATAAGAAATTGATGATATTAAATTATCCATATTCATCTCCTAATAACCCACACTCATTTTCAGACTAACAACACCTTCAGTTTTATTGTTCTTGCCCTTTAGACAAGGTTGCCATATTTGGACAATCCTACTCTCAACATTATCTAGTTTCTCTAGTTATGTCCTCTCACCAAATTATGAGATTTCCCAAAATTTTATCAAGCCTCATCTAGATTAATTCCCAAAATATCACTATAAATCCAAATTTCAAACCATTTTTCACATAATAGGCTCATAAATGGAAAAACACTACAACATCGAACTACACATTGAAAGAAAAACATCTATTTTACCAATTCAAAATCTGCATAGCCTAAGTCTCCCAAAGCTAAATCAACATACACCTATAAGGTCACAATTCATTATTTAATCACTTAATTACACTAGGATTGTACCAATATTTAAAAGCATTCACTAGTCTTATTATACACACCACCATAGCATGGGGGATCTACATGGAGTTTAATCTCACTTTGGATCATTGGTATTAGGCAATGCTAAACATAGGGGGTGTTGAGGTCAATGATAAATTAAAAAAATAACCCATTTTTACCAGGTAATTTTATTTTCCCTTGTGGTCTATGGAACTAGGATTACAAGTGAAGGAGAAGATATAAAATGTTATTTACAATGGATCGAAGGTTGTTACATAGTAAAAAAGATCACATAGGATAAGGTGAACTCATCAATATAGTTTTGGAGATATATCACCTACATGACACTGACACTCCCTAAGGATATTGGTGGAATTTTACCCTATCTAGATCTAGTGGCCTTGCCCATAGATCCATTAAAACCATAAATTGGATCCATAACTAGAAAACGTAACCACACAACATGTTTTCTAGTCTTAGTCACATTCTTATATTCTGGTTCTCTAACTAAGTTGTATTTTTTTGGTACTTTCCTTTTTTAGAATATTTATAAATTTATAATGTTATAAATCATTTTTTATCATTTATTTCATATTTATAAAATTTTAATTCTATACAATAATTTATCTATTTAGGACCTAGCATACACTAGTTTCTCTGATAAAATATATTGATGAACCCATCTATTGATTTATATATTACAAAAACCCTAGCCATAGATGTTTCTAGGGTTTCCTTGATTTTATTATTTCCAATTTTTGTATTAGGTTTTTTATATTTAGTAAAATCTTTGATAACAAAAGTATTACATGTTTCATCCATATCTTATGCAATTTAATAAATTTATTTATACCCATCCAAAACAAAGTGTTAGGTTAAGTGGTATTCTAATTGAGCATACTCAAATTACTTTTGTTAACACACACAATATTTATAAGAACAAGGATATATCAAGACCTTTTGATACTAATGCATAAGTTGAATATGTAGAAAGGATTGATAACACTTATGATCATGAACAATATAATAAAGATAACATGCACTTTCTAAAGGATCACCAAGATGTACTTCCACCTATAGGTGATGAAATACCAAATTTTAACAAAGTGTAAGTTATTAAGAATTTTTGTGAAATATCCAAGAACAACCTCTCAATCATCATATAGTTTATCAAATTATTTTAGACATAAAGAGTGAAAGTGTTTTAACCTTTTAGGACTTAGTGAATGCAAATACTATGTTTGTTAAAGAGTTGAGTATGCTAAATCAGGGTAATAATATGAAATAAATATATCCACTAATTTTTTATATAATTGACTAACTTTGAACTTTCTAAAAATATTAATAAATAGTGCAAGTAAGAACTTAATTAGAAAATAATTGAGATGGATGATTTGAAGGCTAGAAACTAAGGTAGAAGCTGGTTTAAATGTCACAAATAGGATCCCAATGTTAGTACCCCTCCTGGATAGTATCAAACTAATTGGAATGTAGTGACATTATTGGAAATGTGGTGGTAGTGTCCTTATATCAGTGGTAGTGTCTTATGTGCAGGACTATCCTAAGCTTTTGGGTGCACTTGTTTCTTGATCTATGAGGTTTGTTCCTATATGTATAAGTCTTAAAACCCTGTATATTATCTATTTTGACAAGTTTTGTGAGAAAAACCTAATTATCCAAGTAGCTAAGGAATCTGATTAACATAATATGAAAGGTGTGTTTGTTAGTGAGGTAGGATAGACATCCTCAAGACCCCATTGTGATGAGATTTTCCTACATACAAATACTCTGATGAGGGATCAAGATTGATGTAGTTATCCCCACCTAAATGTTGGTACAAGTGCAAGTGAATATAGTACTATAGTGGCCTTGAGTTTTATGAATTTTCTTGAGATTATAAATCTAGGTAATTTGAGCTTAGGATTGTTATATATGGTGGTGTGTAGAAGTAGGGCACAATAGGGATTGATAACCTTAATTGTGCACACCTTGTTTTTATTTTGAATGTATATTTTGCATTTGATTTTCATCTAGTGGTTAGAGGGATAAAATTCATGTATTTATATTATTATAATGCTTATGTGGGTTCTAAAAGTGGTTTAATCAAACCCTAGGAGATTATATATTTGAAAAGATATCCATTTGTGAAAAAGAGAGGGAAAGGACATTAGCACCATTATTGGGACACTAGTGCCATGTGGTGCCAGTGTCCTTATTATGTAACTAGTGTCTAAGTGGTAGAACATTGGGAAGGAAGGGCCAAGATCAAGAAATCAAGGTTTAAGACTTCTTTAGGGTTGACTAGGGATTCTTGTGGCCCACATGTAGGTTGGATAAGTGTGATAATAAGCTCTAGGATAGGTACTCTTAAGTAGCACTCTTATCACTTAAACACCACTTTTAGGTGATTAAACTCCCCCCCCCTTTATTATATAAATATAAAAAAGTGAAATGACTAGGATAAAGGAAAAAGAAGCCTACCTAGAATTACCTAAGAGGTGAAGCCTATAAAGCTAGGTATGAGTGTGTGAAGTTAGGTTTGAGTATGTGAATCATTATTCAATGAATGTCTTGTAATTGAAATGTAAATAAATAATTAATTACTTAAGATATATCAAAGGTAAATACTAAATTGAGTAAATAAGTAAAACTAAGTAAAATTATGTTAAGAGATAAGAGAGAGGAAAGGAACAAATACACCTCACTAGGTATGTGAAAAAATGCATAAACCTATTGATAAGCTATGTGTGCATGTGTATATAGTTATAAATCAAGGAATATATTTGAATGAGCTAATGGATTACTCAATCCTCTAGTGTGGGTGGCTTATGAAATCAATTTGGTTTTGACTCCATCATTGCCCACCCTTGCTTGGTGGATCATTACCTGTGAATAACTTGGATTGGATTGATGGTGTGCCCAACCCTCTCATATAGGTGGATCAAAAACACAATTAGGCTATGATTTCATCATTTACCACCCATGTGTAGTAGATTCATCTAAAACTAAAACTATGTGATGTAATTGGAAATGTCTAATTGGGTATGTTTGGTTCTATAGCCACTTAGGTACATTAAGGGACTCTAAGCCACCTAGGTACATTAAGGGACTCTAGGCCACTCAGGAATGCCAACCACTATAGATGGAGTAAGGCATGAAATTGGTGTGTAACCTAGAATATTATGTTAGATGTATAAAATGACATGGAATTTGTCATTCCATTTGATCAAACAATGTGTAAGTAAGCATATAGAGATAATGTGCCACACACATGCCCCCAAATCTTATATCTAAGTATACGGATTCTAGACTAATTTGTAATAATTTGTATTTGGATATCTAAAATAAAAATAAGAATGGTTATGATGTGAATGATGACCCCAATATGAAAAATAGGTATGAATTTGAGATAAATTAGTAAATCTATAATTGAACTTATGTAAACATGTACTGTACCTACTATACATTTCTAGTAATCTAGGTTTTTCTTTGAGACTAAATTTATTAAATAGTAACACCATGTCTTGGATAGTAACACCATTATTGGAAATGTGGTGCTAATGTCCTAATTTAGGTGCTAGTGTAATTTTGGTCTAATTTCTATGCAATTGTGATTATATTTATGTCATTGTTTTCCCACTATGTTTAACCAAGTTTGATTTTTGTAATTTGAGTTTTTGTGCTGAAAAATGTAATTTTAATGCATTATAGGAACTTGATCTCTGTGAAAAACCCCTATGAATACCCCCTTTTTTTAGGGGAGTTATTGAACCTATGTAAGAATAAATGAAAAATATCTATAAGATGTTTGTTAGCCAGAGCGTATATGATATATGCATAATAATTTAATATGATGTGCATACATAAAATTAGAATGTGAGATAATCTGTAATATAAGATGTATTTCATGTCTAACATTCACAAGGGAGTCAAAATAGATATAAAAATGTATGTAACAACAAATCTAAGTAAAAAATGAGTAACTACCTAGGAGGATGAGGCATGATATCCATCATAACACCCAATTAGGAAGGGGAAATGCATAAGGTCCTTCATGACATATACAACTATAATGTATAACATGCAAAGACAAGTGTAATGGTAGTGATGCATAAAATAAGGCATACATACAACACACATGAAGTATGCAAATTAGGTCAAGGGCCATAATACAAGGGACATGGGCACATATCACTAAATTTAAAAAACAAAAAATAGAAGGACATGTTCAAATGTCCACATACGTAAGAAAAAATCAAGTTAGATTAGAGCCACATAGAAGGACATGTTAAAATGTTTGCATACACAATCAAGAAGGCACACACAAGGACATGAGCACATGTCCAAAACATATATACTATGATTAAAAGTGGTGTAGATCCAAAGAGTAATAACATATTCAAATGCCCTCGAATAAAAGAAACATAGAGATACAATCAATTCTAAACTAAGAAATATAAAAATGAAAGTATGTAAGAACATGTAATACAAATCTATGTAATAGCTAGGATGTACATATGTTGAGTCTAAAGTAGTAATAGTCAATAAAAAACATTGAAACAACATCTGCACAAGCTTAATTAACCTTCTTGGGTCACTTTTAGAACAAAATGAACATATAGTAAAATTTTGAGATCAATATATATATCTATACACATTTACAGATCTTCAAATCCATATTTCTAGATGTGCAATGGATTCCTCTACCACTTTGATTTTTACACTATGAGCAAATTCATCTTTGATCAAAATATATGGGCCAAAAACCACATACTAGTTTTTTCCTTTGTTAAATTCAAATATTCAAAAATAAATAATCATAGTTAAACTTCAAACACTATGCTTGCATCTCATATCCTCTTAGTTTTAGATAAATTTTACACTGTTGATCTTGTTCGATATTTAATGTATAGTTTGCCAATGCCCAAATGTTAAACATCTAACAATTGACCTCATCTCATGTAATCTAGAAACTTTTACTTAATATGTTCCATAGATATCCTATACATAACTCAATTTTTAACAATGCTAAACAACTACCACTTTGAATTTTTGACTTTAATATTCACTTTTGTGTTGGGGATCAACCAACAAACTTGATTACTATGTGAAAGCAACTAAATGTGGAATTAAACCAGAATGATAAGTAACTAGAATAAAAAAATATCAAACAATAAGAGATACAAGAAACCACCCTAAAAACTTGTATTAAACTCTTTATAGAAGGAATACAATTGAAGAAACTTCTTTGCTTCCACACCTCTCTCAAATGTACAGATCTCTTTCCAGATCTCTTTCCCTCAAGAGCTCTCTCTCTCAATTACAATCAACTCCAACAACCTGGATTGATTCACATATACATGTATGTTCAATACTGTTACAATAAGCTATGAAGATCTAATCCTATATATAATATTAGGAAACATGAGCATACAATTACAGCCATTAGATGCACCTCCTAATCAAGGGCTCAAAATAGTCTTACTAAAGATAGAGATGCAGACTTAAGACTAACACTTAATCCTATCATGCAAACATTCTGTTCTGTCCATGGAAATAGCATTCTGGACGCACAGGTGACTGACATCGGTCCCTGCCTGTCTGCCTGTAATCGATTTTGGCCGATCCATGACCGATGTCAGCATCTCCTAGTCAAATCCTGATTGACGTCGATCACTCCTGACCAACGCTAGTGATTGTGTAATTCTTACAACCTGCAAGTTGCTCATTTGGTGAAGCTTTTAGCTCCACACCTTAATAATCTCCCACTTGGAGATAAACAGCTACACCAGTACCTGTACATCAACATCTTCTAGCTCTTCCATATTTAAACTCAATCATGAAGACCTAAAAAAGTTGAATGAAGATTCAACTTCTCTTTTGTTATCAGCTTGGTTAACATATCAGCAGGGTTCTTATCTGTATGGATTTTCTCTAGCTTCAACTCACAATCCTCCAATACCTGTCTAATGAAGTGGTACCTAAGCTATATATGCTTGGTTCTTGAATGAAAGGCTGAATTCTTAGCCAAATGAATTGCACTCTGACTATCACTGTATAATCTACAACTCTCTTGCTCCTTTCCTAGCTCTTCCATGAACCGTGTCATCCATATCATCTCTTTGCTAGCCTCTGTGACTGCAATATATTTTGCTTCTGTAGTTGACAAGGCAATAACCTTCTGCAACTTTGAAATCCAGCTAACTGCTATTCCACCAACAGTGAAAACATATCCTGTGGGGCTCCTTCTACCATCCAAATCACTTGCCATATCTGAATCTACATAACCATGTAGAGAGGTGTTTGACCCACCATAGCACAAATGCCTACTGCTGGTCCCTCTCAAATATCTAAGGATCCACTGAATTGCTTTCCAGTGCTCTTTCCTTGGATTGGCCATATACTTACTAACAACTCCCACTGCTTGGGCAATATCCGGTCTAGTCCATACCATTGCATACATTAATCTCCCTACTGCGGAAGCATATGGAACTTTCTTCATGTACTCTACCTCATAATATGAATTAGGACACTATTCTTTACTCAACTTAAAATGTCCAACCAAAGGTGTGCTTATCGGTTTTGCATCCTGCATATTGAACCGTTTCAACACCTTGTTCACATAATCCTCTTGAGACAAAATCAACCTGTGATTTTTCCTTTCTCTCTTAATACTCATGCCAAATATTTTCTTTGCTTCTCCCAAATCCTTCATGGAAAATGTGTGAGTTAATTTCACCTTAAGCTCAGAGATATCCTGCATGTGTGATCCTGCAACCAACATATCATCTACATACAGCAACAGAATAATATATCTACCATTATCTAATCTCTTAAAATACACACAATGGTCAGATTGACATTTACTATAGCCATGCTCAGTCATAAACCTGTCAAATCTCAGATACCATTGTCTAGGAGCTTGCTTAAGGCCATACAAGCTTTTCTTCAATCTGCACACTAACTTCTCCTTACCTTTGAACTCAAATCCTTTCGGCTGATCCATATATATTTCTTCATCCAAATCTCCATGAAGAAATGCTGTCTTAACATCAAGCTGCTCAAGATGCAAATTTTCAATAGAAACTAAAGACAATATAGTCTGTATAGAAGTCATTTTAACAACAGGAGAAAAAATCTCACCAAAATCAATACCTGGTTTTTGTGCAAATCCTTTCACTACCAACCCGGCCTTATATCTCATCTATCCATTCTCACCTTCCTTCAATCTGTAGATCCATCTATTCTTCAGTGTCTTCTTTCCCGCTAGCAACTCAACCAAATCCCATGCTTTTTTCTCTTTCAAGGAATCAATCTCCTCATTCATGCCTAGCTCCCACTTATTCTTGGATTCCACCTGTATTGCTTCATCAAAACTCTCTGGTTCTCCACCATCAGTAAGCAATAAATAGAATAATGAAGGGGAATATTGAATTGGAGGTTTACTTACCCTTTCTATCCTCTTAATGGGCATCTGAGACTCATTCACAACACGCTGTCTGCCCAAATTCTCTGACAGTGACCAACCTCGGTCACCTCCAGGCTTGTTACTGGCCGACGTCAGTTTTATATGACCGACATCAGTTCCTTCCTGGCTGACATTGATCACTGTCTGACCAACATCAGTTCCTGTATTACCGACGTCAATTCCTGCCTGACCGACATTGGTCTCTGTGTTTTCCTGTCTATGATAATTTTTTCTTGCGAGCTCATTTTGGACCGTCACCTCATCCAATTCTCCATTTCTCTACTCAGATTGATTCAAATTCTTGAGCTGATCACTATACATCACTTTTTCATTGAAAACAACATCACGGCTCCTAATTATTTTATTAGTTCCTAGATTCCAAAACCTAAATCCAAAATCATCAGAGCCATATCCAATAAATGTGCACCTCATAGACTTAGCATTCAACTTCTTTCTATTTTCCTTATCAATGTGCACAAAAGCTTCACAACCAAAAACTTTGAGAAATGAGAGATCTACCTTTTTACCTGTCCATGCCTCTTCTGGAATTCCACCATCCAGAGCTGTAGAGGGTCCTTTGTTAATCAGGTAAGCTGTAGTATCCACAGCTTCTACCCAAAACTCTAAGGGTAAACCAGCATGTAATTTCATACACCTTACATGCTCTATTACTATTTTGTTCATCTTTTCAGCAACTCCATTTTGCTGAGGTGTCCTTGGAACCATCCTTTGCCTGCGTATTCCATGCATATAACAATACCAATTGAAATTGTGGCTACAAAACTCACCACCATTGTCAGATCTCAGGCACTTCAATCTCCTACCTGTTTCATTCTCAACCATAGCTTTCCAAATCTTAAAAGTGTCAAAAACATCAGATTTCTTCTTTATACAATAGACCCATACCTTTCTTGTAGCATCATCTATGAAAGAGACATAGTACTATGATCCTCCAATAGAAGCAACCTGAGCCGGTCCCCACACGTCTGTGTGAACAAGATCCAATTTGTGCTTCTTCTTTGTTGACCCTGTTTTGAGAAAAATCACTCTCTTTTGTTTTTCAAAAATACAGTGCTCACAAAAATCTAGATCTATGCTTTTCAAATCTGAAAGCTTACCTTTTGACTTAAGAATAGACATTCCCTTCTCACTCATGTGGCTGAGCCTAGAGTGCCACAACTTTGCATCCACATCTGAAGTAGATAATATAGAAGGAGAATTATCAATAATACAATTACATAAATAGAGAGTACATACTCTCTTACCTCTGGCCAATACAAGTGCACCCTTGGTCACCTTCCAAGATTCAGTTGTGAGAGTTACTGTACAACCCTCATCCCCTAACTTTCTTGCAGAAATCAAATTCCTCTTCAAGCTGGGAACATGCATGACATCTTTCAACACCCATGTGTTTCCATTCTACATTTTCAGCTGCACTTTTCCTTTGCCAACAATTTTACAAGGCTCATCATCCTCTAAATAAACTATTCCAAATTTTCCATGGACATAGTCACTAAAATATTCTCTATTAGGGGTTGCATGAAAAAAGGCACCAAAATCTAAAACCCAAGATTCTATATTATTATGCAAAGAGAATATAAGAGCATCTTGTGCAATACCTACAACTTTTACTTCTTCTTTACCTTCATGCTGATTGTCTTCTTTAGATTTTGACCAGCAATCTTTGTTTATGTGCCCTATCTTTCCACAATTCCAGCAGGCTATCCTCCTGCCATTTCTTGATTTGGATCTACCTCTCATCTTTGACTTAGACCTTGATCTCCCTTTCTTGCCCTTCTCTTTTTGCCTTCCCCTTCTCTCAAAACTTAAAGCGTTCTCTAATGTTTCCTCTGTGCTTTTCTTGTGAATTTATTCATTCAAGATTACACTAAAAACATCATCTACTTTTAAAATATTTGAAGCAGATGCAGTATTACTAACTACCATTACCAAGCTATGCCAGCTCTCAAGTAAAGAGCATAAGATTAATAGAGCTTTAATTTCATCATCAAACACTATTTTGACTGAATTTAATTGATTTACAATTCCATGGAAATCATTAAGATGATTAGATACAGATCCACCTTCCTGCATTTGCAAAATAAATAACTGCTTCATAAGATATACCTTATTTGAAGCTGAGGGTTTTTCATATAAATTTGCTAAAGTAGTCATTAACTCTACTGTTGACTTTGCTTGTGATAAATTAGATATCATAGTAGATTCTAGAATCAATCTTATAGATCCAAGAGCCTTTCTATCAAGAACTTTCCATTCTTCATCTTCCATGTCTGTGGGCTTCCTTGAAACTCCACCTAACGGTAAGTATACATCTTTCTGATACAGATAATCCTCTATCTGCATTCTCCATAATTGGTAATTCTTGCCATTGAACTTCTCCATTCTCAGTTTACTTTCTTCTGCCATTGCTTCTCCCACTCAAACAGAAATCCTTGTGAGTAACCTGTAATCAATACACACTAACCAGATCTAAAACACCTGTTAGTCAACCTAAGCTCTGATACCACTTGTTGGGGATCAACCAAAAAATTTGATTACTATGTGAAAGAAACTAAATGTGGAATTAAACTAGAATGATAAGTAACTAGAATAAAAAAATAGCAAACAATAAGAGATACAAGAAACCACCCTGAAAACTTGTATTAAACTCTTTACAGAAGGAATACAATTGAAGAAACTTCTTTTCTTCCACACCTCTCTCAGATGTACAGATCTCTTTCCAGATCTCTTTCCCTCAAGAACTCTCTCTCTCAATTACAATCAACTCCAACAACTTGGATTGATTCACATATACATGTATGTTCAATACTGTTACAATAAGCTATGAAGATCTAATCCTATATATAATATTAGGAAACATGAGCATATAATTACAGCCATTAGATGCACCTCCTAATCAAGGGCTCAAAATAGTCTTACTAAAGATAGAGATGCAGACTTAAGACTAACACTTATTCCTATCATGCAAACATTCTATTCTATCCACGAAAATAACATTTTGGACACACAGGTGACCGACATCGGTCCCTGCCTGTCTGCCTGTAATCGACGTCGGCCGATCCATGACCGACACCGGCATCTCCTAGCCGACTCTTGATCGACGTCAGTTGCTCTTGACCGATGTTGGTGACTATGTAATTCTTGCAACCTATAACTTTCTCATTTGGTGAAGCTTTTAGCTCCACACCTTAACATTTTGATCTCTATTTGTATGATCACTTGCTCACTATTGATCCTTGAAAGTAGCTCAATATTTATCTCTAATCAACATTAAACATTGAACACTTTGGCACTATCTCATTACTTTATAACTTCTTAGAATAATATACACCATCAATGTTTCTCAAAATTTAACTTGTGAAAAAATAACTAAGAATGAGAACCATGGTTATCTACCTAGAAGGCCAACTTTGCATAGTCATATATTTTACCTTTCTCACTTGCATGTTCTCAAAGATAGACCAGGTGATCTCCTCACATAAGAGAATCCAACCATGCGATAAAATTATCTTTAAACCATCACATGTGTGAGATATAATGACATTAAAATTATCACTCATATTTTTCTACCATAGAGCTAACTATGTCAAAAAACTTATCTAGTAAGCCAACTTTGAATATGCATGACTTTTGATCTAATTGAGTACATGACTTAAAATTTAGCATAAATAAAATAGGCTCAAAACTAAATAAACCCATATGATAATCTTGTTTTGAAATGTCCATATGTGAAAGATATTCCATCATAAAAATGCTTACTCATCTCTTCTTGCCACATTGCAAAGTTGGCTAAGTATAGGAAAACACTATAATAAATACTTGGGAGCCCAACTTTGCACCCAAATATCTTTGAATAAGTTTAGGTGCATGAATTAAAATTTAGTGCATAACAACTAGGGACTAGTTTTTTCATAACCATATGACCAAATCCCCCTAACTCATCCACATGTGGTAATGGTGACATCAACAAACTTCCTACTTAGATTTTTTGCCACTAAACCCAAACTATCTAGATGAAAACTATGGACTACTAGATGAAATAAAATATTACACACAAACTCTCCAATCATCTGTAACCATTGATAGGACCCTTTCACATGCTAAAATCACCATTCTCATCCCTAAACATCTCTAATTGAGCCAAAAGTGAAGATCAACCAAACCTCCTTTAAGCATACTAAGACAAGCACATTGCACACTTTGTCATTATCACTTAGGCTATCAAAGCACTTCGTCCACTCACTAGGAAGCCTCCATGACATCACCATGACATAATTTATAGCTCTTTAATAATATTTCCCTTTTTCATTGATGTTAAAAAACATCATTCAACTTACCTTCTCTCTCTTTAAGCACTCTCACAGTAGGAATTTATCCCCCTTCGACATAATGAAAAAGTAGGCACAAACTAATCCAAAAGACCTAAAAAGAATAAAAATAGGAGAGGACCACCTTAGAAAGATGATACAAACTCCCCCTTACCTTGATCCTACCTCTTCTTGCCTTGACAACATCCTCCTACTCCATGCCAATACTCTTCTTCAAGTAAGCATTGCACCCAATGAAGAAAGTGTTGGTGTAGTGATTTTTCCCATTGGATTTTATCTACACAATCTTCTGGCCATTTTATGTCAATTAAGCTTCCTTAGGTTATTTATAAAAGGGTCACATAGGCTAATTATATTTTAATGTAATTTTCTGATTAAAAAAATTGAAGGTTTCCTCATGTTACCCTAATTTTCTCTATATGTACCCCATTTTTATTTTTTGGAAGGTTATACATGTTAATGCAATTTTACGTAAGCAACCATATTTTGTAATATTGTTGTGTAAAGATAAGCTTCTTCTTTCTTTCCAATTTATCTATGATTTCATTTCTTTATACATAGATTTTTTCAATCTTCTATACAAGGATCCAAGATCATGGCCAATGACATGGTATCAAATCCATTTTTATCGGTATTGCAGCAATTTTTGTGGTGAAATCTTGCTACATTCACTATTTCAAGAAAAAATAAGGATTTGGTGGGATTCTTTGGAGAATTCATGCAAAAATTTCTATTGGAGATTTAGATCTCAAAACCAACTGTGCCATTGGTTTTAGAAGGTGCCAAAACATTAGGATCGACTATAAACTCCACCTAGTTTTAAAATAGTCAAAACTTTCTCTTTTTTTGACATTCAAAGGCCCCATTTTTCATTTTCAATGAAAATCTATACTTTCTATGTTGCTGTGAAAAAATGCCTCTAGGTTTTCTTCCTTGGGTCGGAATATCAAATGGGTCTCTTTTAGATTTTTTATAGTTGAAGTATTTTGGATATTTTTGGCTTGCCTTAGTTTGCATGCCATTAAACATTTATGCTACTCAGATCTATAGGAGGTCATTAATTCTACTCAGTAGTTGATCAACTTCAAGTTTCATGCTTTAGAGAGTCTGCTGACCAATCTAAAATTTCAGAGGGCTGTTACTTAGCCAACAGACCAACTCAGACTTCCAATGGTGAGTAACTTCACTTTTTTAAAGTTAATTTATTTGATAAATTTGATTACTTAATTGTAGACCAAATTGGGTTTTAGAATTTTCTTTACATTTAATCTCAGAAGTTAAGTAATCAATGTTTGAAAACCTAGATTACTTGCTCATAGACCAACTTAAGTTTGAGGAAGTACTTTATTTAAGTTTGTGAAGGGTAATTACTTATCGAGTAAAGCAATCCAAGAAACCTGAATTAACTTTCGTAGACCAATCCAAGGTTTTGGAAAAACTCTACTTGGGTTATCGAAGACTAACTACTTGTTGAGTAAAGCAGTCCAAAAAACCCAAATTACTCTTCGTAGACTAATCTAGGGTTTCGAAACAACATTACTCAGGTTTTTGAAGACCGATTACTTCTCAAGTAAAGTAGTCTAGAAAACTTGGATTATATTGGGAAGACCAAATCAGGTTTTTGAAGGGTCCTTAATTCAAAGGGTGAATACTTCTCAAGTAAAGTAGTTGAATAAATCCAAATTAATTTTTGTGGACTGAATTGGACTTTTGGAGGGTCTTTAATGCTCAGGTTTGTGGGGTAGCATTACTTGAGGTTTTGTCATTTCTATCTTTTTTGGAAAAAAATCAAAGGGTCTTTACTGCCAGGGTTTGTGAGGTAGCATTACTTGAGTTTTTTGCCATTTATATCTTTTCTGGGAATATGTGGGAGTGAGAACTTGTAAGTGCCATAACTTTTAATTTGTAGCTTCATTTTGGGTGATATTTTTTTAAAAGTGCATCAAGCTCTATGCATTGGTGATATTATTTTAGGACCTTTGTAACATCAATTTTTTCCATGGTGTAATGTCTTAAAAATTAGTTCAAACCTTTTTTACCTTTCTTATTGGATGCATTATCAACTATGCCTGACATACCTCTCCTAATCTTTCACACTAATTGCTCATAGACGTATTCTCGGTGGTGCCTAACACCCAATATTGAGTGTGTGTTGCATTGTAACTTAAAGGAGGGTCTTATTGATAGTTTAAAGGGGTACTTGTACTATGTATATTCTATTATTTAATTTCATTTTAAATCTATAAATTGTCTAAATCTAATCTACACTAATGGATCTAAACATTGAACCACTCACACCATTTAACTATCTTGAATGGAAGTCTAAAATACAGCTTGCCTTGAGAGGTAAAGGACTCTATCAAATCATTATGGGTGAGGAAATTAAGCCATATATATATATATATATATATATATATATATATATATATATATATATATATATATATATATATATATATGTAGAAAAGGTTAAGTGGTACAATAGATCTGATGAGGCCTACGGGTTATTATGCCTATCAATGTCTGTTGACCTCCTGTTCGATGTTGAATCTACAAAAACTCCCAATAAAGTTTGGACCATCCTAGACAAGATTTTTGGAGTGCAGGACATCATGAGGGGTCATGACCTAGAGAATGAGCTCGTCACATTGATCCCAAGTGACTATGACACCCTAAAAAACTACTTTAAATTTTTTAAATCAATAAGACTATAGTTGAAACAATGTGACATTGAGAAAATAGGTGACTAGTTGATTCTATCCATGCTTGCAAAACTAGATCATGACTATTCAATTTTTGTCTCTACATTTCATGCTACCAAATGTGCACTTGGATCCACTTGGAAAATGCCATCATTTGATGAGTTTGTTTTTGATCTAACTCAGGAGCAAGATAAGTTGATTCAAATATGTGAACTGAAGTCTTCAAAATCACATGCCTTGATTACCAATCAAGATAAGAAGAAGCCTTCTAGCAGTGGCAAACAAGAGAAGAAATAGTCTAAACTAGATCATGAGCATAAAAAAAATCATAAGTCAGATGCCAAGCCTAAGGCATCATCAAATGAGTCTTCTTCAAATGGGAAACCTAAGAAGGAGAAACTCAAATGTAACTTTTTTAATAAACTTGGGCATGATGAATCTTAGTGCATGAAAAATAAGATTGACACATTGACTAAGATGCTTGAGAATAATAACATTAGTTTTCATGAGTTATTAACTTAGAACATGTCTGCGCAAGATTATACAAAGGTTAAAGATAATAAAAAGGATAAAAATAAGGAAAATACACTTGTAGTAACTTCTTAGCCTTCAACTTGGGTTATTGATTTGGGAGCTTCCTATCACATGGCTTCCTCAGAGGATCTATTTTTAGAAATAGAGCCATGTTTTGTGCCTTTAATTCTCATGGGTGATGAAACATTGATAGAATTTAGTGGCAAAAGATCAATTGAAGTGACAGGACCTTCAATGATGTTTTATGTGTTCTGTCACTATCCACCAATCTTTTGTTAGTGTACGAAATCACTCACATAGGTGCAGGGAAGTGAGTTGAGTTCACACCTGATTCAGTGGTTATCAAGGAGCTTCATAGTGACACCATAGTGGCTTATGGGAAGGCTAATCATCAGTCTAGGATATATACCTTCTCACAATTTTCCATAGATCAACCCTCAGCTACATTGCTTGCTCATGTAGATGGAGTGAGCAAACTATGGCATGAATGATTTAGCCATTTAAACTACCATTACCTAGAGAAACTTAGTCATTAGGACATGGTTTAAGGGCTACCTAAAGTCAAATTCTTAGATGGCCTATGCAATGGATAAATTCTTGGCAAGCATTCATAAGAGAAATATGACAAGGGAAAAATAAAGAGAGTTGAATAGAAGTTGAAAATTAGCTACAGTGACATAGAAGGTCCATTTTCAAAACCTTCATTCTATAGAACTAAATACATGCTCACATTCATCGATGAATTTTCAAGGTACATGTGGGTGTTTTTCTCAAAAATAAGTTTAAGGTCTTTGATCACTTCAAGGACTTGAAGTCACTTGTGGAGAAGTAATCAGACTATTCCATCAAAATCTTAAGGACTAATAATGGTGGGGAGTATGTCAACAATAGGTTTGAGTAGTTTTTCACATTAGAGGGGATTTAGATGCAACACATAGTTCCATACAATCCTCAACAAAATGGTGTGGCTAAATGTAAGAATCATACCTTAAAGGAAATGACCAACTACATGCTTTAATCAAAGTTTTTTGCTCCTCAATTTTGGGCTGAAGCAATCAACTATGCGTGTTATATTCAGAACCATGTTCCACAAAAATCCTTAAAAAAATAACTCCTTTTGAAGCTTAGGATGATCATAAGCCCATAGTAGATCAATTTTGGGTGTTTGGATCACCAACAATGACCTATATTCCCAAGAAGAAATGCAAGGCAATGGACCCTCAAAGTTAGTCTTATATCTTTGTGAGATATACAGAGGTACTAAGGGATACAGACTCCTACATCCTAAAACTCATGAGTTTTTCATTGAAAGGAGTGTCAAGTTTTGTGAGGGCCCTCTTAAACTCACTACTATCACTCCAAACTCTTCAAAAGTCTCACTAGACATTGATTCCACCTTATACAGTGACTTGGATCCACCTTAAAATCCTCTTGATGATCAAGATGACTCTTTTTATTTTTCAAGTTTAAATGATGAGTGTAGTGATGAGGATTCTCCTCCTCCATCTCAAACTAACACTTCAAATGATGATAACTCACTTCTTGATTATCCAATTTCATATAATTTTGGTCCTACTTGGGCCAAACAAACACTTCAAAGTGATGAGACATCCATAGAATACAAGGTGGACATGTTTATAGTTTCAAGGGACTTCACATGCCTGCCTAGTCATTACCTCAGATCCATAAACCTTTCATGAGGCATCTAGCATTCCAAAATAGTATTCTACTATGTAGGAGTACAATTCCCTAATCAGGAACAAAGCATGAGACTTGGTCCCTCTTCTTAAAAGAAGAAAATTGGTTTGTTGCAAATGGGTTTATCAGACTAAGTATGGTGCAGATGGGTTTATTGATAAGTACAAAGCTTGTCTACTTATAAAGGGGTTTTCTCTAGTACCTGACATAGACTACATTGAGACATTTGCTCATGTAGCCAAGATGACGTCTATCGAACTCACTGCATCTATCACAGCCACACATTGGTAGGATGTTTACCAAATAGACATCAAGAGTGCTTTTATACATGGTGACCTTAAAGAAGATATATACATAGAGCAACCACAAGGATTTTTGGAAGATTCCTCTTTGGTCTACAGATTTAGGAAATCTATCTACATACTCAAATAGGCCCCTTGAGCATGGTAAGCCAAGATGGACTCCTTTCTTCTCATAATTGGATTCACCAGATGCCACTCAGATCGAAATGTCTACATGTTGTGGTAGGATGATTCTCTATTGATCCTATTTCTCTATGTGGATGACTTGTTGATTATAGGGAGCTCACGATCATCTATCTCAATAGTGAAAACTACAATTTTGGATAGATTTTCAATGATATACATGGGATTATTGCTTTAATTTCTCAAGATTGAAATCATTCAGTCAGAATCTAGGATAATTTTATCATAATCTAAGTATTATCTTGATTTTCTTTTGAGGTTTAACATGGTTAATTTTAATCCTGATCCTACTTCCTTCTTGTCTGGTGTGAAGCTTGATGTTGATTATCCTACACCATTGGTTAATGCAACTCCATATTAGGAACTAGTGGGTAGTCTTATCTATCTCACACACACTAGACCTAATTTATCTTATGTAGGTGGCATAGTCTCCCAATTTATGTAGGAGCCACATGAATTGTATTAAAAAGCAACTAAGTGGATTCCACACTACATTCATGGTTCATACAGCTATGGGATACACTATAGAGTAAGAACAAAGGTTGATTTGATTAGATACATAGATTCAAATTGGGTTGGAGATATTCAGAGTCAAAAATATACTTTAGGCTATAGTTTCTCACTTGGTTTGGGTCCAATAAGTTAGTCAAGTAAGAAGTAACATGTAATTACTTTATCATCTACAGAGGCAAAATACAAAAGGGCTATCAATGCCAGCATTGAGGCAATCTTGCTTCAAGAGATTCTCACTAAGTTTGGTATCTAGTTTCATAAGCCAACAATTATCTATTGTGACAAATAAAGCATTATCCAAATTTGTAAAAATCTGGTCCTCCATCAAATGACCAAACATATAGAGATTCACATGCACTTCAATAGAGAGCTTACAATGAGCAAGTCATTGATCTTCAATACTATCCGACATTAGAGTAAATTTTAGATATTCTAACCAAACCCTTCACAGAGAGTAAATTTATTCATCTGTGAGCTCTCATTGGGGTTAAGGCTACTCTAACTTCTTCTTCCTCCTATAGAGATTATTCGCTATGTACTTGGGTACCTCATCAGGATTTCAATTTCAAGACCCAATTCTCATCTCACCTAAGCTACTCTTAAGGGGGTGGGTGTTGGTGTAGTAGTTTTTTCCATTGGGTTTTGCCTACATGATCTTATGGCCATTCTATATCAATTAAGCTTCCTTAGGTTAGTTATAAAAGGGTCATGTAGGTTAATTATATTTTAATGTAATTATCTAATTAGGAAAATTAGAGACTTCCTCATGCTTCCTTAATTTTATCTATATGTACCCCATTTTTCCTTTTTGGAAGGTTAGATAGGTTAATGCAATTTTATGTAAGCAGCCATATTTTGCAATATTACCATGTGAAGATAAGCTTCTTCCTCCTTTGCAATTTATCTATGATTTCATTGCTTGATATATATATTTTCTCAATATTCTATGCAAAGATCCTAGATCATGGCCAATCGATAGAAAGTGCACATTAAAAAAATGAACTCTAATGGAACTTACCAAGAAACATCTAAGAGGGACCCCCCCCTAATATTTATGAGCTATTACACCACTTGAGCATATTTACACTTATTATCCTTATCTATTAAACCACCTCAAGGACCACCAACAAAATTTCATGCCACACACCAAATGGGAAACATGCTCTAAAATAACCTAAGAACTCACCTTGAAATACTCATGCCTTGATATTTTGAAGAAACTAAACAAAAATCACATCTTCAAGACTAGGCTTTTCAAGACTCCTTGTAGCCCTACCTTGAACTTACAGATCCCACAAATTTCTATAGATATAACTTCAAGACCTAAACCTTCATAGTTGGAGCACTCTCATATTCCCCCTCAAGCACACCAATTTAAAATAACGAACTCATCCTCTGTAGTATAATTCCTTCACAAACCAACTATCTAATTAGGCCTCCAACTTGACAAAATATTGAATAAATTGATAACCACAAACCTTCAAATCTTCGTGAATATTGATTTGAAAACCCATTTGTTCTATTCAACATATTAAAAATCCTTATACCTTAACTCATAAGGTATATCACTTTTATAGTATATCCCAAAACCCTAGAATCTTAAAACAAATAAGGTCAACATAACACCTTCTAATCAACATCCACCTCTGAAACTTCTTATACACCTAAAGACAACCATTACGTACTTCTGGACCAATATTTGAGCTTCTAAATCATTAGGAACCTTGACTTCCTATAACCCATTTTAGGACCTACAAGCTCTTAAACACAAACTGGAAACCCAAGAGCTAAAAAAAATCTCCAAATTGACTTCAACATACCTTCAAATCACCAAACCACCTAGAGTATGCTATAATAAAGTCAACAAGACTTTTGTATGCAAAAATAACATCTTGAAAAGTCATAAATCCTCCTTTGTCATTTGGTAACCTTCAATCTCACCCTACAGACTGCTTCATATATAATGATCAACATCATGACATCACCTCAACATATTTTCCACCTGGACAACCTTATTCCTACTAAGAATACTCAACTCTAGTCTTATAGGACCATCTCAAAAACACCACAACAATACTTGATTCTCCACTAAAAGGAGTATCTTAAGAAGCATAGACAAATACATCTTTTATACCACTATCCTCTAAAACAAATTAAAGCTAAGAGTAGTGCATATCTCCTCAGTAACCACTGGAATCCTCTTATAGCTATAAGATTTGTTGCTTTTGTTTTATTTAGTCTAAATTATGACAATCAATTCCTTTTCTATATCACTCTCCTTCTCTTTAGTCTAAATTATGACAACCAGTTCCTTTTCTATATCACTCTCTTTCTCTTCTAAGATAAAATTGAAAACACATGGAGAAACTATGGAATCTTGACATACCTTTTCATTTGAAGGATCAACCTTGCAGCTTGGAACCTCATCACTAGGTACTATTAATTGATGTTCTTTGCATGAATTTTTCTCAACAATAGTAGGATGTTCACTTGGATCCATACTTACCTTAAAACTATCTTCAATCAATACCTTAGTTTTCTCCTTAAGCTTGGTCTCTTCATTCACAACATGAGCAGTTAATGAGAGATCTTGGTTCTCTTCAACATCTATATCATTATTCACCATATAAAATAGATTACTTGGACCTACAGACTCATCATAATTCCTAATTACCACCTTTGGTCTCCATGAGTCCACTTGCCTTTATCTTTTACTATAGGAGCCTGATAAAACCTAATCTATCTTGTAGGACTTTGCTTGCATAATCTAGCAATGTGACCTCTATGTTCATAGTTATAGCAAACCATACTCCTTGATGGAAAATCAACTTAACTTATTCATACAAAAACTATCAATGTGTCCAAAGTAATGAAAACTAAAACAAACTACTCTTTTTGAAGAAGACTTACCTTGCCTTTCCTTATTTGGACAATGCATAACAAAATGTCCTTCATTAAGATAGTTGAAGCACTTAACCTTTCTCATACCTTTTGACTGAGCACCCCCTTCATAGTTCCATGTAAATTTATTTTTAATATGTCTTCTACATTCTCTAGCTTTATGCCCAAATAGATTACAAGTATATTAGTAACCATTAAAATTTTCATACCTCATGGAATTTGGTTGTCTGATATGTTTTGTATTCATTCTACCAACACCTTCATTCCTTGTTTGACAATTTATCTTCAAAGTTTAATTTCCCTTATTCACATTAGTCTTCATCTTGTCTTGAGTTTTAGTCTTTGGTTCTTCTTTGTATCCAAGACCATTCTTATCACTTGTATGCTTTTGATCATTCAAAATGTTGTCTAGATCACTTGAGCTCTTTTCAAATCTCACAAATGACATTACCTTACTAGATACCTTCTCTAACTTAGATTTTAATGATTCATTTTCAATTACATACTTTTCACATTTAACTTCTTTAGTTTTTAGGTTTGTAAATAGGATTTCCAATTGAGAACTAAGTTGCTTGACCATATCTTTATGTTCCTTAGCATCCTTATCCATTCTTTTCTCAAACACACTGAATTGCTCCTAAAATTCCTTGAGTTTATATTTCATCTTCTTATTGATCTTCTTTTCAATCTTTAGTTCTTCATGATCATTAATCAATGTAGTTTTTTAGTCCATCTCATCTTCATCACCATATGAATCAATCCAAATAGACCCCTTTTAATGTGAGTGACTACCTTCTTGAGCCATGAACAAATCTTCATCTTCAATTGGACCATCATCTTCATGATCATACTCTGAGTCACTAACTTCAATCTCATATGATGAGCTACAATCTTCTTTGGTGTAGAGACTCTTCTTATCCTTGAAGTACTTATTCTTGTTATCAAGCCTTCTAAATCCTTTTCTACTTTTATTATACCTAGATGTTATATTACCATCATAATGACCTTGATCATGCTCTTAATCATCATCCTTCTTATACTTATGAAGGAAATTATTAGCAAAATGTCTTATCTCACCATAATCAAAAAATTTAAGGGGTAGTTTACCTTTATGCTTGCTCGAAACTATTCTCAATTTCCTTGAAATAAAAGCAATCAATTCATTCTTATCTATATTAGGAATATCTTCCTCCTTGAGTTTCTTACCTTGGAACTTATTCTATCTTCATTTCAGTCTTGAAAGCTACTTCCTTCTTTGGTGGTATATCATCATTCTTCCTCATCTCATAGGTAGTAAGGATGCCATGCAGTTCATCTAAATTTAGCTGAGTAAGATCATGGATTTCTTCTATAATAGATACTTTAGGATCAAAATTGAGGGATAGGTACCTTATTACCTTTTAAACTATACTAGATTCTTTAAATTTCTCTCCAAGACCTCTGATGATGTTCACAATCTCCTCAACTCTTTGTAGAAAAGATGCCACAATATCTTCTTCATTCATATTGAGACTTTTAAATTGCCTTCTATGAGTCTATAACTTATCAAGATTGACCTTTGAATCTCCTTTATAAATTATCTAAATTTTATCCCATATCTCTTTAGTATATTTATAATGGATGACCTTGGTGTATTTAGTCTCTAAAAGACCACAAGTGAAATCATTCATTGCCTTGGAATTATTCTCAAACAACTTCTTATTTGCAACACTAGATGGAGGAATAGTAGGAATAACATATCCATTCATAATAGATTGCCAAACATCAAACCCTATAGACATAATGTATGTCCTCATCCTATCACTCTAAAATGCATAATTAGATCCCTTGAACATTGGTTCTTGTTTAGTAGAGAAACCTCCTTGATGACTACCCATATTGTACATTGGATCACATTCAAGCTATTAATCCTTTACCAAAGGACCTACTCTGACACTAATTATTAGAGGTATAATCAATGAGAGGGGGGGTGGTGAATCAATGATCTTAGATATTTCAATTTTAATTATAGTATTTTAAACTATTAATCAATCAACATATATCAACTTGATCAAGCAACATTAACAAGAAAGCTCATTCATTTAATGTATACACAAGATCAAACACATAACACATAGTATCGTATGGGAAATCCTCATGGAGAATAAAACACACTCTCAAGTCTAAAACACATGGACTAATATCATATAATAAATTACAAATAAGGGACTAATAAAATATTTTATACTAGCAAAACTTGATCATGTTCTCTTGACCAAAGGCCTTTAGTGAAATACCTGTTTCATAAGGACCAAATATCCCTATGGAAGATATAGTCCTTTAGACCCTAATTTGAACACTTCCACCTTATAACTAATTCCTTCAACACCTAATGATGGTTATCTATTTTCTAACCCCTGCACAAACTCTCTCTATCTCAAACAAGCCTCTCACATAGGCATGTAACAATCTCTCTCCTTCTTCACTCAAACTATCCTCATATGCACACTCAGACCTCTTCACATATCCTTAAACTATAATAACACTTTTCTAACATCAATAAATATGACCTATAGGTCATACACATAGTCATCAATTTGCTCTGGTCATTAACTCATCAATTTAGCACTATACCTTTCATTCACTTCATAAATCTCACATACACCTTTTTTACTTATCTCCCTAAAATATCCCACTTCAAAATCTAGAAATCATCATCTTTGATTTCAATATATATAGAGCTATCATCAATTAACAAGGTCAAAATATTTCTTATCATCTAAAATACATGCCTTCACCCTTAAGGCATCACACATGGGTCACACTTAAGCAAAATCCACTTTCAAATAAGCCTAAGTCATTTTTAGGTCCTATGGAGACCCATTCATCTCTTTGACACTTATCTAAGAAAACTAAGAACATAGGAACACTTTTAAAACTCATTAACCCATGCCACATGATTTATAGGTCCTCTTTAAGTATCCATATCCATCATAGTATCCTTCTGCTTAAGCACAAAATGCTTAAACTATATTTTATGCACATAATCACTATGAATGAATATAAAGTCAACTTGTAAACATTTGTTCATATTACATACAATTGGTCAAACCTTCATAATTCACATAAAACATCCTCATGGAGTCTAAAACACTCCATAATAGCTAATTCATCATGAAACATCAAAATAACATTTGCACAAGCTGAATTATCTTTCTCAAGTCATTTGAAGAACAAGCACAAACACGCAATCAACTTTGGAGATCAATATATTTGTTTATAGACACTTTCAGATCTTAAAATCCATATTTAAATATGTTTCTTGGAGTCCTCTACCACTTTACCATTTACAGTATGATCAAATCCATCCTTAATCAAAAGATATGGTCCAAAAACCACATATTGGTTTTTCCCTTTGTTAAATTCAAATATTCAAAAGCAAATAGTCATATTTAAAATTCAAACACTATGATTGCATCTTGTGTCCTCTCATATTTAGATCAATTTCACACCATTGATCTTGTTTGATCTTTAATGTATAGTGTGCCAATGCCCAAACACTAAACATCTAATAATTGACCTCATCTTGTGCAATCTAGAAACTTTGACTCAACATGCTCTATAGATCTCTTATACATAGCTCAATTTTGAACAATGCTAAACAACTATCACTTTGACCTCTTGACTTTAATATTCACTATTGATTTCTATTTGTACGATCATCTACTCACTGTTGATCCATAAAAGGAGCTCTATCTTTATCTCTACTTAGAGTAAAACATTAAACACTTTGGAACCATCTCATTACTTCCTAAATTCTTGGAGTAATGTACACCATATATCTTTATTAAACTTTAAATTGTGCAAAAATGACTATGGGAACCTTGCTTATCTACTTGGAAGGCCAACTTTGCACAGTCATATCTTTTACCTCGCTCACTCGCATGTTCTCAAATTTAGACCACATGATCTCCTCACATAGGAGAATCTAAACATGTGAAAAAATTATCCTGGAACCCTCACATGTGTGAGATATAATAATATTAAAATTGTCACTTATATTTTTCTACCACATAGCCAACTATGTCAAAAAACTTATATAGGTGGCCGACCTTGAACATGCATAACTTTTGACGTGCTTCAACACATGACCTAAAATTTTGCACAAATTATCTAAGTTTAAAAATAAACAAAACAATATGATAAAATATTATCATACATGTGACATATTTCATCATCAAAATTCCTACTCATCTCTTCTTACCACATTACAAATTTGGTAAATTATGGGAAAACACTGTCAAAACATCTGGGAGCCCAACTTTTCACCCACATATCTTTGACTATGCTTAGGTGCATAACCTAAGATTTAGAACATAATAAATAGGGACTAATTTTATCACAAAAATATTACCAACTCCCCCTAAATCATCTACACATGGTAATGTTTATGTCAACAAACTTCCTACTTAGATTTTCTACCACTAAACCCAAACTGTCTAGATGAAAACTATGGAATACAAAATGAAATACACTCATGGAAAAAATATCTCCAATCATCCTTGACCACTGATAGGAACCTTTTCACATGATCAAATAGCCATAATCATCCTTAAACATCTCTAATCAAACTAAAACTAAAGATCAACTAAGCCTCCTTTAAGCACACTAGGACAAATACATTGCACACTTTATCATTATCACTTAGGCTATCAAATTACTTCATCCACTCACTAAGAAACCTCTGTGAAATCACCATGACATCATTTACAACTCTCCAATACATGTTAAAACACTTAATATTGTTTGGATATCATAGTTAACTATTTTAGATAGTTAGGTTCTAGATTCTAGTGCTTCACACCATATGACTTCTTCCAGGGAATCCCTTGTATCTCTTAGTTTGAGTTATAATTAAAAAATTAAGGTTGAATATTCTTATTTTATTATTTTTAATGGGAAAGGTGACATACATCTATGTGGTTTCCACATCAATGATGAATTATGTGTTCTATATGTAATCACCAATCTACCTTTAATTTATCATATTTGTCATTTTGGTCAGGGCAAGACAGTGACTTTCACACCACAGGGTGCTAAAGTTTGATCTTTTTTAGAGCCACACACATTTATTGCATGGGTTATTATTGATCATAGTTATTTACTATATTATTTTGGGGGTTTCGATGATATTCCTCCTTAGGGATGTGTTTAATTTCTCATGCTGATTTTGAGAGTTGGCTTTGGCATAAGAGATTTGGACACCTAAACTATAGATATTTGAAGGAGTGGAACACTCACAGTATGGTTGAGGGTCTTCTTGAAGTTTCATTTCTTCATATAGTTTACCCTAGTTGTGTATTAGGGAAACAATACTAAGATCCATTTCCTAAGGGTATGCCCATGAGAGTTTCTTCACAACTTGAGCTTGTGTATAATGATTTGATGGTCTTTCCTACTCCTTTCAATGGAGATAAGTTTGAATTTACCTTCATTGATAATTTCTCAAGGCATACTTTGGTTTATTTCCTCAAGTACAAGACTGATTTATTTTATCACTTCAAAGTTTTTAAGGCTTTGGTTGAGAAATAATCTTCTAATTACATTAAGAAGCTTCATACAGATAATGGGGCGGGGTGGGGTGGGGGAGTGTTTTAGTCGAGAATTCTCTAATTTTTTAGTATCCCATAATATTTTTCACTATAATTTTATTGCACATATTATAAAATAGAATGACTTATCATAAAGGAATAACCAAATTTTGAAGTACATGGCTAATTTAATGATGCATTCATGGGATTCACCTCCTATCTATTGGGTAGAGGTAGTTAATTGTGTGAACTACATTCAAAACTACACACCACATAGAGTACTTGAGAATATGAATTTAGAGGAGGCTTATTATGGAACCAAGTATGATGTCTCATTTTTATGAGTCTTTGGGAGATTTGCTTAGGATTTTGTACCTTAGAAGAAAAGGAAAGTAATGGATAAGAAGAGAAAACCTTTGATTTTTGTAGGGTATTTCAAGGACATGAGACCTTATCATATTTTCAATCCTAATATTCATGATGTTAATTTTCAAACACATGTACAATTTGATGATCATTTCACATCTAATGCCTCTTCATCTTATTCCATAATTTCTTCTTCTTGTCTTGATGATTCACCTCCGCTTTAGGATTAATTCTTTGAGGAGCTAGTTTAGAAGATTTCCAAGGAGGTTATAAAGGGTGAGGATCCTATTCATACTGATGTTACCATTATGCCTAGGTGGGCTCATACTATAGTTTCTAAGGTAACACCTTTCATACAGGATCTTCCACCTACTCAACATCATCATGCACATTCTATGGGTACTAAAATTTTATTTCAGGCATTCTCTAGAGATCCATAATATTTTTCATAGTCTCATGGGATACATGAGTGGGATGATGTGATGAAAGATGAGTATTCTTCATTGATGAAGAATCACACTTAGGATTTGGTCACTTTTCCTAAGGGAAGAAATTTGGTTAGGTACAAGCAAATTTACCACACCAAATATGCAATTGATGGGTCTATTTATAAGTATAAGACATGTATTGTTGTAAAGGGATTATCATAGGTTAAAGGTATTGAATACTCTAAGACTTTTGTGACTATTTCCAAGATAGATTTTGTTCACCTTATACTTTCTATTATTGCATCACAGGGTTATCTCGTGTATTATATGGGCATTTATCATGCTTTATTACATGGAGACTTATATGAATAAATATAAATGTAGAAGTCTGTTAGGTTTGTTCATGATTATTATCTTGTTTATCAACTTAGGAGGTCTCTTTACAGTCTCAAATAGGCCCCTCTTTCTTGGTATGAGAATATGGATTCATTTATTCTCTCCACTAGCTTTGTTTACTACCACTCCAATCTAACATTGTATATTCAACATATTGGGGAGGAAATTATTATACTAGTCTTGTATGTTGATGATTTAATTTTCATAAGTAGATCCTCATATTATATTTAGACTATTTAGTAGACACTTTCAACACAGTTTGACATGATAGATCTTGGCCTTTTGCATTTTTTCCTTGGTTTATAAATTTCAATGTCAGATACAGGTATTTATCTAAGTCAATAGAAGTATACCCTTGATTTTATTTAGAATTTTAACATGGATGATTGTAATCTAATTCTTTCTCATTTTTAGTCTAGAGTGAATCTCACTGCCACTTGTACTACTCCACTTTGTGATTCTACATTATACTGGTAAATGGTTGGGAGTCTTATGTATTTGACCCATACCTCAACATTTTAGTTTTAGTTGGACTTGTATCTAGGTTTTCAAATGAACCTCATTATAGTCATTGGTAGGCTATAAATATGGTTTTATGATATCTATGAGGCACTACTTATTTTGGATTACAATACACTAGGGATTCTACTCAGTTGGTTGGGTATAGTGATTCAGACTGGGCATGTTCTCTTGATGACATGAATTACACTTATAGATACATATTTTATCTTGGTTATTCACTTATTTATTGGTTGTGTAAGAAATAACATGCTATTTCACTTTCATCTATAGAGGTGGAGTACAGGGTAGAAGTTATAGCAAGTCTATAGGTTCTTTGGCTTCATCAATTATTGATAGAGTTTGGCTTCATGCAGGATTCACCCACTATACTTTGGTGTTATAACCAAAGTAAAATTCACATATATCATATCCTAGTTGAGCACAAATGGACCAAACAAATTTAGGTGCATATGCACTTCATTCTTCAACACATTTAATATGGAATTCTTAGCTTGGAGTACATTATAACTTAGTAATAAGTTGTAAACATCCTCATGAAGCCTTTTACGTCACCTAATTTCCTTGAGTTGAATGGAATGCTTGGGGTTTTAGAATTTATATTTGTGGAATGTTCATGAGGACATCTTCCTTATTAATTTCATGGATACATTTTGTATATGAGTACCTTATTAGGCCTAGTTACCAAGACTCATATTATGGATATGCCACTATTTTATTTTTTCTATTTTTAGCCCATAAATTCACTTGGGGGGGGGGTGTTAGAGTATGTATTTATCATGTTTTCTAATATATTAGCTAGATATTTTATCCTTTTGTGAGTTTTTATTATGTGAGGATTTATCCCACATTGGTTAGTTAAGCTAGTTCTTTGTTGTGCCTTTCTTACTTATGAAAGGGCTTTCTTTTGTACGAGCATCTTATTTTTATGAATAACACTTGATTTGATTTTATTTGTAATCATTTGTCTAAAACTTTCTTGTGTGATGTTTTTTGTTGTCAACACTTCTAAATCTTGGGTTGGAATGTTTCTTCATCATTCATAATAATTACCTCATTCAACTACCCAAAATTAAAAATATTTATGATTCACTCTACATCAAAGCATTGCAAAGGGTGTTGGAGTGATAGGGCTCTTGATTGTGATTATGTTAGTTGGTTGTGGCTAAAAATTTTGGCCTCTATAATATCAATGAATTTAAATGGATATAAATTTGGTATGTATTTTTTTAGAGCACTAAACAAATCCCAATTTCTTCCTTTTTTGCATCTATGAAAGGGATTAAGAGTTGTGCATGATCCATGTTCTCTACTATAGTCATATTCAAAGATTTTTTTTGTTATATCATTGATGTCAAGGAATTTGTATACAACTAATTAAATTAGAATCAAATCATAGAGTTATCTTTCTTATAAAGGTGTGTAATGTCTATGTTTTCTTTGTGACCCTTGTTATATAGATTTTATTTCTCAAAACCATCGAATAGAATGCTTTGAATGTGTTGAGATATTTGAACATGATTTTTATTTATTCCTTAATGTTAATGGGTTGTTGGTGATGTGATGTTTTCTATTTTGTGTCTAAAAACGTTGATTCATCTGGTGGTAGTTGCTGATGTGATGTGTCATCTTATCACCGATCCATTTTCCTTTATTATGCATCCTTTCATTATGATAGTTGATCTACTTTGGAAAAGATGCAATGCTTCAAGTGTATCATCATTAATGATTTTGTAATTAATTTTTATTGTCTTTTATTTATGTACCTTGATTTTTAGTTCCTCATTCTTGGACTTAATTTATGATCCTCGTGTAACTACTTCAAGTTTTCCCTTCATGCTATATTTGTTCACAAATTGAACTCTACAAAATTGAATTTTCAAAATTAGTTCTGATGTCCTAAAAAATAGATATTTCACTATAAAAACACACACAACTCTAAAACCAAAATATGATAACAATACATTTATAAAAAAATGTTAACTACATGGTGCTACTTAGAACCCTATCTCATTTTTGTATGATAACTAATAGATATTATTGATGGTAAGGATTAATCCTAAAACCATTTACATGTCATAAAAAAAATTTCCCTTAAGATAATTTAAGAAAAAATTTCCTTGCTGAAGGATATCATGAATGATGTAAGTTTAATTTCATCCAATGTGTAATTTTATTGAAAATGATCTAAATCTACTATCATATAGTAATATATTTTATTCTGAAAACAATTCTTTAGATCATAGGTTGTGATCATGCCATGATTTTTGAATTAGATTTTTAACTTCCTATGTCCATTACACCTTTTTCCTATTTCATTCCATTCTTTCTAAATCCATCAACTTTGGTTGTAAATAATCTTGATCCCCTAGTCTCACGATCACTACAATATGCAAACTAGGAACTATGTATTCCATGGTCATTACTACTTCAAATCCATAAACTAGATGAAAAGGCATGAAACCTATCATATGTTTTTAATTTGTACCATACAGCTATAATAACACATAGATTTGATCCTCCCAATCATCTCTGTGGACATTTCATATCTTGGTGAGCATCTTGCCAGGGACTTTGTTTTATGCCTTCACTTGTCCACATTTTTGTGGATGATATGTTTTGATTTTGTGGTGAGATATCATAAAATTTTCCATCAGAGTCTTGATGGTGTTATTTAGTAAATATGTGCCTTTATGATTGACTAGTTTGATCAGACACCCAAATATGTTTATAATATTTTCATATAGGAACTTGGATGCATCCTTAGCACTAAAATGTATACCCATTTGGTGAAGCAATCCATCATAATAATGACATATTTTTCATTACTACACTTATTAGGTAAATTTATTGGATTCATAAATATAATTCCACATTGATCAAATATTTTTTCCAGTAGCATAAGATTCAATGACATCTCTATGATTAAGATTGCCTATCTTTTGGCATATATCATAGTGTTTTATGACTTGATGTGCATCTTGAAACAAATTAAGCCACCATAGACCAATTTTTAGTATCTTTATTGAAGTGTATTATCCTACATAATTTCCATATATGATTCCTTGATGTGTCTCTTCAATAATTTGAGCTTGTTTGATCTCCAAATCCACTCTACATAGTACATCATAGTTATATATTTTATATAGAAACCCATTAATAATGTTAAACAAAATGACTCTTGTAATAAAATAATTTTTATCCCATTATACATAATGTATAAGAATGATCCTATATTGTATAAAATGTGATATATCTTCCATGGTCTTAGGAATCATAGAGACATGAAAAAATGTACATCTGGTGGTTCATCTTGCAGTTCTTCTAGTTCTTCTCCATTGTGTATTAAGCTTAGATGATCTGGCCCCACATTTTTCTTTCCTGGATTGACATTAATCATGAACTAAAATTATTTAAATTTCATTAACCAATGATATATCCTTACCAATAATATTAGCTTATTTACTACGTATGACATATCTTGACGATCAATGAAAAATTTAAATGGAATTTACAAAAGTTAATGTCAAAAATTTTATATTACAAACACCATGGCCAAAGATTCCATGTAGTTGTATAAATTTTATATGCAAATGATAGTTTGTAAATTGTCAATTGTATTGGATGGTATAATCCTCCATCTCTTGGTTGTGTGATAAATCCCACCATAGTTTTTTAATCATGTACATGAACATGTAAAAGTTTACTCTAGTCATAAAAGACCAAAATGGGCACTATGACCAATCTCTGATTTAGATCCATGAATGTTGTTTGGCACCAATTTTCCCACTCAAACCTTGTATATTTTCTTAATAACTTCTCCATTGGAGAAGATATACTTGCATATCCATTTTGGAATTTCAATTAGTATTTTATGTGCCCCAAGAATGATCACACCTTTGTAGATCTTCTAGGTGGTGGCATACTCAAATTTACTATGATATTAGATTAATACACCAAGATACCATCCCTACATATTATGTGTCTTGGAAGGACACCAAAAGGTGTGAATACAAATCACTCCTTTATATTTATCACAATACATAAATATAAGCATCGTTCTAGAATAAGTCACAGTTTAGACAAGTACTCATTAAACAAAGAAAAGACAACCCAATCATCTAGGTAGACTTCAATAAAATCATGGATGAAATATTTATAGGTAGTTATCATCACCATAAATAACACAAGTAGATAATTATTAAAATTGAATGCCATTACATTATATGCAAAATATTCCCACCATGTTGCAAATGTTATTTTGGCTTGATCCTCTATTGTGATTAGAATCTGGTGGTACCCACTAAACCCATCTATGAAAGAGTACACTTCATGTATTTAGGATAACTACATGACATGAATGCAATTATAAAAGGATAATTTATATAGGTGTCCTTTAGTATACGATAGTCCCCACACACTATAATTTCCTAAAACTTCTTAGGTTACACTATCATTGGGCTAACCCAATCTACCTTTTCCATTGGATATATAATCCCCATGTCTTGCATGCCATCCAATTCAACCTTTAATTTAAAATTCATGTTTGGGTTCATATTTTATGGTATCTTTTAATATGTTGTGCTCATTCCTTTAGTTCTATGTGCATTTCACCTAGAGAAGGTCTACCCCTTTCACTTTTATGAATTTTTTTGGAAATACACCATGTTAGTCTTACAGTGATTGAAATGATTTTTAAGTCTCATTATATGTCTATTATTCACCCAAATTCATCATATTTGGCATTTTTTATTTCAAAATATTTCCTACCAAATTATTTAAGGGTTTGTAATATATTTTGTTAGAACCACTTAGAATGGAATATTCTACTGTTATGAGCCCTTCTTATTCTTGGATATTAATATTTTTTAGCTATTGGTCTTCATTTTGGTATGTGACTTTGGATTTAGGCTCCTCAACTTCTATCTCTACTTTAAAAAATGCATTTAAATATAGGTCCTCATCATTACAAGTGGACTCTATCAATTCTTCATCATCTTCAATCTTATTTCATGGTTTGATGAAATATGCTCCTTATATTTGTTTGCCTTATAATTTTCAATAAATACATTCAAATCTCTTGATAATTATTGATGCAAAGATGAGTCTATCATAGTACTTAAGTCTTATGCTTACCCATAAGATAAAAATATTTTCAAATTATATAGAGTTTTCTACACCAAATGATTCTTATCCTCATACTTCCTCTTATACTTATGGCCAATGATTTATCTCCCATCTATATTCTTAGTGTATGTACTAGGTTGTTAAGAGAACTACTAGAGTATATCTAAATATGTGCACCCTGTATTTATGTCAAACACCCTATATATTACCATATATTCACACACTTATAAATATGCATTTATGGGAACTATCCTTCCTATAAGAATGGTCATTGTTCCTTGATAGTGGATGGTATTTGGAATCAAGCCAATAAATTTTCACATGCCTCATCCTAATATAACTAGTTTATCTTGTGGACTACCCACAAAGTCACAAAAGATCCTTTGAGTGCATAATTTAGTGTACTCACCATTTGGTCTATATTTGGCACATTAGACTCTATCCTTTGAATAATTTTATTCAAGTCATTAGTTGTAAATTATTGAGGTAGTTTATGTTTATGGAAAAAATCACGCGTATTAGGCATACCTCATGATCTCCCCTTGTCCAATTTAACATGTAATTATATGAGTCACCTTTGACTAAAGAAATAGTATATAGGGTAAAATACATTCATTTTTTGGATCTGTGTATTCCATATCTATCACACCTAATTTTTACACAAAATCCACTTTATACCTAGTTAGTGATCATATAAAATGTGACCTACATTCATCCATTTGAAACTACAAAACCAATGTCGTTGTGATCATGGGTCTAGAGATAAACTATTCAATAGGTTATATCTACTATTGAATCTATGTTTTTGGATTAAAAAAATATATTTTACAATTTTTAGGGCATTAGGATTATATTTTGTACTTACCTTGAACTAGATATTATCTCCATACACTTACAGTGAATCCAAATCCTTGGGTATGATATATGGTTTGTGCTGTGTATGTAAATGAAATAAGATAGATCTATAACTTATCCTACTTATTAATATTTAAGATTGGGAAGGTAATAAACTAACAATCCTCTTAGTAATACTTTGTTATATAAAGTTCATGACTAATAATATATCAACTAAACCTCAACTAAGGGATCTATTATCACATAACGACAAAGGAAAGGTTTCCAAGGCCTTTATTCAAATACCATGATGTGATAACCATAGCTAGGTTTTATGATTACAATAAAATTAGTAAAAGTAATATACTAAATAAAAATTCAATCTAATCTAGTAAATGCATATGCAAGCTAATCTAGTACTCACCAAATCTTGTGGAACAAATGGGGAATATAATAAAAAAACAAAGATAATTATATTTAAGATAACATAGAAATAATATAAGTAAGGAGATATATAATTCAATCCATTAATTATACAACATATACTTATCAAAATATGAAGGGCTAGGAGTATACTTACCTTTTTGAAGTGGTCTTATCGTGCCTCAATCTCTTCCTTGGCCAATGGTGATTTGCAAAAGGTTTTTGTCAGTTGTAATAATCATAAGGATAAATTAGATTTACATTACAAGACTTATCATCTACATCCAAGACCTCCACAAGACAAGTTATAATACAAGGAAAAAACCTAAGCAATGAAACCTCTTATTGATAGTAAAAGAAGATTTGCAAGTTGTAATTTTGTGTAATTGAATGATTCTCTCTTTATAAATGAAGTTAAGGGGGTATTTATAGCCAAGGATTGATACTAAAAACTTCAAAGAATTTAGTCAATAAATTTAGCCAAGTTAATCTTGTTTGGAGGAAAATAGATCTGTTAGGTCTTGAACTATGTTAGCTTGGGCCAATAGAGTTTTTTAACATACACTAAATTCCCAACAAGATCAACTGGGTTGATGTAGTAAGAAAAGTGGGTAAAAATGGTTTTTACTTAGGTATGGGATATTTTTGGTGGTGAAATACTTATGGGAGTTTATAATAAAGTTTTTATTACTTAAGGAATTGGATGAGTAGCTTGTAGTGATTTTAGGTAGTGGTATAAGGGCCAACAATCCTACGAAGCATTGAAGGTTTTCCAACCCCTTTATCGGTGCACCTTTTTAAGTATGCACTTAGAGAGATTGATATTTGATGAGTTCCTACAAGAGAGAAAGCATCAGTAACTTATAAAGTTTAAAAATATTATGTATACATATGCCCCACACAAAGCTCATAATGTGTCACATAGCTATAACATAGTATGCTAATTTAGAAAAAGAACATAAAAATACACAATTTTGAGCTAAATAAAATTTAGTACATAGCATAAAAATAAATCAAAGTAAAATATTTTAAAATACATACTTTTACTTACCTTTTTGTTATAGAATAGAAGTTGTGTAAGAAGAAGGAAGAGGTGTCCAATATAGAAAACATTAGGCAGTCCTAAAAATAAGATAAAATTTGTTTTTTTTTACAAAAATATGATTTAAGTATATAAACATTCTCTACATTGTTAGGATTTTATAAATTTTTATGTTTTTGAAAAAGAGATTATAGAAACATAGTTATGAGCAAAATTTGGAATTTATTAGTTAATATTTGGTAGTTAAAGAATTTGTAATTTTGAAATATAAACAGGGTTTTTAACTATTCATTTGTAAATTTATTATTTTGAGAAAATCAAAGCTCTTTGAGACTTGAGAAAGTGATGCTAGAGACTATGGCCTAAATATGATGAGAACAGGGTGGTGGACACATAAAAACATTATCTATCATGATACATGTAAATAATGTACTTAATTTTGATTTTTTTGCCTAGTTTAATTGAAAAATAAGGTAGATTTGAAAAACTAGGTATTGGGGGAAGTCCATGTAACAAAATTCACCTTAATTTTTTTTAGGGTAGAGTAGGAAGTAGGAAGTTTAATGGGTAGTGAAAATCAAGGTCATTAATACCTAAGGAATTAATGATAAATAACACAAAAATCATTACATAAACTAAATAGGATTAGCTAGGTTGACATAGTAAACAATAGATAGGTGAAATAGGGTACCCAACTATGTACACTTTAACCAATGCAGTACCATATTTAGGTTATGAACATAGTTGTAAGAAATGGTGAAATTTGTTTTTTTAGCTAATGTATTAGGATGACCTTGTTGACTATGTATTGGATGGTCGATATAGTTAAGTGTCCAATTTTATTTAAAGTGTTTGACTTCATTTAAAGTTTAATAATGGCTAATATAATTAACTACCTGATTGTCATAGTATAATTTTTATTTTTAGCCAAAAGTTAAATATGTGGATGATGTAGTATAAAGTATTAATAAAATATCAAATCAAGTTGGTGAAGTAGTTAATTTTGTTGTAAATGAATTAATTATTAATTTTTATAATGTATTTTCTTGATTATTTGATATTGAGGACTAATACATGCTTTACTTGTTTGATATTTTTTAGAGGTGACAAAGGCTTTGGCATTTATTTGATGTCATATAGTTACCTGATTTACTAAAGAGACTAATAATTGATGACTGTGCATATTTGGCATGATTATATTTTGGTGGGATTATGTAGATGTGTAGGATCCCTTTGAGTGTTGACTTAGTCTTCATGTTCTTAGGAGTATGGTAGTGATTAACCAACACTTTTAGGTGAGTGGTGGATGAGTATACTGTTGAGGTGGGTATCACCCTCAATGATGTCCATGTGATTTTTGGACTTTTTATTGATGGTACTATTATGATTTATGATACTTTAAACATAGTTTTAGATCATTGATACTTATCTTTATGGGTGACTGGCTTAAAGAGTTATTATGATGGTTTGTGTGTGCATCTATTTTATATCTTTATATCAACGATTTTGGATAGCTATAAGGTTATTATTGGCCTTGTGACAAGTCATGTGATCTATAAAAATTTGGATGGGGAGATGACATTATACATGGTTACCTTGTGTTTATCCATTATGGAGCATTGTACTCTATATGACTTTGGGTCAGTGATTTGGGTACACCTAGTCCATGATTTGAATAGTATTTTTTATTATGAGTAGATGACTATGGGATCTATTATTTTACTTAGTAGCTAAATATATGAGATATTGCCTATATATCACCTAGTTGGTTTGCCCCATGTTATTGATAATAGTTTACCTTGAGTTATTAAATAGAGATAGGATCATGTGTTATATGTTATGTCACATACCCCAACATCAAAAATTATGAATCATGGTGGGAATATATGGTAAACATATGCATTTGTTATAGCTAATTAGCCTACTTTCCCCACTATTTATCTTTGATTGTACCACATTCAGATTATTAGAAATTACACATAGTGGTTAGAGTCACATCTTATTACTTGCCTACCTAATCAACTAGGGTTATCACTTCCCACAATGACATAAATATTTCATACATGTTTGGCATGACATGTGATGGAGTATAGGGGTTATTATACATGTAATTTTGATTCAACCTTATTGAGTTAGACCTTTGATGGGATAATGTCGATAATTGAGAGAGGATAGAGTTACTAAAGAGGATGAAGAATTTGTAATCAAGGATGTTGAGGTGGTGATCATTATGCCACATTAGGTTTTATAGTTACCACTACCAGTGCCATGATGATGGAGACATCAATGGGTATAAATCTAGGTGGAGGTATAAGAGGAGGTAGAGCCATAGGTTGGAATAACTGATTAGGGAAAACCTACTCTACAACCTACTCAAAGTTGGTCTATTGAGATACAAAATTAGAGAAGACTACAATGTGCCCATATTCTCTAGCTTGGTTATGTAGTATCTCAAAGACATACTACAATGGATGTACTTCGTGGATGCGTTGATGGTGAGACTATCATTGGTAGGTATATTATATTATGTTATGTAGTTGATATTTAAGTTTGATAGTGTTTTGCTAGATGTTTTAGAAATGTGTGTGTGTACACACACACAAACATATATATATATATATATATATATATATATATATATATATATATATATATATATATATATATATATATATATATATATATGAATGATCTAATTTACATTTGGTTTTTGTCTTGAAGATACTACTTAAGAGGAGTTCACATTGGGTATGGTAGTGCGAGGAGCTCATCATGATATTTTAGATAACCCACTCTAATTGGTAGGTGTGCAACATTGAATAGTCTCTATAACTCTCAAACTACCTCACTAACTAATTAGAACCAAATAGCATACATTGGGGTAGATGGTACAATTAGATTAACCATAGTGGTAATATCATGATATAGAAACACATTATCTAAAATATCATGATGAGCTCCCCGCACTACCATACCCAATGTGAACTCCTCTTAAGTAGTATCTTCAAGACAAAAACCAAATGTAAATTAGATCATTCATATATATATATATATATATATATATATATATATATATATATATATATATATATATATATATATATATATATATATATATATATATGAATGATCTAATTTACATTTGGTTTTTGTCTTGAAGATACTACTTAAGAGGAGTTCACATTGGGTATGGTTATATATATATATATATATATATATATATATATATATATATATATATATGAATGATCTAATTTACATTTGGTTTTTGTCTTGAAGATACTACTTAAGAGGAGTTCACATTGGGTATGGTAGTGCGGGGAGCTCATCATGATATTTTAGATAATGCATTTCTATATCATGATATTACCACTATGGTTAATCTAATTGTACCATCTACCCCAATGTATGCTATTTGGTTCTGATTAGTTAGTGAGGTAGTTTGAGAGTTATAGAGACTAGTCAATGTTACACACCTACCAATTGGAGTGGGTGATGGGGAGCTTCAGTCCTAGAAGATAGTGGTCAAGGCAATCCATGAACATATAGAGACATATAGAGAGTTATGATGTGTGTAGACCCAGGTGGACAATCTACATGGACAACTAGAGGGCCTTTATTCCTAGATAAAGTCATTACAATGTAATATTTAGAGGGGATAGTCCCAAGCTTTGATGGGTAGTGTAGCCCATCCACCATATGGACATGGTGGACCACAACCATAGTGTTTTTTATTTTATTATTATTATTTTCATGTTTTTATATTATATAAAACATTTGATCCTTTGATATATAGAGCTCTTGTTTGTTTATTATGACTTGTGGATGTTTGGGATATTATGGATGTATGTGTTCTCTTTATAGCACATGTTTAATTTATTTTATATGCTATGATATAAATATGATGTATTTTGGATTCTTTTCTAGAAATTGTGAATAAATGCATGGTTTAAAAATATTGATAGAAAAAGTGTAATGTAAAATATATTAAATCTCATATAAAAACACACTAAATAATGTTGGGAAGTGTGTAAAACATAATAAATCAAGTTTAATAAGTAGGTAAGACAAATGGAAGTGGTAAAATATAAAACACACTAAATCAAGTATAAAATCATGTAAAATGTAAGTAAATGATAAAAAGTAAATATAAAATATAAAACACATAAAATTAAATTTTTGAAAAGCATGTAAAACATAGAAAAATTGAAATGACAAAATGTAAACATAAAACATAATAAATCAAGTTGGTAATTATGTAAATTATTTGTAAATAAAAATTTAATACACACTAAATCAAGTTTGAATAAAGCGTGGAAAACAAAAATTACAAGAAAAAAATGTAAATGCCAAGATTTTTAGTTATTTTTATGAGTTATAATGATATAAAGTTTTTAGGAATACTTTATGAGGAAATCCTTGTCCTATCCAAGATCTTACACTATAAATCAGAAAGGGGAAACTAATGAGATAAAATGAAATAATGGTAAATAGTTGTAAATAATAAGGAAATGTTTGTGAGGAAGGCCTAGTCCTATCCAAGGTTTTATATTGTAATTCACAAAAGGAAAACCCAAGGGGTATGATAATTTAGAAAAAAATTCAAGGAGGAATATTTATAATGTTTAAATGAATTAGCTAATGGAAAAATAAAGACATAGGTGTTTATAATAAACCTTAGTAGGCATGAGACATACTAAATAGATAGGTAAACTCTAAGAATTTATTAGGTGTCAAATTCAAAAGATATTTGTTCACTATAATGATGCAAGTGAATTGTAAATATTAGAATCAATTGTTATTGTTTAGGTATTATATGGTTCTATGAATTTAAGTCTAGTCAATATTAATCCTTATCTTTGATTCCTTTTTCAATTCTAGGTCAATTGGTGGCATTTCTAGTTTTCCTACCAAAACTAGGAATTCAAAAACATTGAATTTGTTAACAAAACAATTGAAGGTCTTAGAATGTTTCAAAATAATTGGTAATATGGTAATTTTTTTACATGTTCTATTAATATGTATAAAATGTCCTTACACCCTCAGCTCATCTTACTTAGCCTAAACTAGTCCTTAACTCAACTAAGGTCATAACAACGTAGGGAATTGACCAAAATAAACATGTTTAAGGATATATATTAGATGGTTGTGAGAATATTATATATGAAATAAGAATAATATAAGTTTATAATATTATTTAAAATGTTTTAATATTTTAACCATCTAAAGAGCAGGCCAAAACAAATGCATGAAAAAGGAAGACAAGAGCTAAGTTAGAGGACATTTTTTGTGTGTGGCAGAAGTCTTAAGTAATATTTGAAGATACATGAATAAATAAAGATTTTTTTTATTTTTTTTAATGCTTTAATGATGGTTTTTTTACTTACAGAGATCTAAGAGCATGATATTTAGTAACATAGTCTAGTGAAAAAGGTGTTTTCTATAGGTGTTATTAATTTTTAGATATAAAAACACCAATTTTAAGTTAAATAGGAGAATTTATTGGTATTTAACCAACCATTTTTAACTCTTAACAGTCCATAAAATTTAAAATTCACTAAATTTTTAGCTTTTAGGTCTATATGCAGGCTTAAATCCTAGGTTTATGAATTTTTAGGATATATGAATGAATAATTTTATGAATTTAACTTAGTTTCAAGTTTATTTTAATTATGTAGATAAATTTATGCTTAAAACACAATCAATAGGTCTATAGGTGATGATTTAGGCCCACTAAGAGTTGAAAATATTTTAAATGATTCATCAAAAGTCTATGAAATTTTGTAGGTAGTTTCGCTATAATGTTTGTAAACTAATATAATATTGTGTTAAGGTCATAATTTTTTTAAGATATAAATATATACATGACTATTTTTTTGTAGACCAAATTTTATCTTAAAACATGGTTAATAGTGGAGATTTCATTTTTTTTCTTGTAATTTCCCACTGTCAAAGAGTCTTGAAGAGATTTATGGATTTTTGTAAGTCCAAAAAATCTTTAAGAGTCACTAATAGGCCTTAAAATTCCAAGTATAATCCTTTTTGTTGAAAATAGAACGTGATAAACCTAATCAAAGGCTATAAGCCTTAACAAATCAGGTTAGTTTATTGAGCATTTTAGGCCTAAGAAAGATTTTATACTTGTCTCTTAAATTATGTAATGTGTAAATAAATTATATAATCTAGTTTTTAACTTTCAAACATCTTATTGTTTTATTATTAATATCATAAACCAAGTATATTAGGCCTAAATATAATACTATGTGTCCATTTTTGTTCATTGATAAGTCATTTAAGACCCTAAAACATTTAAATTACATCATTAGTGGTATTAGAGATCAAAATATCTGAGTAGAAGAGAGAGACAAATAATAAAATATTTGGTTGTACTTCAATAAGAGTGACCTAAAGAAGATAATAATTCAATAAGTGAGAATAAGCTATGAAACATAAACTTATAAGAATGACACTTAGAATAAGAGGTAGAGAAGGTCATAGTAGGTATCCAATAATATCAATCCTATTTGAGGAATTGAGGAATTTTTAGGCTCATTTTTTAGGTAATAAAGAGAGCGTAGATAAAGGGAATTAGAGTAGGTTATATAAATGATGAATAAGAAGGACCACAAGGATATGTGGTAGAGAAATAAGAATAGGAAAGTGCAAGGCAAATACTCATAAGAGAAATCATGAAAATCAATTCAATATCTCAATTATAAGTTCCCATGTATGCATGCAACTTGAATGTAGAAGAGTTAATTGATTGGATATTAATAATGGATATGCACTTTACATATGAGGAAGTATATGATGATAAAAAGGTCAAGTTTTTTGTTACAAGATTAAAGGGCCATACATCCCTTTGGTAGGATGGATTTCAAGATGACAAAGGAAAGAGAGGTAACAAAAAGAACAAGATTTGGGGTAGAATGGTGGAAAAATTGAAAACTAAATTCATACCAATAAATTATCAAACATAATTTTTAAAGAGGCTTCAAAACTTAAGACATAAGGAAATGACTATGAAAGAATATATAGAAGAGTTCTACAAATTAAAAATCAGAGATGGTCATATAGAGGAGGATGTAGAAAAGGTGTCAAGGTATGTCAATGGCTTAATTTTCAACATCCAAGATGAGATAAACATTCTATCTCCAAGGTTAAAAAAAGAAGCATATCAATTGTCACTTAAAGAAAAGGAGACGATAACTAGGAAACAAAGTCAACATTTAAAAATAGAGGTAGCAATTTCATAAGTACATGATAAAAATATGGTAAAAATTAGTTTTAGGTACTTAAGAAACACACATGATCAAGGAAAGTTAAAAGAAAATCATATTCATGATTAAAACAAAAAGGATTTTGAGTTACGTGTTTAAAATGAAATGAGTATGGTCATAGATATTATGAATGCCCAAAGTATGCATAAGTAAGCCATAATAATCAAGTTATGCAAATAACATAAGAAGAAAGTTCATGATCATGTGATGAGCCTGAAGTAAGAGATTATTTACAAATGAAGAGCATAGAGGAAAATCTTGTTCATAACCAGCTACAAGTCTAAAGGTAAGTGCTAAAAAATGATAATAGATAGTGGTAACACTAACAATTTAGTATCCTTAGAAATAGTTGATAAATTAGGATTAAAGAAGTTAAATAATTGAACACATTATAATGTGTCATGGTTTACAAAGGACATCAAGTCTTAGTAAATAAACAATTCAAGGTAGAGTTTCAAATAGGATGCTATAAATATGAGGTCTTATGTGATGTTATGTCCATGGATGTCTACCATGTCTTATTGGGTATATGTTGGTAGTTTGACAAAAAGTAAATATATGATGGAAGACACAACACCTATAAATTTTATAAAGATGTAAAAAGACATATTTTGAATCCACTGAGAGATAAAAGTGTAGTTACAATAGAAAATAGTAACAAAGTGTTAATGATGAGTAATAAAGATTTATTGCATTTAAAATAGGTAAAGGAAGATGAATTAGGATGTGCATTTCTTGTTGATCTAAGGACTATTATTATAAATACTAAGGTGACTGATCTACCTTTAGAAATTTAGACTCCATTAGATAAGCATATAAATATGTTGATTAATGAGTTTTCAAGTGATCTACCATAAATGAGAAATAAAATCTATTTTATAGAGTTCATTGTAGAAGCTAGTTTGTCAAAATAAATTACCATAGAAGGCAATAGGAAATAAAAGTTACCAACTGAAAAACATGAGAGTAAAGATCAAGAGGTTGTCTTGAGAGAAACAAAAGGTTCTTGTGTAAGTATTCTAAAACTTATTTGTAAAATAGTTTAAATAAAAAATGTTGTGAGAAATATATGAAGGAGGGAATAAATGGTTCCATGAAGGAGGAAATAATAAAATAAGTTATTTATTTAGAAATTAGAAATAAGGAAGAAGCTAAGCAAGGAGAATAAATCAAACAAGATGATATGATTGAGGAAAATAAAGTAGAGAATTCAAAAATCATGAAGATAGAGTAGGAATCAAGTAAAGATAAGGAATATAATAATGAAGTTAAGGTGGAAGAAAAGAAAGAAAGACAGAGGAATAAAAATAAGCCATTCTTCATAATGGGATGCAATCCTTATTCCTTCCTCCAATCCTTATTGAAATTTATCTTCATTTAAATCATCTTCATGATTGATAATGGACCTCAAAGGTGTAATGAATAATTTTATTTCTTTAATATATTTGATTCATGTGTAGGTACAACAAAATAAGATAAGAAGAGATTGAAGATGAAAATTCTAGAGATGTATGATACAATAATTCAATCTTACAAGTAGTCCAACCACATAGAGGATACAAGAAAAGAGAGATATTATTGGTATGTTTATGTGAAAATAATTTGTAACATATAAAAATCATACTTTTGGTAAAACTTTAGAGAGGACTGCTATCTAAAAAAAATTCAAGTTTCAAGGTAAATATACAAATGAACAGTTAAGTGGATATACATTTGAAGATAATGGAGTTATATATATATACTTATATACATTATAAAAATGAATTGGCATCAAGTAAGGTAAGATAAATCAATAAAAAAATATTATTTAATAGGATAAGATAAGATATGTTAGAAGCATCTACAAGTGATTATGATAGGTATAAGAACAACAGTGTAGAAGATCTCATGAGTAGGAGTTCTTGAACATTTTTAAGTTCAAGAGTTTGATGCAGGTGAATTATAAATAGTATAGTAAATTGTGATTTTAAGGTATTATAAGGGTATAGTAGGTCAATTATAGTCAATAATAAGATTATATAGGCTTACTTTGTCAATTTTAGGTCAATTGGTGGCATTTCTAGTTTTCCAGCCAAAACTAGGAATTAGAAAAAAAAGAATTTGTTAAAAAATTGAAGGTATTAACATTATTAGGAGGGTTTTTTAATATTTTAAGGTGTATATAGGGTATATTAATATTAATTAAATTTAATTAAACCCTCAATTCATCTTACTTATACTAAACTAGTCCTTAACCAAGGTCATAACAACGTAGGGAATTGGCCAAAATAAGCATGTTTGAGAATAAGTATTAGATGGTTGAGAGAATATTATACATGAAACAAGAAGAATATAATATTATAATATTATTTAAAAGGAAATAATCCTTAAATAATATAAATATGATGCCAAAAAATGCATGAAAACGAAGGACAAGAGCTCATTTGGAGGATAATTTTGGTGTAATTTTCTATGTGTGGCAGAGGTCTGTAAATAATATTTAAAGATATATGAATAAAGAAATATTTTTTAATTTTATTTATTATCTCTTAGAATATTTTAATTTATTAATACCTATTATATGTGTTCTTTCATCTTTTTTAATGCTTTAATCATGATTTTTTTTACTTACAGAGGTTTGTAAGTAGGATGTTTAGTAAAATAGTCTAATGGAAAATGTGTTTTTATAGGTGTTATTGATTGTTAGGAATTAAAAAACCAATTTAAATTTAAATATGAGTGTTTATGGGTATTTAAAAAATCATTTAGAACCATTAAAAATCCATAAAATTTGAAAATTCACTATTTTTTTGCTCTTGGGTCAATATGTAGGCTTAAATATTAGGTCAGGGTTTTGATCCACTAAATTTGCTATAACTTGAAAACTAGCCATCATAAATTCATAATTTGTATAAAATATATGAATGAATTATTTTATGAAGTTTTCAAACTATTTTTAAATTTTATATATACATTTATGTCCAAAACACAGTCTACAAGTCTGTAGGTGATGGTTTAAGCCCACTAAAAGTTGAATATATCTCAAATGATTCATTAAACATATATGAATATTTTTAGGTATTAAGTTGAAAATAATATAATTATTAGATTACACTATGATTAACTAAACAAATCATGCATGAAGAACCTGTAGAGTGAAATCCCATAACATGAAATAAAAAAGTCTCACACAAATAAAGTTGTGCAAAAGAGAATTATATCATTAAGAATTCAAGCATTGAAAAAAGCTATTATCCAAAATTTACATAATAAGGTTCCTTATATAGGTGTAAAATATAAATGTCCCAACATCCTCATGCATGTGGGATTATTTTCCATTAAGGACATTTATTAAACTTAAGAAACCCTGACTAGACCATGTAGATAAAACCAAGTGGGACAAAAGTATACACCAACACCCCAATTAAATGTACCTTCACTGGGTAGAAGAATTAGGTCCCAAAAATGAAGATTTATGAGGTACCCAAACATAATTCAACTCTTATAAAATGGATAAAATGAGAAAAACTATAGGAAAAAAAATACTCTCAAAAAGAGAACAAAGAAGAATGTAGGGATAAAATGTCCCATTAAAATCTACAACTATATGATCCATCATATGTCCTACAACAGAGTGCCTTGGAGTGACTATGGATCAGAAGTAGATGCAATGAAGAGAGGATCACCCTAGAATAGTGAATGAGTATGTCATGTTCTTGATGGATCTTTAACCAAGGTAGATTTGTATATAATAAATTATTATCCTCATAGAAAATAGGAGGGCCAAATGCTCTATGCCAAGATGGTGTATTAGAAACATAAACTAATTAGTGTCTGATGTGTCCTAGACCAATATACCTATTCTATGTAATTTTTGAAGTGGACCAAACATAGGTGGATTAGGAAATAACTCCTCAACATCTGGAAGGTGACAAGGAGATGGTGGAGGTGTGTCCCCATCACTACTATAGTCATCTATAGAGGAGGATCCATCAATATCAGAAGTTTACTTGGGATCAAAAATGTCATTAATTTCAAGTGAATTTGAAGAAAAAGAGTTTGAAGTACAGTTAGGACCAAAGTGTGAGAAGTTATACAACTAATTCTGATGATTGACCATTCACACTATCAATATAATGTCACTATGCATTTTTATAACATACACTAAATCTGGAGTGAACTCAACTCACATTCCCAGACCAAGGTGAGTGATCTAGTAAATTGACAAGAGATTAGTTAAAAGTGATGGAAATCTTAGAATATTATTGAATGTTCCACCTCTCACTTTAACTGAACCTCTCCTGACAAAATTTTTAGAAGTGTCATCACCTAGTTGTATAGATGAAATTTCACATGGTTCCAAGGAACTAAACTCAATTTGTAAAGAGGCCATTTGATGTGAATTAACAAAGTCAATGACCCATGTAGGATTCTAGGAGGAAATGACAAATATGGCCTTTCCATTTGAATTACCCTTACTATTATCCTTTATATTTTATTTACCATGGTCATTTGACTTAGAAGTTTCATGGGTTGATGAATTATGAATGGTAGAATCAGGAACACTGATGTTGTGCTTTTTGAGCATCTTAGTTAGTTGGTTAATATAATTCTTCAAACATTTTATTTCATGATTCTTTCTCAAAAAAACCCACATTTGATCCAATATTTATTTGTCTTAGAACTAGAAGAATAGGTCTCATGGTTGGATTTGTAGGGGGGAGGATTTACATCCTTCTCCTGATCCTTTTTGTCTTATTTCTTCTCTCTGGTGTTTGAATCCTTCTCTTTCTTAGCAAAGAGTGCATGATATTTTGAATACTTCACTATGCCCATCTATATCAACTTATCTTGCTCCTAAGTCAAGTCAACAACAAAGGGACATAAAGAAGGCATCTTCCATGCATCTCAAAGAACACTTTTTATGGCATGGAAAGTGGATACAAATACATAACATTATAGAAACAATTTGGAGAGTATAGATAGAAAAATTTGGTCATATTTATAACCTATTCAATATTATTTTAACTATAACCTCAAAATTTTAACTTGGTGAAGAAGTATTTTAGTGTGTCAAGGTCACTTAGGCTTAAGCTGATGAGATCATTCTCTAATTCATGAACTCTCATCACATCTTGCTAACCAAATATTTTTCCAATGTGGTCCATCCTTCATTTGGTGTTTATTAGATTCAATGTGAAAACATAAATCAAGATAAATAGACAAATTAAGATATACATGTGATTGATCACATATATTAAACCATTTTTTTCTTTGCATATACTATAGGTTTGGTTTCCTCATTCATAGTAATCCTATAGAATCCATGTTTTCTTAGAGCAAGTAACACATTGATTTTTTATTCATGGTAATTAAATGTCGTAAGAGGAGGAAATGACCAATAATTTTCCATGATGTAAGAAAAGATGTTATTGTAGGAAGTAAAGAAGAAATATATAAAATAAAAGTACACAACACCACACAATACCCACATAGAATTATTAGAGTAACCCCACTTAATTTGTAAATACAAGCATGCTCATATAAACATTAGACTCAGATAAAAATGCATCTTGAGCAAATGTGCATAAATATGAAATAAATAGAGGGATGTTAGAATTAGTCGATAATGCATCCAAGAGTGTATAATAGTTGGTTTCAAAAAAGATATAAAAGGCCCAATAACACCACCAATGTATAGACACACAAAAAAGTACTTTTAAATAATATGACACTCAAATCTAAGCTAATGATCAAAATTTATGCATGTTTGAAAATTTTCTCACATGAAAATTTTTATGGCAATAGTGTTAGAAAAAATAAGATGAACAAATTTGAGAAATTTTTGGTCTATAAATAGTTTTAAGATTTTTTCAAAGGAAAAGTTAAACCCCCATGGGTTAGGCACAACAAAGGGTTAATTTACCATATGACCAGGGGTTAAGGCCTTTTGTGGTTGCTCCCTATTCTCCATTTATATGTGACCTCCATTGATGTGGGTGATGCATCACCTTACAAATGAACCCATTTTGAAAATGAATAGTGTTTCACTTCACTATGTTAAATTTGACAATCGAGTACAAGTCAAGGAAGGAGGAATTAATGGCACTAAAATTGACATCTTGAAGATCATCATCACATGATGAAATTGGCATGTGGTATTAGGTGGGGCATGAGCAAACGGATGTGCATGGAGTTGAGATTGTAGGTCGACCCATGTAGTCATATTCATGTAAAATCACACATCAAAAGTTTACATAGGGTTAAAATAACTGGATGACCCATATAGTTGTGAGCATGTGGATTTGTACATCATAAGTTTATGTAGGATTGGGATGGATAGATGGCTCATGTAATAAAAGGTGTGTTAAATCACATATCATAGGTTTGTAGGTTTTAAGATGGCTAGATGACCCTTACAGATGAAGATACATGAATCTAGATAGATGCACATGCATTGGAGACAATGTCATCATGCTTAGCAAGGAAAATTGATCAGCCCATAACAATGTGAAGGCATGATGGCTAGGGTGGTTGCATCAGTGTGAAAATAGAGGATGATGGTCAAAAGATCATGTAAAATCCTAAGTGTTAATTTTTTTTTCTAGAACAACCAAAAAGGGTAAAAACCCTATACAAATAACCTTAGATTTTCAATGAACCATTCATTTAATCCAAAAAATAATTATAATCCACTTGGTAATCTAGAAAACATAGAAAACCACCAAAACCATTTTCTAATTGAAGACTATGATGGTATAAAAATATGTGCAAGCCAAGAAAACTACCTAAAACTCTTTTCTAAATCTCTAAAAAATGGTTGTCATAAAACTAGGTCATGTTTATAGCCAATCCTAGTGTTTTGACACCCTCTAAATCTAATGGCTAAAAATGGTTGTGACAAAACTAGTTCATGTCAAGACTAGCCATGTGTGTCCTTAGTATAAAAGGGATATAGGGGAGAAAATGGATATCTAAGAGATATATGTATGTAGTGATATAATGAATAATATTATTGATAAATAATCATATGGAAAAGATAGGATAATAAAGGGGGTTGAGGTTTAAAACCATGTCACCATAATAACTATCTTATTTTAAAGAAAATGACATAACAAGCATACAATATAATTCAACTTAAAATTAAAAGAGAAGAAATGAGAGTAAAATGAATCCATGAAACATGAGAGTAAGTCATGAAATAAATAATAATCCATAAGATATCTAATTAAACCATGAAAAATAAAGTAATCCATAAGATATGAATTTAATTCATGACACATAAAATTAAATGATAAGTAATACATAAGGTCCATATATGCTCATAAATCAATCCAAATCATGTAGTAACATGATAAATAGTGTGATAAAAAACTAGGATGTGTTCATAATTAATGATAAAACTCGCTAAAAATATCATCCATAACATCTGATACATTCTTGTGTAGATGAATTCTGAAATTAATTAGAGTCCCATTAATCTTCAGATAAAGTTGTGAAAAGGCTTCCTAACGTATCATCTCTACATAGAAGGTAGGTATGATAGAAGAATAATGATGCTCATGAAGCATATTCTTAATGGGATAATCAATACTAATAAATGATGTCAAAATATCTATATATTTGTGAAGAGATGTAGGCTGCAGAGAAGGTGGAACCTTTGTGTACAAATGTCATGGAGAATGAGGATGAGCTAGTGAATTCATAGGCCATGTAAAATCATAAAATATGCTGAAGCATTAAACATATATTTGTATGGTGTGTACCACACTATTTCCAAAGATAGTAAACTTCCCCATATTTAGGGATGTATTTTAGAAGTATCTAAGGAGGTGGTAGTCTCTTATTTTTAGATTGTGCCTTCTTTGGTTGTAATGTATCAATGTACTACCAAACCTATCGACAATGAGTATAATAATGATTTTATACCATGAAATAAACAAGTAAATATGAGCTATATGCACAAGTGTTTTAACCATTTTGAGAGTTCTAAGATTTATTTAGTGTTTTATATAATCCCTTCACCATCCATAAATCTAACCAGATGTTCCTTTAGGTTCCCAAATCTTTCTATTATGCATTTTACTCATTTTGGCATCATTTGCTTGTTTTGCCAAAACCCTAATTTTCTTAAATGGCTGACCTCTAAGACAAAACAATGAGATTTATCCCTCCAATTCAAGGAAAATTTAAGGTTTTAAAAGTTTTATTAGGTCATAATTAAAAATTATACCAAATTGATAAGTTATAATCCCCCATTTAGTCACCTAACCAACTCAATCTATACCCAAAAAGGCCTCCAAAAAGGACCATTTCCTGTAATTTTCACCTCCACTTAAGAATGACCTCTAAAGGATAGATACAATATAATTAAGTTTATTGAAAATGTCCTCCACATTAAATTAATGATAAATAAGCTTTGAATTTACCCAAAACCACTCTTCTCCCTTAGATTCTTCATCCTTACCCATTGAGCAAAGAGTCCCTTAACGCAACTATACAGACTGTCATCCTTGGGCTACTGTGAAGAGTAAATGGTCAACCTAAGAGAAGTCTTGGAGTATTTTAAAAGACTTTATTAAAAAATCATAAACCATTTCAAGTCGTTTTCAGACTTTATTTCTCTTACTTAATAAACTCACCTCTTTTATGTTTATCAAGACTACACACTCAGCTGTAGGTGTACACAAGACCTTAAGGAGTCTATGAAAGCTTGTTTCACATTGTTTAGAGATTATAGAGATAATCATGGTCATAATTAAGGTGATAATAAGCTTTTTTCATGATTCCAAATTTTCTTATACCTTTTACATGCACCTTGAGCTTACCAACTAAGTTCTTTCTCATAACTATGATACCATGCCTCTTTTTTTTATTCCTATAGGTGCATATGAGATATAATTGAGCTTGGTCATGGTATGTAAAGGCCCTATTTGAATCCTTGAGGTCAAAAAGTATATTTTCATACCTAAATTCACCTTTTATTCCCTAAAACACCACCAAGACACCCTGTTTAAGTCAATGTTTCCATACTCAGTTGTAGGTGACCATTTCCTTAAGAAGAGGCACCTGTAGGTGTCCATGAAGATTGAAACACTATACAAAAATATCATACCAATTACCTTCATGATATTTTGTACACCATTAAATCAATGGGACTATTATAGTCATGATATAGTTCTTTATTTACTCTTGGGATGCCCATTATCATTTAAACCTCAAATCTTGTAGATATGAATGCAAGGCTTTAGTGATTTTAAAGGCATCTTTGAGGTCTTCAAATTCTATCTTCCACTAACTTTATGACCTCCATCTTTGTCATAGCTCTTCTCCATGATAGAGGATACAGATTTTACCTATTTATATATTTCAAAAGTCATTGAAATAATTTTATAAGATATTCACAACATATGCTTGGACCTTTATTTTTACTTTTTAGGGAAACTTTCCCTAAAATTAGTCCTTACCTCCTCCAAAATGTTTACCTTTACATTTTTCCATTAGATACCTCAAGAAGGTTTGAAATGGTCAACTCACATGCTAATATTTTAACAGGACCTTACCATGATCCAAATTTCCCATTCAAATACCTTCAAAGCTCTATGGTACCACATATAGGTGGCCATTCTTATACATAGGCAATGAGCATGCAATTTTGGGTAGTATGTAAGATGGATAGGTTTATAATCACTTTTGTGCTTTCACCAAATGTCTGAATGTATTCTTCGCAATCTTAAACTATTTAAACTCCTATCCAACTTTCCACCTCTCATCCTGATGTCATCAAGGAGGCTATTGTAGGTGTGTATGGGGTGTATGCAGGTAATGAACATGGAATAGAGTAATATATATGGATAAATGATCCCATGAACCACACAAACTCATTGTCAATACTTTAAATGTATTATTTTAATCAAGTATATCCTAAGAGAATCTTCATAACATCTATTCCAATGTGAAAACCTCTAACAAACATTTAGAATAGAGCATACATGTATAACTAGTGACTATTTGGTGTGATGAAGGAGCTTGTAACCAGTCTTGCACTTCCCAAAACATCAAAATGAAAAATCCTTAGATCTTTATGAATTGAAACAAATTATACACCTTCATTATAGTTCCATGAATAAGATAAATGAGTCTCATGCATGTGACTACAAGTGGGAATGAGCAAGGAGTTGACTATGAGGTGTTCATGACTACATCTTTTATCAAACATGGTGTTATGAGACTAAACATTAAGAGAGGTGATTATATGGATTTTAGACCTATGGGACACCATATTAAATCTACATGAGACCTATATAGGGAACCAACATTTTAAAAATAAGGAAAACTTTGACTGAGACCTCACATGGTGATACCTTCCTACAACATGAGACAACTTGCCCATAAAAATACCATGAAACTTGAAAACAAGAATGAAAAGCATTTGAGAAGAGATAAAAAACCCTTAGGAGTCAACATCACCAACTAGATTGTATGGACCTATCCAAAATAGATCAAAACCTATAGGGTATATGAAATAGTGAGTAGAAAAACATAGTCAACTTGTAAATGATGGTTCATAAATCATGGTTAACCAATTGTTAGGACTCGAAAGCACAATTGATTACCATGTAAAAGAAACTTAACATGCAGAATTAAACCAGAAGTAACAAGTAACTAGAATTTAGAAATAACATAGAATATGAGAGACAATACCCAATTGTATTAATACTCTTCCAGAAGGAAATACAACAAAGAAGATGCCACAGTCTTCTTCCTTACACACCTCTAGGGCTCCCACTCCTCTAGGGTATAAATAGTAAATATCTTCAAGAGATCACTCTCTCTCTTACAGTTCCAACACACAACTCAAACATAGAGTTGGTGTTCACCTCCAACCAGTCAGTATCACTACTGCCAGTACCACTAGTCAGTATCACTACTGCCAGTACACAAGTGCTCCACACACTCCAAAACTGATTACTCCACGCACTCCAAGTACTCAACATACTCCAAGTAGACCTCCCCTAATCTTTTTACCTATTGTGTTGTTGTCACCTTTGATCTTGCTGCCCCACATATCACCTTTGACCTCGCACCCACACACACCTGCAAATCAATGATCTTACTTACCCATGTAGATCTCTCTACACCCTGAAGAACCCTTGTCATTGCCTCACCAAGTCCTTATGATTCTTCAACCAGTACCTCGATGGATCTTCTACCAAAACTTGCACAACCTGTAGCTCTACTTGATCATACACACTCGGCACCCCTGTGGAACTAGGAGGAACACACCTTGCTCTCTTCCCTCTGAAGGAGCTAACCTTGCTCAACTCAACTAGAACAAATTACAATACAGCCCATGATTCTATTATATAGATCTCATGCAAACAATAATTAGACATCTAATTAGAATAATTAGATCCATAGCTCCAAGACTAAAATTAGCCTTTAACATGCAAACAACTGATTCGTTAACAAACTATCTGTGAAACTCATAGTTTTGAATTGCACAGGCAACCATCATCAGTCCTTGTCTGCCTAGAGATGACCGGCATCAGCCGATCCTGATCGATGTCAGCTGCCCTACTATCTTCCCCTGACCAACATCAGTTGGCCTAACTGACATCGGCAGCTATGACACTTAGACCTCCTCCATGTTTGCATCTGGGTGAAGCTTTTAGCTCCACACCCTAACAATCTCCCACTTGGAGATAAACAACTGCACCTGTACCTATACCTATACACTATCTAATCTATTTCCTAGCTTGTATCCCTCTTCAAGCTCAATCTTGAAGACCAACCACCATACAACCTGTGGTGTAACACTTGTCATCTAAGTAACCTGCCAAATTTGAAGTACTTGACCCTGCATAGCATGAATCCCTACTGCTAGTCCCTTTCAGATACCTGAGAACCCACTGAACCGCTTTCCAGTGCTTCCTTCTCGAATTGACTACAAACTTTCTAACAGCTCCCACTACATGGGCAAACTTAGGTCCAGTACGCATGTAATTAACCTCATCATGTGAATCAGGACACTATTCATAGAACTGTCCAACCCATCGGCATGCTGACTGATTTCACACAATCATTCAGAGACAAAATCAACCTGTCACCTTCCATGTCTCTAGAACACACTTATGCCAAAGAATTTTGCTTCTCCAAATTCTTCATGACACACCTCTGAACTAACTTTACCTTTAGCTAAAAAAAACCCTGTATGTGTAACCCTACACAACATACAGTAACATGATGATGTTGCAATCATCACCCACCTAGTAAAGTAACCACAGTAGTTACAATGACATTGACTAAATCCATGCTTTGTCATCCACCTGTCAAACCTATACCACTATCCTGGAGCTTCCTCAAGACTATATGACCTGGCCTTCCATCTCACGTATCCATTCTCTCTATTCTTTAACCAAGGAATCCATTCATCTCTCAGTGCTTTTATCCCAGATGGCAACCCTACCAAATCTCTCATTTGGTTCTACATCCTATTTATGCCATGCTCCCACTATTTCCTGGATCCTTCCTACTCTGCAGTGAGTAACTAGTATAAAGAAGAGGAACAATGAATTTGAGGCTTACTTACCCTTTTAGTCCTCCATATGGGCATTTGAGACTCCTTGATAGCTTGCTGTCCACCCAAAATCTATTTCAGTGACCGACCTCGGTCACCACATAGTTTGCATCTGACCGACATCGGTTCCATGCGACTATCCAGGTTATCGATGCCAATTATCTTACCGACGTTGATCTCCACCTGCCTGACACCATCAACTTTGCCTATCTACACATGACTGACATCAGTGCCTATCTGTTCGACGCCGGTTCCTCCTGAGTAATGCCAGTACCTATGTTTTTCCTGTGAGTGATGAATTTTTACTCACGAGCTCTCTTTGGATCAAAACCCTATCCAAACTACCCTGCTCAGAGATATCTAGCCCCATCTACTGATCTCTATCCATCATCTCCTCCATAAACACCAAGGCTTTCCAGTTCTTATGTTTGTCAAACACATCTGACTTCTGCTTAAGAACATGCATCTCCTTCTTGCTCTTGTGACCAAGCCTACAAAGCCACATCCTTGCAACAAAAGAAGAATCATTAATATAAGTAGATAGATAAAGGATACCTACTTTTTTACCACCTGCTAATTCAAGTGCATCCACTATGAGAGTTTCTGTGCATCTCTCATCACCCAACTTTCCTAAAGAAATTAGCCACATCTTCAAGACTGGGACCTGCATGAACTTCTTCAACACCCATGTGTTGGCCGCCTACAATTTCAGCCACACTTCCCCTTTGCTAATACTTTGACAAGGCTCACCAACCCCTAAATTTGGGACTGCATGAAAAGAGGCAATAGAATCTATAAACCAAGATTCTACTTTATCTAAGGAACATCCCAGAGCACCCTATGCAATAACACCTGCAACATCTGCTTCTTCAGTTCCTTCATGCTGATCTTCTACCAACCAACAATATTTCTTTACCTAATCTTTCTTTCCATAACACCGTAATTTACCATTCGTGCTTTTTAATTCCTCCATTCTTAGTGTACTTTATCTTGCCATTGCTATACTCCCACTCAATCAAAAACCCATGAGAGTGACCTGTAATCAAACACAAACTTGCTCCCTGCAACCTTAGCTCTGATACCACTGTTAGGACCCAAAAGCATAATTGATTACCATTTACAAGCAACTTAACATGCAGAATTAAACTAGAAGTAACAAGTAACTAGAATTCAGAAATAACACAGAATATGAGAGACAATACCCAATTGTATTAATACTCTTTTAGAAGGAAATACGACAAAGAAGATGCCACTGTCTTCTTCCTTACACACCTCTAGGGATCCCACTCCTCTAGGGTATAAATAATAAATCTCTTCAATAGCTCACTCTCTCTCTTACGGTCCCAACACACAACTCAAACACAGAGTTGATGTTCACCTCCAACTAGTCAGTATCACTACTGCCAGTACCACCAGTTAGTATCACTACTACCATTACACAAGTGCTCCACACACTCCAAAACTAAGTACTCCACGCACTCCAAGTACTTAACATACTCCAAGTAGATCTCCCCTGATCTTGCTACCTATTGTGTTCCTATCACCTTTGACCTCGCACCCACAAACACCTACAAATCAATGATCTTACTTACCCATGTAGATCTATCTACACCCTAAAGAACCCTTGCCCTTGCCTCACCAAGTCCTTATGATTCTTCAACCAGTACCCTGGGGGATCTTCTACCAAAACTTGCACAACTTGCAACTCTACTTGATCATACACACTCGACACCCCTATGGAACTAGGAGGAACACACCTTGCTCTCTTCCCTCTGAAGGAGCTAACCTTGTTCAACTCAACTATAAAAAATTACAATACAGCCCATGAGTCTATTATATAGATCTCATGTAAACAATAATTAGACATCCAATTACAATAATTAGATCTGCAACTCCAAGACTAAAATTAGCCTTTAACATGCAAACAACTAGTTCATTAACAAACTGTTTGTGAAACTCATAGTTCCAAACCACACAGGTGATTGATGTCAGTCCCTGTTTGCCTGGAGATGACTGACGTCAGTCGATCTTGATCGATGTCGGTTGCCCTGCTCTCTTCCCCTGACCGGCGTCAGTTGGCCTGACCGACGTCGGTAGCTGTGACACTCAGACCTCCTCCATGTTTGCATCTGGGTGAAGTTTTTAGCTCCACACCCTAACACCAATATTCAAAATATTATTATTTAAATGTATCTCTTTGAGTTTAATATCACCTCCCAAAATTATTTATCATGAAACCTCTTTGATTGTTTGTACCAAGCACAAACCTATTGACCACTTCTATGTGTCAAGAAACACAAAGAAGGAACATAAGGGTTTTAGCTAAAAAATGGCACTTCCATAGAATTTAAAATGTGTAAATTATCCTGAGGAATATTAAGAGACACTCCATGGCCTTCTCCCACATGGTCCGTACTATTGCCAAAATCCCTCTTTTTAGTTAGTTTCTTGATCCTTAGATAGATAACCAACAAAATTTGGATAGGTCTAGAATTACTAATAGATAATCTAACCTATTGGACATTTGGAAGGAAAATAAGACACTTGGACACCTTGAAAATTGATCCACTTGCATTTATGACCCCTAAGTACCTATTAAATGACTCAAAATGACATATTGACTAATTAGGCAATGATCAAGGCTAAAATAGCATTAAATGACATAATAAAACATATAATACACCTTATTACATAATATTAAACCCCATATAAATCTTTAAAAATAAAATTTTTACATGTAGGGGTCCCAATTTGATCTACAGGGTCAAATTTGGTCAACACCACACATATGTAAATTTCTCATGTTTTATTATTTTGGATAACCATAGGGCTTATCCATCCAGTGTGATATATTGGGGTTATTATCCCACTATCTAACATCTTATCCAACTCAAATTTCACTTTATCCTTAACATTATAATTCAATTTGTATGGTATTTTACAAGAGGGTTTTATGTCATCTTTTAGTTGTATTTTCATGGTACCAATTTCTTCCTTTATACCTTGTAATTTATTGAATGTTCACATAAATATATCTTATTATTATCATAATAATTTGATTATTTTTTAAATATATTTATCCCAATATTTTTTTATATTTATGATATTTGGGTTGCCTTCGCTATTTGCATTTCTATCCTTTATCCTGGGGGTTGATAAAATATTGTGCATTGTATTTTGAGGTATCAATTATTTGTCTTTCTCACTATTATATGTATATTCTAATATTTTCTAGATTTTCTTCATCGTATTTGGCTTCCTATTTTTTTATTTTCTTACAATATATTTGATTCTCAACTGCACTTTTATTAATTTATTTTTTCACATGTTTAAATATTTATCTTGTGATTGTACCAATTTGATCCTAGTCTTCCATGTGCCCCATCACCATTTCTTTAGTTTTAATTTTTTTAAATTGGTCTTTTGTTATAGAATCCAGCATTTATAACAATTTTTTAAGTTTTTAATGTAGAAAAAATTCAGGTGTCTAATTCTAAAAAGTTAAAAGTCTGACATAATTCTATTTTAATGTTTGTCCATTTAGAGGTTCCTTGATTCATTTTTTGATGCATATACTAAGTTATTGGAGATGCATCAAGGGTAAAATAAAATAATTATTCCCAAATGAATTTTTTAGTTTCTCCTTTTAGTTTCCATATCTTTTCATACTTTTAAATAGGTATCCTTAGGCTTCTTGTTCCCACATATCTATGTATTTCATTGAAATATGACTCTTCTTTGATAAACCTTGTCTTAAGGAGGACCCTAAAGTTTTTTCAATATTGGATATTGGATTTATGATTGTTCCACCACCTTTTTCTAGTGATATTCATTGTCATTAATTTACTATATTTTTTTATCATTCTTGGGGAAATAACCTTGTCATCTATTGTAGTTAGTATTCTATATTTCTAATTCTAGCATATTTTGGTAATTTAAAATGAGAGGCTCACTCAATATAGCACACTATTATCCTATGTGGTTTTACATTATTCAATGTGGTAACTTTATTTTGCAAGGATTTCAATTTCATCATGTGGAATACTTTCCTAACAATTATTTCTAACTCCCCATACAACCAGTCCTCAATATAGTAATCAAAATATGTTTCTACTTCCTTATGTTCAAATATTATTTCTCCCTTATCATTGGGTTCATGGTTATCTTGAAGTTTTTTAAAATTTTTTAGTGTGAATATGATATAAAGTTCATAAAAATAACTTCCTTCGTTATTTATCCATAACTCCTTTAATTATGTGGATCCCATTCCTATTTATAGAGGAAAGTGGAATACTAACCCATTCCTTTAAAATTTAATTTTCTCTTCTTAAGAATTCAATGTGTTAATGTAGTCTACAAAACATTAAATGTTTAATAAGGCCATATATCCTTTATCATACACATAAATCACTTTGAAATCCACTTTTATTTTTTTGTCCATTAAATTAACCTAGACATATCATAGTGTCCCTAATGGTGAGTTCAGTGTGCCATCATCCATAGTGATGCCATTTGTTATTGTGTTTACTTTTATTTTACCCATTAGTTACCATGTACTTCATGGAAAGACATTTGTATCTATTTCAAGGTCTAATAACATCTTCTTGATTTCATGGCCATTTATTTTAACATTGAGTAAGATTATTGTCTTATTAAATTTTCTATTCTTTATGAACACATTATTTTTAATTTAATTTATTTTTTTTATCAATTTTCTACACTTGATGTTCCCTTTATTTTTTATTCTAATAATTTTATAATTTCATTAGTATATTTACTAAATCTTGGTTTTTATTAATTTTAGAATTCATTTTAAGTTCCCAATCTCATCCTCATCAAAGTAGGTTAGCTTAAGTTGATATTTTACATGTTTATGCTTTATAATTATTCTAATTTTATCTAATATCTAATCATGTTCATGTGTATTATAGTGTTCCCTATCACTATTTATTTTGTATTCATCTTTAGAATATGTAGCTTTCTATTTCCTCTTCACTAGTTTTACTCCACTTCAAATAGTTACCACTACTTGAGGCTTTGAGTCATCAATGGTAAGATTAAGAGATTTATTTTGTGTGTTATCCTTAAGTTATTTTAGTGTTTATCAAAATTCTCTTATTTTATCAAATATGAATGTTATTTTGGGTGGGTATTTTTATTCCTCTTTAATCTTATTATCTCTTACCTCACAATGTACCTCATCACCTTCATCTTTTATTATGTCCATTTAAGAATTAATTCATATGTTTTTCTCCTTTTTATGGAGGGGATTATACTAATTCTTTGGTTTTCATACATACATTTTTGTAAAATTATGTCACCTTAGGGAAAAATAATGAATAATTAATTCATTTATTGTTATAGAATCTATATTCTAATCATAGTTATTATAATAAACTTATCACAATATGGCCAATATTTACACACTTATAGCTTGTTGGAGGTGGTCTCTCATAGGTATATCTTTGGTTATAGCCTTATTTTTAACCTTGGTTATATCCTCTCCCACCTTTATAATTTCCTCATCCTTCATGGCATTCACCTATATATCCTCCTCATTTATATCCACCTTAGTTTTTTGTTATGTGATTGAACTTATTTTAGTACAAGGGGAGTTTGGTATTACTATTCAAGGTGTGTTATGTTATAAATACTCAAATTCCATTTTAGTGATGACATTTATTCTTATTTTTTTCTCATCTATGATTTTTGTCCTATATCTCCAAAATTTCATCCTATCCATAGCTTGTATGACTATAATGATTAAAAGATCCACAAGTATTTCAATACATCAACTATTTGGTGGGTGTTATTACCTATATCATTTTACATAACTTATGAGGGTGTTAATCATATTTTTGTAAAATTATACATTAAATTTTATCACCATATATAGGTTTTTTAGTGGGAGGAGATATCCCACAAGTATCTATGATGTTTTTATTGTTCCTTATTTGTTCTCCATTTCCTAGTGGGGTAATTTTATTTGGGAATGTCCTTCCACGCAATAAATAATACATCATATCCTATCCATTAGTGAGTTTTTATTGACTTTTGGTGAGTGAAATTAATCACCCTTCATCTAAATCTCTTATTTCAGTTATAGTTTTTATAATTCTTAATGCATTCTTTCCATATTATCTTTCAATGATAAGTATATTTCATGTCTCTAGGATTGAGATTATAATCATAGTGTCATATCAGATATTTATTCAAATGTATCAAATTTTCTCATGTCCATGTTGTCTTATAGAAATGGTATTAATCTAGAAATAAACTGCTCATTTTTTCTTCTCGTTCAATGGTTCCTCTTTTTTCCTTGCTATTGATTTGAATCATTAATCATACTCTTTCACTATTTATTTTTATAATAAATTGTTGGAGAGTTATCATGATGATATCATGGTGATGTCATCAAGGTGTCTTGGTGAGTGGATGAAGTTCCTTAATAGTTTATGTGATAATGACAAAGTGTACAATGTGTTTTCTCTTGTATGATTGAAATATGATTAGTTGATCTTTAGTGTTGGCATGGTTAGAGAGTTTTAAGGATGATTATGGTGATTTGAGCATGTGAAAGGGGGTCCTATAATAATTCAAGAATGATTTGATTAATTATGTGCATGAGTAGAATTCACTCAGTTCATCATTATTCTCATATTTCCATGTGTGAATGAGTCAATGGGAGTTGGTTATATGGTTGTGATCACAGTAGTCCCTAGTTACTATGCACCATATATCAAGTTATGTGATGAAGTGTGATCAAAGATATGATGATGCAAAGTTAGATACTTAGATAAAATTCACTATGTTCTCATACTTAGCCAAATTTTCTAAAGGGCTCAAGTAGAGCCGAGTAATCATGTTGATGAGGTTAGAATTAACATGAGTGGAAGTGTCAAAACAAAATGATCATATGGGTTTATTCATTTTAGTACCTAGTTTTTATGAACTAATTATTAGATCATGCACCTAATCACATCAAAATATATGCAAGTGCAAAGTTGGGCTCCCAAGAATTTAGATAATGTTTTCCCATACTTAGCCAAATTTTCAATATGGAAATAAGAGTTAAGTAAGAATATTAATGAAGATATATCTCTCATGTGTGGACATTTAAGGAGAAGGTGGTCATATAGGTTTGTTCAATTTTGAGCCTAGTTTATTTGTGTTAAATTCTAGGTCATGCGCTAAATCACAAAAAAAGTTATGCTAGGGTAAATTTGGCCTCTCAAGTAAGTTTTGACATAGTTATCTCTATGATATAAGAATTTTTAAGGCATTTTAATGGCATTATATCTGACACATGTGAAGGATTTAGAATTAATTTGATATAAGGTTGGATTATTCTATGTGAGGAGATCATATGGTCTTAATTTAATAACATTAAATTAAGAAAAGTAAAATATATGAAGGTAAAAAGTTGGCCTTCCAAATAGATAAGAAATGTTCCCATACTTAGTCATTTTTGCACAAGTTAAATCTTGAGCAAGATCAACAGTGTGTATTAATCCAAGAAGTCAAAAAGAAATGAGATGAAGAAAGGTACACAATGTTTAATGACTAATAAAAGGTAAAGGATAAGGATATAATGGCAAGTAGGTGTTCATAAAAATTTATCAAATGGTAAGCATTGATAGTTAAAGACCTGGTTGATTCACAAAAATAGATGGAGCACATTGAGTCAAAGTTTCTAAAGTGAATGAGATGAGGTCAAAGTAACTGAGGTTTAAAATTTGAGCAGTGGCACCTATGTATTAATGTTTAGACAAGGTCAATGTTGCATAATGTTGTAATAAGTGAGGATATGAGATACAAGTAAAGTGGTCAAAGTTTAACTATGACCATTGTCATTCAAATATTTGAATTTAACATAGGGAAACTAGAGATTTGTATTTTGTCCATATCTTTTAATATAAGTCAAATTTATTGGTGTTATAAAAAGAAAAGATGAAGAGGAATTCATGTTTCATCTAATGAACCTAATTTGAATATATGGAAGTGTGTACAATCAAAGATACTAGGGTTCCAAGTTTACTATGTGTTCATGCTTGTTCTAAAAGTGACCCAAAAGGGATGTTTTAGCTTGTGTTGATGTTATTTTGATGTCTCATAGTGACTTGGATATTAGGGAGTGTTGTAAACTCTATAAGGATGCTCTATGTGGTTTTTGGAGGTGTGATAAATATATCTTGAGTATGAACAATGCTTACAGTGTTGACTATGTTTTCATTCATAATGTTCCTATGAACTAGGTTAGTGTTTGAGTTGTTTAAGCATATAGATATGTGAGAAAATATGATTATAATCATTTGAGGATGTCAAAGGGGACATAAGGAGTGGACCCATGTATTTTGAAGTGGTCCTATGTTCTTTTTTTGTTTGATGAAGTGCTAAATGAGTGAATGGCTTCACATGAGACCTATAACGGCTACAAGGGCCTTATTAAAAGATGTAGTTCCTTAAGGGTGACCCTTTGATGTTATCACTAAATTATGAAGATTGTTTTGAGCTATTTATTCATGTGAGAAATGTATTAATGGATATGGAATGCCTAATGGATGACTAAGGTGTTGATTATCAATTATGCTATATAAATAGTGAAATTAAAGATGGTGATTTCTAGACTGTGTGTGAGAGACTTTGGAGAGTTTTGAGAGAGGATTATGGGTGTAATTATGGATAAAAGAAGGGGTTGAGTGCCTTATGGATGATTTGAAGAGAATAATATATTGAGGATTATTTTTATGACCTATAGGTCATAATTTTGTTGGTAGAATAGTGATCTTGCAAATTGAGTGTGAATGAAGGTAAAGAGTGATAAGAAAATGTCCATCATTAGGTGTTGTAGACATCAATATAAATGTCAATGTGTTCATAAGTGTTGTTTTGGGTGATAAACATCTAAGGGGTTTGTTTCCTCCTTACAAGGTGAAACTTGTTAAAAGTCTATTTGTTATGGGTTCTCAACTAGACAGGTGTGGTAGTTCTTTGTGGGATTGTAGTCTCACTAAAATTAGGAATGGTAGTTACTTAATAATTTTTAGATGATCTAAATTATTATTTTTTATTATAGGATAATAGACCAATTATAGGTTCTCGTGGTTTTTATCCCCAAGAGGGTTTCCCACGTATGTCATGTGTTATGTGATTGATCTTGCATTATTTATTTTGCTCATTGCTATGAATGTTGTGTATGATTATGATAATTGATTAAGAACTTGAAAGGATTTAAATTTAAATTGGATTTTATAGGCTCATTTATTCACCCCCCTCTTAATTATTTTAACTCTAACAATCGGTATCAGAGAAGGTCCTTTAGTAAAGCTTAATAGCTGGAAGGTGATCCAAGGTAAAATATGGGTAGTCATCAAGGAGGTTTCTCTAATAAGAAAGCACCAATGTTAAATGGATCCAATTAATATTTTTTGAGTGTAAAGATGATGAAATATATTATTTCCCTAGGGTTTGATGTGTTAAAATCTATTTTGGATGGTTATGTTGTTCCTATTACTCCTCCATCTAGTATTGTAGACAAGAAGTTGTTTGCGAACAATTACAAGGTGATGAATGCTCTAACTTGTGGTCTTTCAAAGACTGAATATACCAAGGCAATCCATTATACATTTGATAAAGAGATATGGGAAAAAATATATATCATTTTTGAAGGATACTTAAAGGTCAACCTTGCTAAGTTGTAAACTCACAGAAGGTACTTTGAAAGTCTCAAGATGAAGGGAGAAGATTCTATGGCATACTTTGTACAAAGAGTTGATGAGACTATGAACATCATCATGGTTCTTAGAGATAATTTTGAAGAGGATACTATAGTCCAAAAGGTATTAAGGTTTCTATCTCTCAAGTTTGATCCAAAAGTATTTGCTATAGAAGAGAGTCATGATATTACTCAGTTGAAGATGGATCAATTGCATGACACCCTTACTGCATATGAGATGAGAATAAATGATGATATACCACCAAAGAATGAAGTTGTATTCAAGATATATATGAAGCCTAATAATAAGTTTCAAGGTAAGAAATCCAAAGAGGATGACATTTTTGATATTGATAAGGATGAACTAATTTCTTTAATTACTAGGAAATTGGACACAGGCTCAGGGAAGTATACGGGTAAACTACCCTTAAAATGTTTTGATTATGGAGAGATAGGACATTTTTCTCATAAGTTTCCTCCTAAGCATGAAAATATTGATGATGAAGAGTATGGTGAAGGTCAAGATGAAAATAAGAAGACATATAGGAAGAAAGGATTCAAAAACTATAACAAGAATACGTGTTTCAAGAACAAGAAGAGTATCTACACCAAAGAAGATTGAAACCCATCAGATGAGAGTGAAGACAGTTACTCAAAACATGATCATGAAGATGATGGTCCTACTTAAGATGAAACTCTATTCATGGCTAAAGAAATAAATTTCTCACATCAGAAGGAGTCTACTTAGAGTGACTCAGATAATGATGAAGATGAGGTGGACTATGAGATTGTATTGATGAATGCTCTTGAGAAACTAAATATTGAGAAGAAGATTGATAAGAAGATGAAATCTAAGCTCAAGGACTATGAGGATCAATTCAGTGTATTTGAGGTATGATTGGTTAAATACTCTAGGGAGTATGAAGGTCTTTTCATGTTTCTTAATTATAATTTGGAATCTGTGTTTGAAATTCTAAGAGCCAAAGAAGAAGAATGTTTAAGCTATGTTTTTGAAAATGAGTCTTTGAAATTTGGGTTAGAAAAGACATATAGTAAGGTGAAGTCTTTTTTGAGATTTGAAAAGAGCTCATGTGATCTAGACAATATTTTGAGTGGTCAAAAGCATGTTAGTGATAGAACTGGTCTTGGATATGAAGAACAAAATAATGTTACTCAAGACAAGATGATGACTAATGTGAACTATGACAATCATACTTTGAAGATAAATCATCAGACAAGGACTAAAGGTACTAGTAGAATGAAGATAAATTAGATCAAATAGTCAAATTCCATGAGGTATGCAATATTTAATGGTTAATATTACACATGTAATCAATTTGGTCATAGGGATAGAGAATGAAAAAGACATTAAAAATGAGTTTGCATGGGTATATGTTGGGGGTCATTAGTCAAAAGGAGTAAATAAAATTAAATGATTCAACTATATTTATGTGGAACACTTTGTAAACCATTTTCCACATAAGATTAGACAAGGTGAGTCCTCTTCAAAAAATGGAGGTTGTTTTGTTTATCATGACAAAGGACATATGGTAATTTTTTCTCCAAACATGATAAGACAAACTATGTTTCCCTAAAGGAGTATGGTGTGCTACAATTGTGAACAGAGAGGTCACATTGCTATATTATATAAACAAAGGCCATCAAGTCAAAATGAGTTCAATCAGGCTCCTAGAATTCAATAAATAAGGAATGTTAACACATAGAAGCTGAAAGATCCCAAACTAGGATTGAAAGCAAATAACATTGATTTCCACTAATTACAGCATTCAATCAATTGGACAAAGATATAAAACCGAATGTAACTGATACTATAGCCCAGATGTTATAAAAGTATTACAGATTGGTCTCGAAACCCAATTATTATAACAACTACTAAACTGGAAATAAAAACCTGGGATTGCGTACTCTCGGCCTGCTGTGTCCAGAAAAACACAGGCACCGACGTCGGTCTCTGAGGATGCCGACGTCGGTCGATACCCTGCCGCTGTCGGTCGTCTGAAGGTGACCTCTGCCTCTGTCTGACTGCCTGACTGCCAGCGTCGGTAGATAATCGGCTGATGTCGGTCTATATGCCGATGCCGGTCTCTGTGTAACCCTGCGGCCGAACTGTGCCCTTTCCTTTCTCTGACCCTGCTGGTACGGCCTGGTGCCGATCTGTCTATCCGTACGGATTTCGTACCCGAACCCAATATGCAAATAAAATATATAAATCAGGAAACTAAACAATGAATAAGTACCTGGAACCCATTTGCATAGGCTGAACCCTGGTATACTCTGTGAATGGCCTCTGAAGCTCCCGATCTGACCAATATGCACAATCTGGATTCCGTCTCGAATCCACCTCCGACAAAGCGCTGGGGTTTCGTCCAACTCTTCGCCAATCTACTGAAGGGTTTTGTCCTCAGAGATTTCCAGCTGAATCACCGATTCAAGCTTCTCAGAATAATTTTTGCAAAAGAAGATATTAGATAGATGCCCCAAATGCTTTGCCTTCCCCTTCTTTTAAAGGCTTCCAGGAAACTTCTAGAAGAAGTCAATTTTATTTTCATAATAATTAATTAAATCAATTTAATAGAAATTTGGGGACATTACAGAAGCCAAAGGTGACAAGTGTGAGTCATGATAAGACTTCAGGTCTAAGTAATTTTTTTCTATGGTGGAGAATTCTTTAGAATTTGAAGAGTACCAAGAGGTCTCATTGTCTGATCATTTTGAGAATGAAGATATCAAGCTTAAGGATAAGAATAAGATAGTGATTGAGGCTAGTCATGAGGTATGTATGGATACAAGTTAAAATCCTACTATTGATGAGCATATATTATGTAAATAACATCAATTGTCTATGCCTAATGATGAGGTTCCAAACTACAAGGTGGATTCTTCATATGAAAAGGTATGTCATGAATCTTTGTTGTCTCTATGTATTGTCAATCCAATTATAGAATAAAAAGATAATGATATAGTGGTTGATCATGTTGCTTATATTAAGCCTAAGAAGAAGAATAAGAATAACTATAAGCATCAAATGACCAAGGAAGAGAAGAAATATGAGGAGTTATGGGTAACTCTTAGTTTCACATTATTCTAAGACATTGTGAAATAGGGTGTCTCTACCTATGATTCTTAAGAGACATATTTATTATGGAGAATAAATTTTGTGGGCTCAAGATCATAATTTCAATCTTAATACAAACTTGTGTTGATCTTAGAAGGTCATTGGTTAAGGGGGATCAACAACTTCATGAGTTTGCTTCATTGGTTTGTGAAGGAGCTATAGTACAGAATCAAGATGGGTGGTTCTAGGTGTTTTAATGATATTGATGAAAATATAAAGAATATTTTTATGCTTATAAAGTTCTATACACTTCTTTGTGATGTGATCCAGGAGTTTTTGTGGTCTAAAGGTATGTTTGTGCCAATTGAATATTTTTGAGTTTTCTTAGTTTTTTTAGTTTTTGGCTTAAGAGCAAACATGCTTAAAATGGGTTAAAGGAATTATATTTTCCCAATGTTTTATAAGCTCAAATATTGGTCCAAAATTATTTAATGGTTGTTTCTAGGTGTATAATAAGTTTTATAGGTGGATGTTGACTGGAAGGTACTATGTTGACCTCTTTTGTTTTGAGATTATAGGGTTTTGGGCTCTACTAGAAAAGTGTTTTGCATTGTGAACTAAGGTCTAAAGCTTATTAATATGTGTAAAGGGACAAATGGGTGGTAAAATTAATCTTCATAGAGAATTTTATGTTTTTGGTTCTCAAATTATTCACGTTTTTATCAATATGGAGGGTTAATTATCTAGTAAGTTTGTAAAGGAAGTATGTCACAAAGGATAATCTTGGTGATGAAAATTGGTGTGATTGAGGGGGAATATGAGAGTACTATATATATGATTTTTTAGGTCCTAAAGATGTATCTAATGGAAATTGTGGTCTTTTCAAGTTTTAGGTAGGGTTACAAAGAGGCTAGATAGGCCTAGTTTCAATAAGAGTGACTTTTGCTTAATTTATCTAAAAGAGAAAGGTATGATTTTTTCAAGGATATTTCTAAACTTTTTTTAGATCATGTTTCCTATTTGGTGAATGACATGAATTTATTTTGGTGGTCTTTATGGTAGCTTGAGAGAGAAGGCTAGTATGTGTAGTGGTTCTTCATGGTGTATGGAGATTTGAATACACTCAAGATGTGAAATGGTTCAAAAATATTGATGGGAGTCCCTCTTATATGTTTCTTGGTTAGTTATATCAAATTTAAGTTATTTTGTGTGTTTTTTATTTATTGGTTGAAATGCTTGATTGAAGAGAGTGTTGGCATAGAGCAAGAGGATGTTGTCAATACAAGATGAAGTAGGCTCAAGGTAAGGGGGAGTTTATATAATATTTATAAGATGGTAATTTCCTATTTGATAGTATGTTTATGACTTTAGGAATAGTTTGTGCTCTCTTTGTCATGTGTCAAAAGGGGATAAAGTTCATGTTGTGGGAGTGATTGAAGAGAGAGAAGGTGAGTTGTATATTACTATATATGATGGTTGTTGACATCAATGAAAAAGGGGGATATTATTGGAGAGTTATCATGGAGATGTCATGGAGGTGTCCTATTGAGTGGATGAGGTGCCTCTTTAGTCTATGTGATAATGATAAAGTATGCAATGTGCTTGTTCTTGTATGCTTGAAGTATGATTGGTTGATCTTCAGTGTTGGCATGGTTAGAGAGGTCTACAGATGAGTATGGTGATTTGAGAATGTGAAATGGGTCCTATATAAATTAAATAATGATTTTATTACTTGTGTGCATGAGTGGAATTCACCAAGTTCATCATTATTCTCATCTAGACACTTTGGGTCCAATAACATAAATTCTAACTAGGCAGTTTGATGACATCACCATTACCACATGTGAATGAGTCAAGGGAAGTTGGTCATATGGTTGTGATCATAGTAGTCCATAGTTATTATGCATCACATATCAATTCATGTGATGAAGTATGGTCAAAGATATGAGGATTCAAAGTTAGTTAGTCAAATAGAATTCACTATGTTCTTATAGCCAAATTTATAAAAGGGCTCAAGCAAAGCTGAGTAAGCATGTTGATGAGGTTAGCATTCACATGAGTGAAAGTGTCAGGATAAAATTTTCATATGGATTTATTAATTTTTATACCTATTTTATATGCACTAATTCTAATATCATGTGAATAAGTGCATAAAAATATATTCAAGTGTAAAGTTAGGTTCTCAGGCATTTTGACAGTGTTTCCCATACTTAGAAAAATTTGCAATATGGAAAGAAGATCTGAGTAAGCATATTTATGAAGTTATATCTCAAAAATGTGGACATTTCAAGAGAATAAGATCATATGGGTTTGTTTAGTTTTGATCCTAGTTTATTTTTTCTAAATTTTAGGTCATGCACTAAAGCACAACAAAATTTATGTAAGTGAAAATTTGGCCTCTTAGGCAGGTTTTGACATAGTTGGCTCTATGATAGAAGATTTTAATAATGAATTTTAATGGAATTATATTTTTCACATGAAAATGCTTAAAAATTAGTTTGATACATGGTTATATTCTCCTATGTGAGGAAATAATATGGTCTAAATTTGAGAACATGCACTTGAGTGGAGTAAAATATATGGAGGTGCAAAGTTGACCTTCTAGGTAGATACACAAGGTTCCCATAGTCATTTTTGCATAAGTTAAAGCTTTAGCAAGATTAACAGTGCATATTTCTACAAAAATTTAGGAAGAAATAAGATGAGGATAGGTTCATGATTTTTAATGACTGATCAAAAGTAAAGGATAAGGATATAATGGCAAGCAAGTGTTCATATGGATTGATCAAAATAGTGAGCATTGATAGTTAAATACCTTGTTGATCCACAGAGATTGATGGAGCGTGTTGAGTCAAATTTTCTAGATTTAATGATATGAGGCCAAAGTGACTAAGGATTAATGTTTTAACATTGGCACATATGCATTAAAATTAGGACAAGGTCAACAGTGCATAATTGTTCTAAACAATGAGGACACAAAATGTTATAAAAGTGGTCAAAGTTTAACTATGACTGTTGTCATTCAAATATTTGAATTTAACATAAGGAAAATTAAAGATCTATATTTTATCCATATATTTTGATAGAATTCAAATTTTTTAGTAGTGTAAAAAGTAAAGATGAAGAGGACTCCATGGTGCATCTAATGAACCTGATTTGAAGATCTAGAAGTGTGTACATTCAAATATATTAAAGTTCCAAGTTGACTATGTCCATGCTTATTATACAAGTGACCTAAGAAGGATGTTTGAGCTTGTGTTGATGATGTTTTGATGTCTCATGGTGACTTGGATATAGGGGAAATTTTTAGACTCCATCAAGATGTTTTGTGTGATTTTTGGAGGTGTGATCAATCTATCTTGAGTATGAACAGTGATTAATAAGTTGGATATGTTTTTCTCATAATGCTCTTATGCACCAAGTCAGTGTTTGAGTTGTTTGAGCATATTTAAATGTGATCAAAGATGAATATGATAATTTGAGGATGTATAAGGGGATATAAGGAGTAGTCCCATGTATTTAAAAGTGTTCATTTGTTTTTTTTTAATTGATGAAGTGATAAAGGAATGATTGGGTTCACATGAGACCTATAAGGGCTATAATGTCCTTATTAAAAGGTGTAGTTCCTTAAGGGTGACCCATACATTCTATAGCCAATCTATGAAGACCATTTTGAGACATACCTTCATATGAGAGATGCCTTAAGGGCTAAGGCATGCCTAATGTTTGACCAAGGTGTTTATTATCAAGTACGCTCTATAAATAGAGAAATCAAAGATAGTAATTTATAGAATTTGTGTGAGAGATTGAGGAGAGTTTTGAGAGAGGCTTGTGTGTGTGAATTGTGGAATGAAGGAGGGTCAAGTGATTTGTGTATTAGTTGAAGAGAAGAATAGATTAAGGACTATTTGTATGACCTTTAGGTCATAATTATACTGGAAAAATAGTGATCTTAATACTGTTTATAGATTGAGTGGTCATAATTCTTGATATATACATTAACGTATATTCCTTCCCTTATTTTCATTATTTATATATACTATTTATTTAACACTTTTTATAGGATACTTGAATGGGTCTCACCCTCTAGATTAGTTATCTATTTTCACAAACCTTAGCCCTTCTTTTTGTTCTTGTGGTTTCCACTTTTTCTCATGAGTTGCATTGTAAAACCATGGATAGGACCTAGTCTTCCTCATGATGTATTTTTATTCTTTTTGTTTTAATACTTTTTACACACTTGTTAGCACTCCTTGGGTTTATCATTTATGATTTATAGTGTAAAACTATGGATAAGACTTGGCCTTCCTCACAAATTTCAACTTTTTTCTCATCTCATTTATTTTTCACATGATTTCCATACCCTCATGGGTTTCTATTTTATGAGTTACAGTATAAGACCTAGACTTCCTAATAAAATCACCATTTTTTCATTCCTTTTCTAGAATGTGTTTTGCAATGGTTATAATTTCTTGATCTTTGTTCTCATCTTTAGCTTTTTCTTCTTTTAATAGATGACATTTTCACAGCAATCTATGTTAGGATGTTTTCCTCCATTTCCCTCATTCTTATGGAAAGTAATCACACTTTACTATCATTATATCCCTTTTTCACCCTTTGAAACATTTTTTATGATTTGAAGTAATTCAAACTGTTTCATGTTTCAATCCTCTTGACTTCCATTTTTTTCACTCCACATTCGATAAAATAAGGTCAAAGTCAAGATAGAACTTTTATTCCACCTAACTTTACAGGACTCTTAGACACCATACTCTCTAAATTTCTTTATCTTAGCAACCAAGTCTGAAATATTCAAATGAAATTCATCTTTATCACCCATGTTTGGCTTTCTAAATCTTTATGGAGGAGGAATTAAAAAAAAAGCCATCAAGAAAGTTAAAAACTAAATAATTTGAAACAAAAGGTAATGATATATAAAAGGCAAAATAAAAATCTGAAAAGTCAAAATCAAACTAAAATACATGATTACAAGCACATCTCTTATCTCAAATCAAAACTCAAACTTCATAGTTGGCCTCACAATAGAGATGAGGTCTATTGGGGTGTGGAAGTCCATAGATTGCAATATGAGAATTCAATAAACTCTATGGTACTACCTAATTTCTCATGCAAGTAACCAATCTTTGTAGTAGATTGATGGCTTTATCAGGGGTCATGAGGAATGGGAAACACGTTGTGGGAAGGTAGGTCCATTTTAATTTTCATGTATATAGAATTCGAGGGATTATTTACATATTCCATTTGTTAACCTAAGACTTGTGTGGCTATGAGAAATTCTTTAGATTCCTTAAGTTTGAAAGTCCTCTTATTTTAAAAAACCTAATTTGAGTGTCTTGAATTTGATAAAGATCTCCTCTGCCTTGGTTTTTCCTTCATTATCCTCTTCACCCATTTAATTTCCCCCCTTGATAGGCAAATTATGATTCTAAATCTCTTTTCCCTCTTCTATACTTCCTCCTTCACATTTTAAAAACATGCTAGCACTACTTTGTTTTATTTTTATATATCCTTAGAATAAAACATGTTTGAGCAATTATGGATTACCTTCTTTTCAGCATGGCTTTACATTTTTAGACATGTCTTGATTTCTTTTTACCATTTGTCATTATTACACCACCCTTTTTTGTGGTCACCTATGTCTATTTCTATTTTTATGTACATTTTCCATTATTGAGTGAGGTTGCCTTGTTACTTCTCACTCATCAATGTTGTTTTCCCTTTTATGCACCCTTTTTCCATTGATGATTGAGTAAGGATTGTTACTTATCATTCATCAGTGTTATTTTACCATTTTTTGCTTGCCCATCTTTGTGTAATGATTATTACTGATTTCACATTGATATTTAATTACCATCCTTTTTGACATGTATCTTGGGTTTGATTTGGTGAGTTTTAATTCTTTAATTAAGGTTTACTTCTTTTATTTTTTTGGTATTTAGTAGCCTTGGATTTTTTTTGTTACCCAATTTACTCTAAATTTTGACTTGGTCATTTGGTATAACATAACACTTGTCACCCTAGCTTGCCAAATTTCCAAGTACATTCCATCCACATAGCACTAGTTATCTTGGCTTTCTTGCATTTATTTTTGTTCTTTAGTTTTATAGTCTTGGGTTTGTCGAAAGTAATCTCTATGACCTCCATAATTAAAACTACAAACACATTAGACAACCATCCAACAATAAAGGTATGTCAAGGTATGCATCACATTTATTTTTTAGTTATTTACCTTTCTATCATTTAATTTCAATTATTTTATGTTTTAAAATATTTTAATTTTGCTTTAGCCTCAATGTTGTGTGTTACTATGTTCTTTTCTTGAATCACCATCCCCTATTGCACCTGAGTGACATGTGATGAGATTCAAGTGGGGAATATGTATACACATAATATTTTTAAATTTTATCAAATATTGATACTTCTTATCTTGAAATAACCCATCCATTATTAATCTCTCTAAGTCCACACCTTAAGGTGTATACTAGGAAAGGGGTAGGTAGAACATTGATAGGATTGTTGTGCCTTATTACCACTTATTACCAATCCAAATAGCTTCTAAAACATTAACCTAAGATATTACTCCTATTTTTCATACTCTTCCAATCTTTTAGAATATGCCTTACCCCTTTTCTTAAACTAAACCCTTTTTGATACTTTACATGACTAGGTTGATTGGGTTGACCTTGTATTATTATTAATGAAACTGATGTATTATTATTAATGAAACTGATTTAGGGTCTCGGTTAATTCTTGGCTAACCTAGCCCGTGACCTAGTGTGTTTTTGTCAATAATGATACTAGGTTGACTGGGTTAACCTTTTTGGGTGAAACTTTTATAAGGGTTTAGGGTTATATCTACCTATATAAACACACACATTTCATCATTATTAGAGAGACATAAAGATTTATTATTCATTTGCACTTCTTTACAATCTACTCTTCCACCATTCTACTTGAGGAGTCTTAGCTTAGGGTTTCTACTTGTATAAGAATCTAGTCTTGTGGAAATGTCTTGGATGCTTTGGCCTTACTTAGTGATCCTTAAAAACCACAAAAACTATTATGGAGTACCTTTGGTCAAGGGAAAGATTGAGTCTCGATGGGTTTGTCTTCCTAGTGAGTATATCTAACTTTGATCCTCTCTTAAGTAAATAAAAGTAGCATAAGTTTTGGATTTTGAGTAATATTACTCTTCTTCTCTAGGCATTAGGGTCTTACCTATACATATCTTAATTAGGATCTCTTATACATGTTTACTTTGGTTTTTTTTTCTAACCCCCATGTTATACCATAAGCTTTAGTGAGCACTAGATTAGATTTTTTTGATTTTTTTGTTATTAGTATAGTTAATATGAAAAATTAAGACTTAATTAGGGTTATTATATAGTTTTTCTTGACTAGAGGCTTTGTTACCCTCCCTAGTGATCTTATTATAGTAAGATATCTCCTAATTAGGTCTAGTGGATCCACATATTGGTCATGTTGTCAATTATCTAATATATCCCCAATCAAAAGTGTAAGTAGGATCTATCTCCTCTGAGCTAACATTGATTTATAGATCTGATGTATTTTTGATTGCATACATAATTTACCTCATTATATTATCCACTTGATTTCATAAAAAATAGTGGAATGACATCCCTCTAAGAAAGTGTACCACTTCCTATAATTGATCTTGTATTAGGTAGTCTACCCATCTATTTTATTAATTCAATCTTGTCCAAGTTATCTTTTGTATGCAGGTAGTCTTTCCTAGCCAAAAAAGAGCTCCCACATCACTGGATCAATGGTGTGCATACCCCATCATAGGTATTCCCATTTAAACCCTATATCATTTATATTTTTAGTAAGTTGATTTTATTAAGAAAATGAACTAAAAAAATACTAAAACTTTTTGGCATGCTCAATGAAAACCTAAGGTCTCATTATTCTTATTGTTTTCATTATGAAATTGTTCACTAGTTGCATTTTATTGATTGTTTTATTTCATTTATAAAGATAAAAATATAAAATTATTGCTTTCCTTTTTAAGGTTTAAAAATAATTGCATTTAATCCTCTCTAATTTCTTAGATAATTCACATAGAGTAATCTCGGTAGATTAATATATCGTATTAATCATACTTTCTCACACACAACAAAAACCACATAATATTAAAAAAAACATTCAAACATTTCCCTACTTAAGGTGGACCCACTTGAATTTAATCACCAAGGGGAAAACCAAATCACTGTACCAGTCGAGTATAAAAATTCTTTTAATAAGTATAAATCCTAATCACCTAATACCCTTATCATTGTAATGTGTGAAATGAGGGGGTAGGACCCAATACTGAGTTGCGTATTTTCTTCCAACACAAAATTAGGATTCAATGTACCTTCATGTATATAGAGGTTCTCATTCATAAAAAAATCCCAAAACCATCTTTAGATTACCATTTTAGTACCCTTGTTGCCCTATTCCATTACCACATTCTAAATTTAGTTTATTAAAAAATCAAAATCTTTTAAGTACATTTAGTAGTGTGTGTATTTATTTCCTCTAAAATGAGATAATCAAAATAATATTATATGCTATTTCATTTTATTTCTTTATTTATTTTTAGTGCTACATGGTTTTGACATGACAATAGTCATTAAAACAAATTGAATCTCCAACCTTATTCTCATTCATGGGGAACATCCTAAGTCCTCCTACCTCTCCTAAGTTTATGGGGGAGGGTATTACTTAGTTCTATACATAGGGAGATCTCAAATTCTCTAGCATATTGAATAGTAATCTAATTTCCCTTAATCAGTACCTTAGTACTTGAGCCATGCATGTTCCACTTTCCCCTCGTAGATAATATTTTAATAATGTTTTTGTCATGCCCCTACAGGGGCCTAAAGGGCTTATTGTAGCCATGGTTTCCTCTCTCAAAAACCCCCCCATAGGTCCTGATACTAATACATTACAACCTTTGAATAATCCACACCTAATAATATCTAATAGTCCATCTCCAGCTAACACCCAAGCCAAAAATGTTACTATACCTCAACCTAGATTTAATCCACCTCCCACTAATTCATCTTATAACTTAGTGATTTAAATCCATGCAACCCTTTGAACCATATAAACTATCATAGACTCAAATCCTTAAACCCAACCTTTACAACAAGTTCCCTTAAGTCAAACTCATCAGTAGTACATCCCATTAACTATTCAATACATAGCTCCCATGCAAGCCCTTGGATCCAACTACCTTTGCTCATCCCCATAACAAAATATACCCTTGTAAGTCCCATAGTATGTGGTAGCATTGCAACCTATCATAACCACTTCTATTGGTTATCCCTTATCCAAACCCTTTCCCACTCCTTTCCATACCTATGAACACCTACACAAAAATGTCTTAGGGGGTATTCTTCAATATAATACATAATCTGACCTTATGAACATTCTTATGAATATGAAGGAAAATATAGATGCCTATGTTTATGGGCAAAAAAATATTCTCACATATGAGAAAATATTCAATGAACCCATTAATCTAGTTGCCCCTATTAGTTCATAACCCTTACAATGGAAACTTCTAAAATTTATGAAATTTCAAAACAAGGAAGATCCCCAGCAACACATTAGAGTATTTAGACATGCTTGTTATATCATATCTCATGAAGACACTCTCCTCCTAAGGACATTTACCATGTCATTAGATGGACTAGCCTTCAATTGGTACATCTCTATTCATGAACACTCCTTTTTCTCTTTTGGGCAATTTGCTCAAATATTTTTATAACACTTTTCCATTAACATCATAAGGAAAGTGACCATAATTGACCTTTATGCCATTAGACAATTTGATGGTGAATCTATTTATTATTTCATGGCTAGATGGAAAAATCTTACTAACCAACTCAATTTCTCCCTTCCTTAACTATAATTAATCAAATTATTTACAAGATCATGTGTTAAGCATATCTCATCAACATTATGGGTTCAAGCCTTCAAGATTTTTGATGTGGCATTTTCTATGGCCATTAAAATATAAATCCAATCTTTAGAATAAGGGAAGGTAAAGTTACATAATAAGAACCTCAAACTTGATCCCTCCAAATAAACTAACAATACCAAGACTAAAGGAACTACTAATGTTGTGGTCTTAAAATTAGCTCCCCTAAAAATAAAGAGCCAATCCAAATCCTCTACCTCCTAAATACAACCATAAAAACCATTAACATGGTTTCCTCCTTGACAATAGACACCCTTAGGGGAATAAAATGCTTCCATTTAAACAAGCTCATAAAATATTTATTATCAAACTTCCTGTGATTAGATCTCTTGATGACTATTTACCCAAGCCTTGATGGTTCAAATAAAATAATTTTTGCAACTACCATCATATACTAGGTCACAATGTCAATAGGTGTCACTATTTCGAAGGTCTGGTTCAAAACCTTATTTACCAAGGAGAATTAAAGTTATATAATCCTAATGCTCCTCCTACTCAATCCATAGATATCTTTAGGTAATCTTTCCCCAACCATCCCTCTACATCTAATTTTGTACAAGTAAACTCAAGATGTACCTTAGATCATGAGACCCATGTGATAAGTACAATCCATGATCAACATATACCTAAAGATTTTGGTATTAATTATGACTCACCTTTAAAAATAACTAAAATCTTAGATATCCTTATAGGATATACTTTCAAACCATATAAATCAAGTAGATATGTCCCAAAATTCACTCAGGTTTTTCAGATCTCATTATTTTGGATCCTCTTGAGGAAACATTACCTAAACCCATTCAAGATAATCAAATAAAAATAAAGGATGAGAAATATATTAAGGAATATACTTGTTAGGATATACCAAAATATATTTATACCACTCCTTTAATCACTACTTCACCTTCAGGTAGCATACCCATCCCCTCTAGTTTACTCCCTCTTGAGAGGACTGTTACATTACCTAGACCAACTCCAAAACTAGCTTCCCTTATAGCTCAGGATGAGCCAAATCCTATAAAGAGAGAAATTATGGGAAATGATTCATGGGGTAGTAATAAAAACCTTGGGACATCACAAGGAAAATCCATATAACATCCACCCATAAGAATTGAACTCCCTAAAGAGGATATCCCTGCTACCTTTGATGAGATTTGAAAAGGCAAAATGGTTTTGCCACCAATTCAAACTAGAGCATCCATATTGGGACATCATCCTTCAGTGAAACCTAAAATTACCATTGTGTAATCCTCTTATAAAGAGAATATACCATTACAAAGGGATCCTCCCATAGTAATACTATCAATACATAATCCCTTAAATCCTTATTAGCTTTATAATCTAGGTGTAAGGTCTTATCCTAAAAATAAAGTACCCTCTATAAAAAATATTCTAAAAATTAGTGAGAAGAATCAAGACTTGAAATCAAATGAAACCTCCATGATAATGCCTCAAAAGGTCAAAGAACCCAACCAAGATCCATTATGTGGGTCTTACTCTAAGATTCACAATCAACTCCTTTAAACTTCCATTATCACACTACCACCCATAAAACTTGTTAACCTTCATATTCAAAAACCGGCATGGTATCAAGAAAGGAAAAAATGAACCTACCATTGAATAGTAGGAAATGATATTGAAAGTTGTAACTAGTTGAAATTTGTAGTCCAAAATTTAGGAGAAGAGGATGATATTTTATTGGAAATTTTTTTTCATGATTATCCTCATAGTCAAACTAATAGAGTCATGACCACTCTAAGAACTAATATATTACCAATAAGGTCAAAATGAGTTTGAAAGGAAGACAGAAGCTACAATAAAACTTAGTATCAACCCCTCTTAAACCCTCTAGACTCTAATGATTCTGAAAACACAATAAATCCACCATTGTTTTAGGTATATGTGATACACATAGCTACATGATCTTAGACCTAGGGTCATAAATCCCAAAATCCCAACACATTTAAGGTGACTATTTCAAAATCTCCTACTTATACCATAGATAGTCCTATGATACTTGTCCCAAAACCTAAAATTTATATTATAGGGAAAGCAAAAAATAATAATGTTTCAGATTTGATATAGATATTAGTTCTAAAACAACTCCATCAACTCCTCATCAAGATGTCTTTTTATGAACTTGTCCAAAACTATCTATAGCATCACAAGGATATGATATAGGCCTTTCAATCTATCAAGATACAATCAAATGAAACCTAACCTCTATCAAATTTTATCACATCTTTACAAAAGTCATCATCCATCATGTTCCACAATTTTGAAATATCACCATTACAACCTAATGACTAAGATATGCCATTATTTATCACTGCCTAAATTAATCAGACCCAAATCAAATTAGTAATGATTGATAATATATAAATTATAAATATTATCTCCTCACATGATTTTAGGAAACTCCAATTACCTAAAATAATTGTAGTTCAATCTTTAGTCATCTTATGAGCATTTAATGATATTATGGCCCCTACATTAGGAACAATTATCCTTCCCTTCCAAGTAGGTATACATACTCTCCTAGAGTTATTTTACATAATATAAGTAGAACTTCAATATAAAATCCTTCTAAGACATCCTTGGATATGCATTATGCATTGCATTATGTCCACTTTGCACTGATGTCTTAAATTTGAGCATGAGGGTAAGATCCATATTGTCCCAACCGATCCACTTTCATTTAAGACATACAACTTGAATTATAATCCTAATGATTTCTTGATCCCCCTCAATAACTCAAGCCCATTATATTCAGGGGAAACATCTACCAACTCTATTATACCTTCATCCCATACACCTGATGGAAATTATTTCAACTCAACATCCTAACAACTTTATATAGGGGAATATTAATTGTTAATGCTCATCAATTTATCAACTCCCAAATAATATGGATGTCTTGATTGACAACATAATTACCAACCCAATCTAGGTGATAATATCTCATTCAAACTTCCTCATCTCTAAATTCCCTTAACCTATGGAAGAATTGATCAATGTCATTTATATAGGGAAAGTCAAATGTGTTCCCAACCATCCACATATAACTTTTCATTTCTTGATAAACCATTATTTACACAAACCTACCTACAACATTATACATGGAAATGTTTTGGCTTAGGATGTTATGAATAATTACCCCATGAGGTTATGATAAATGACATTAGAAAACCTCATGATAAACATGACTTCAATTTCAAGAAAACTCTTAAAGCCAATGAAAATCATGCTTTAGTATCCCATGTCCTTATGTATGTGGATGATGAAATTCCTTTGTCCCCTCTTAGTTACCATATGGTATTCAATGACACCATTTCCATCCCACCTAACTTTTTTTAGTGTCATTCACATGGAACTGCTAACCTATCAAAGTAGTGAGAAAATCATATCCCTTCCTTTAGTTTTCCATGACCTAATAGATGAAGATTATTCTTAAGTCCATGTAATGGAGTGTTAGGATGACAACTCCATTTTAATATATTTATGGGTAGGGGGTTCATATTTGAAGAATATCATACCATCTGAGTCTCCTAGTATTTTAAATATGGTTATAACTAATATAAACATAGGGATGCTTGAAGCCCTATTAAATATCAAAGTGCATCAATCTTTAGATTCTTAAGAACACCAAGATTTTGTAGCATTCCTTGCTAATAATATCCAATATTTTTATTGGTCTTATAGTGATATTTCCATAATTGATCTTGTTATAGTTATCCACAACACCATTACCATTCCTAAAGCTAAACTAGTGAAGTAAAAAAATTATAAGATGAATCCTCATGTAACACTTCTTGTCAAAGAAAAATTACATAATTTATTATCCATTAACTCTATCCAACCCATAAATTACCCTCAATGGGTATCTAACATAGTACCTATCATAAAACCCATAGGGGGACTATGCCTTTTTACTGACTTTTCCAACCTTAACCTTGCCTATCCAAAAGATGATTTTCCCCTTCCTAATATTAAACAATGTGTGCACCTCATTATAGGACATGAGATGTTATCACTTATGGATGGATTTTTTGGTTACAATTAGATCCTTATCACCCCAGACGATCAACATAAAACTTGTTTTATTACTCCATGGGGGAGTTTTTGTTATAAGGCCATGCCCTTTGGTTTAAACAATGAAAGAGCCACTTACCAGGGTGCCATGACCTATATTTTCCATGATTTAATTCAAAAAATAATTCAAGATTATGTGGATGATCTCTTTGGTGAATCTATGTATCATAAGGACCACTTGTCCATCCTTCAACAAATCTTCACTCATTTCATCCAATATCAAGTTTATCTTAACCACAAAAAGTGTGTTTTTTGAGTTTTATTAGGTAAGATCTTAGGTTTTGTCATTTACCTTATAGGAATCAAGGTTGATCCTACCAATATTAAGGCCATTATCAATATGCCACCTCTTTAAACCTCAAACAACTTCACAGTTTACAAGGTAAACTACAGTCTATTCACCACTTTATTTCATAATTATTAGACTGATGTCAACTTTTTCATCACCTTCTTAAGAAAGACACTCAATTTGTATGGTATTTAAATTATCAAGTAGTATTTGATACTCTTAATAGGTATATCTTATTTCCCCCTATCCTTATTCTACCAAGAGAGGATAAGCCCTTTTACTTATATATCTTGGCTACAGATCATGCATTAGGTACCATGCTTACCTATTAAGATGATCAACATAGAGAACAAGTGGTTTATTATATAATCCATACTTTGGTTGAGTATGAGGCTCATTACACACATGGTGAAATATTATGCTTGACCCTAGTATTCATAGCTTCCAATCTTTACCACTATTTACTTAATCACAAGACTTCTGTGATTACTAATACTAATCCTCTTAAGTTAATGCATTCAAAACCTTATCAGAATCAATGGATGACAAGATGGATAATGCTATTTGCCAAATTTTATCTTGAGTTGCTTAAGTAAAAGTCAATTAGAGGGCATATCTTAAATGATCAATTGGTTGAAGCATGCCTTATTGATAATCTACCATCTAGCTATGAATTTCTTAATGAAGCTATAGCCTCCACATCCCAAGAAGATCTTGAGTATCAAATGACATTATTCTTTGATTTATCTAAATGTGAATGTAGAGGGGGGGTATGGATTATTTTAATACCACTTGAGGGCATTATTATCCCCCTATATTTTAAGATTGATTTCAATTTTACTAATAATATGGAAGAATATGCAGCCCTAATTATAGGTCTCCAAACAACTTTGGCTCTAGGGGTTAAAATAGTTTGTATTTTTGGGGACTCCTAATTGGTAGTCAACCAAATAATTATCATATATCAGTGTAATAATATCATCCTACGTAGGTATAACACATTAAAAAAGTAGTTTTTATCCACCCTTAACCATTATATCATCCATACCACTCCTCAATTAATCAACAAGTTTTTTGATACCTTGGTTTCCTTGGCCTCATTTATCCCATCCTCTTCCCCAGAGTCTAAATTATATGTCCATATTCACAAGGTCAATCAACCTTTTTATACCAAAATTGATCTTCCTTTTATCCATACTATAGATGAAAACCATGTGGATTTGTGGTACACAAAAATATTAGATTATTTTTATAAAGGCATCATTCCTTTAAATTTATCTAAAAACTCTAAGTGCAATTTTCAGCAACAAAATTCCTAGTATGTAGTACTAGGGGGTGTGATTTACAAGTGGGAATTCAATTGTATTCTCCTCTGTTATCTCCATTTTTTTGAATCAAGTCTCAGGATCAAAGAAACTCATGATGGAATTTGTGGTGGAAATTTTAGTGGCTTAATTATCACCAAGAATATTGTGTACCTAGGATACTATTGGCCCACTTTTAATCGAGACTACTGTGAGTATGTCAAGAAATGTGTGAAGTGTTAATAACACACTAGATTATCCCATATTTGTAGTCATGTGTTATAAGTAGATAGGTACTTTTGGCCTTTATCCAAATGGTTTTTAGACTTCATATGGAAAATTAATCCTAAATATTATTAGAAACATAGATTTATCATTACTACTACCGAGTATTTCACTAAGTGGGTGGAAGCCATTCCACTCATTTCAACCAAGGAAATTAAGATTGTTGATTTCATTAATCATCACATTATATATCATTTAGGTATCCCACATAAAATAATTACAAATAATGGTAAATATTTAAAAAAAAAAATCTAAAAGTTTCTCATCATCTTATTATCCACAAGCCAATGGACAAGCTGAAGCATCAAACAAAACCCTTGTCAAGATGTTAACTAAAATAGTCAATGAGGTTGGAAAGTATTGGCATCTTTGCATACCTTTTGATTTATGGGATTATAAAAATAGTACTAAAACACCTAAAAGGGCTACCATTTTTTCTTTGGTATATAGTTCTAAAGTAGTTCTCCCCCTTGAAGTCCAAATTCCTTCCCTTAAAATCTCTCTAAAAGATATCATTTTTGAAGAGTATTATCATCAAGATCGATTAACACAACTATAAATTTTAGATGAGCATCGAGCCACAACCCTTGATCATCTTCATGTTTATCAAGAAAAAAAAAAACATGCATATAATCAAAATTTAAAGGAATGAGAGTTTAATATCGATGGCCTTGTCCTTAAAGAAAATCAACCTATCACAAATATGGAAAGAAGTAAATGAATAAAGTTTGCTCCTAATTGGCTTGAACCTTATATTATCACTCATAAATATGGATATGGGGCATATCATTTGGCCTCCCTTGATTTAAAACCAAAACATGAGCCTATTAATACTTTGCATATGCATCCTTTATACTATTAATAATCCTATTAAAATCTTTAGTCAACATAAGTTCTCCTAAAATCTTAATCCCCTACCTTTGAAAACCCCATAATGATCAATAATTATGTGTATTTTTGGTAGTATACTAGTTTTATTCTTAAATATGAATACCCTGACTCTATTCATAGCATATTATCATGGATTGGCTCTATTTATAAATAGAGTGGAGTTCCAAATCATTATTTCCTAACAATATTAAAGGCTTGTTCAAAATAAATGACACATGGCTTTGTTTCTTGGATTATAAAAGCACCTTATGTTTAATCCATAAAAAAAGTTTGGGATATCAAAATCAAGAAAGAAGTAAAAGAATAAAAAATAGATAGATCCCTCGAAGGATATGTATTCTCAAAATCAAGAAAAAGGAAAATTATAGACTAATTCATTGAATGATAGATGCTAAGGCACATATATCTCAACATGAATACCATTCCATTGAAGGATGGCTATGTGCCTATGATTTAGAGAACTTCCTGCATTGATTAGTTTCATATTAAGAGTAAATCATGTAAAAGTCTATGAAATCAAAATTATATCTCACAATATCTTCTTGAATTAATCAACTTTCATTAAATTTTTAGACTTTCTGCATTGATCACTCTACATATATCTATGGATTAGATTAAATATTAAAAATCCAAGAAACATAAAACAACATGTGTTTTCATAGATAAAAGGGTGTATATACAAAATAAATAAGGGGTATAACATTGATGAGGGTATTATCTAATTATAATTCATGCATCTTTGATTAGTTATTTAAACATTAAATCCATGTAAAATTATAACATATTCCATAATCAACCATGATATAAAATCCCATCCATATAATCTAATAAGTATAATAAAAAATAAAAGCCATATAAGCACCTTCTATATAATATAACATCGATCAAAAAATATGTCATAAATCCATAAAACACTATAAATTATTGTACATAATTAAAAATCCATAAATCCTATATCAGTCCATTTAAAACACACTCATATGAAACCATAATCAAGATAAAAACTATATCACATAATCTAAATATCATAATCCATTAAAAGAATGCATAATCAGAATACATGACGCAACTAAAATCAAATGCCATATAAATGTAGTCCACATAATACAAATCCATAATCACATCACACAAGATCATGTCATAAATGTAAATAAAATATACTCATGACTCTATATATATATACACACACACACACACACATACATCATAAAGTGTCACAATGTGTGATGGGTGAATATTTTGTCACCAGCTGACTGATGGCAAAATAGGTGCATCAACCATAGCATAAGGAGATTTATAAAACAAAATGGATGTGGTGGCCATAGCCAGATTGAGACAAATCTCTCCTCTCAGCAAGGGGAGGTTCCCTATCATATATATATATATATATATATATATATATATATATATATATATATATATATATATATATATATATAAACTAAAAATACACATAGGGGTGAAATCATGCCATCCATCTCTCTTTTTTCAGAGATGATGTTCACAAAATAGAGGAGAATTCCTAGGTAATTGTTGAAGGCATTTCTCTTCTTTTATAAATGCTGTTCAGAAAACTAGAGGAAGACTTCCTAGGTAGTAACTATAACCACAAAAAACCCATGAAAGCACAAAGTCTTTCATTATTTCTCTCACTAATTAGGATGAAAAACACCATAGGATTAAGCACCCAAAGTCTCCACCTAAAACTACAACAAAGTAAAGGATTACGAAGGATAAAGAGAGCTCAAAGTCTCTCTATTATCATTTACACAAAACATAGACTGAAGACAATTATGGTAGCACAAAGTCTCCCATAGTTAGCTTTAGGACATCTTCTAGCTTATTTCCACTTGTTCTACTTGTTTGATTAAATGGACAAGACTGTATTTAGGAAACATACATAAGAACAATTTCCTAAATGAAACAAGTTATTTCAAAACAAAGTTTGAAAGGTCACTTGCTTTCTCATTCACTTAACAAAATATGATTAATAGTCTGAGCTCAAAGTCTCAAAAATGCCTTTCAATTTGGGCAAAGCTTCACTTCTAATAATAGAGAGATCTCCCTTATACAAAATGGGAGATTACAATATATAGCATTTCAAGAAAGACATGGGTGCTTGTTTTCATGAAAATGGCACATGCTAAATTGAATGCCTTGAATATCTGTGAAAGGGCCATGCTAGAATAGGTCATCAGCCTTGACTTTGGCATTATAAATCATCTCAAATGTCTCCTCCGAAGCATGGGTTGTTTGGTCTTCTTTATGATGCTTACATGGCTATCCATTCGCCTTTACTTAATGTAGAAAAATAGGCTGCACCTTTGAATGTTTGCGCTCTCTGATGTCCACCTAGTGGACTGTTCCACCAACTATAAATAACTCTCCTATAGATATTTTTATATTTCATATAGTTTCTCCCTCCTTCCTTGCCACATTTTGTCTCTTCTTGGCAATTTGAGCTCTCAAGGCTATCTTCTCACTTTCAGCTGGCTCCTTCATCTCTTTTCTGGGTTGGTCGTTGAGTTTGTTCTTAGGTCTTTTGAAAATCAATGGTTATTCCATCACCCTAAATTTGACATCCATAGGGATGTCACTAGTCACTTTAAACCTCTTTGAACCTTGAAATCTTTTGGTTCAAAGGTTTAATGGTTCAATTGTTCAATGATTCGTCTATTCAATGTTTTATAAAGGGCCGTGTTCACTCTTTTTTTTTCTTCGGTTGAACTATTTGGTTGAACCATCTTTCTAGAATCTTTCACTTCACCCATTCACTTGAATCTTCCACTCAAACTTTGAAGTCTTTGAACCCTTTAAACCTTTGAACCATTTTAGTTCAAGGTTCAACGGTTCATTCCATTTCTTTGAATATTTTGAAGCTTCAAACTCTATGTATCCTTTCATTTTCTAAGTCTGTCAAAATTTTTAAACTCATTGAACCTTTAAACCTTTGAACCATTTTGGTTCAAGGTTCAATGGTTCAATGGCTCAATCTTAACTCTTTGAATCCTTCTTTTCTCTAAGTCCTTCAAACTTGTTGAACTCATTGAACCATTTTGGTTCAAGGTCCAATGGTTCAACGGTTCAATATTCACTCTTCGAATCCTTTTATTCTCTAAGTCTTTCAAAGCCATTGAACCTTTGAACTCATTGAACCTTTAGAACTTTCAGAGGTGGGGTTCAATGATTCAATGGTTCAAAGTGGTTCATTCTAATTGTTTGAAGCACACCTTTAAGTCTTTTGATTGAACCTTTGCATTGAACCATCTTCAAAACACTAAGGAAATTCCTTAAGTGTTTTTAACTTCCTTTGAAGAAAGCCCACCTATTGAAATTGTGACTTCCTTAGCTAAAAAGGCTTGAATATTTATAAAAATTAACTGCTCAAAATATTTTTAAGAAAGAAAGAGAGAATTTTGGCCTGTAGGATCAAAATGGTTAGCATGTTGTCCACAAAAATAAGTGACATATTTTGGGAACAATAGCTAGCTCCAATTGGGGAACTTCCATCGATTGAAAATAGAAGTAATCAAAGGGAGTAGAATCCAAAATCTCAGTGCCTTCATTTATGCCATTGGGCTATGGAGTCATGCTTACCCAAAAAGAAAGGCACCAAAAACAAATGAACAACACAAAACAAAAGGAAGACTATACAAAAACTATACATATGTACAACTGGACTTATCTGATACTTCAAGGATTGAAGTGCTTCAGATGCTACCCATTGTGAGGTAGAGAAAATGGTGTCTCATCTTGATAAATCAACAAGAGACTATTTTCACCCCAAAATTAGTGATTGGTGAATGGACTTCTCCACTAGGAATCAAATTTTCTATGCCTTCCTTTTAGTTCTCTCTTTTTGCCCCTCAACAAGATTTGATCTCTACCATGAATCTTTGCTCTTTTGTCGAAGAGTTTTTTTACTTCATAGTGATATGTGGTAATATGATCCACTGCCACAATTTTCTACTCTTCTATTCTAGTCCAGCACATGATTTAATTGTCACCATTAAACACCTACCAATGGTTGGAATTATCAAGTACATTTGGTTAAAAGACCAGATCAATAGTGTACTTGTCCCTTTGAAATCCTTATGGAGAACCACGAGGGTTACAGAGATAGCTAATGAATTTTCATGATTATGAAGCTCTCTGGGCACTACAAAAATATTGAAAGTATCAAAACTTTCAAGACAGTCCCACACGAAATTGTCATAATGTCACAATCTCTCATTCTTGGTTTGATACAGGTTCTTCACCTGACAAACCACCAGCTCAACATCTCCTTTGGCATGAAATATTTTAACACCTTTATCTTGAGTAGCCTTTAATCCAAGCAGCAACAATTTAGAATCAACAGTGTTTCTAGTGTTACTAAAATACAACTTATATGCATAGGGGAAATTATCTCCTTGAGGAGATATTAAAACAACTCTAGCTCTAGAACTAGTTAAAGCATTGCTGCCATCAAATTCCAAAATCTAGACACCATCAGATTTTGATCTTCTTTCAGATTTTTCTTTGTTAGAAAGGGAAGATCCCTTTTCATGTGTACTATGCCCTACCAATTCTTCTGGTGTCTTATCTAAATTTTTTGGATTGTCACTTAGTAAGATTTTATCTACTGAAATAGGAACATCTACAATAGACAAAAATTAATTACCCATGCCTGAAGACTCAAATAGAATTTGAGCTTCAGGGGCTAAAGTTTGGGTAAAAATGTACTTTGATTTCTTCTTAGGAAGCAACCTTTACATGATGCCCTTGACAAGAATCCTCACCTCAAACAATTTCATGCTCAATTACCCACCAACATCCTTGCAAAGATTTTTCCCAATCAGAATGTTGTAGGAGGCTGGGACATCAGCTACCAAGACTGTCATTTTAATTCTCTTATCTAAGAAGGCCACAAATGCAAATTAAGCATATTTGATTTGTCCCAGTAGAGACACTTGTTTATTTTCCATGGAGAAACATCTCCCAAAGGTCTTAGTTAGTGTGAGACCAAGAGATTCTATCACCTTAGTAGGCATGACATTGTCAGAAGCTCCTGAGTCTATAATGCAATTATTCAGCTGATGACCATTTATCAGTAGGAAGACATAAAATGGTTTTATCTTCCCAGGGTTAGCTAGAGGAGTAATCACAAGATTATTTTGGGTAGGTGTGTTATTTGGGAGAATAGGGGTTATTTCCAAATAAATTTGACCTGCAGGGATGGTTTTATTCTTGATGCATTGAACTAACTTATCCAACTGCTCAGGGTTGGATTGCAAGAATTCAAACTCAGAAATTTGAATTTTTGTCTTCTTAGAATGGTGAATTATATCAAATGACTAAAATGAATTAGAAATAGAGGAAGACATTCCATCAATCTAGGTTTTACTGGGTGTAGGACTAGTCAATGAATTTGAAGTAGAAGGTGAAGGAATATTTGAGGTACTTACTTTTTTAGTGATCACTGGGTCCTTGGATTGGAAAGGTAGAGAAGCCCCTCATTTAGAAATTGAAATTACTAGTCAAGATTCTTGCCCTATTTTTCCTTTATCTATTTATTGAGCTGACTGGTTCTGGGACCTGGTAAATACAACATATGATCTATCAAATGCTTCTCCTTTACTTCTGGGTTCATCCTGGTAATTTATGAAACTGATGTTGGAGTCACTAGTTGATTCTTCTTAGTTCTCTACAAAGAGATTAGTGTCATATTCTTGGTTCAACTCAGGTTGGAAAGAAAAATTAGATTCAGTTTCAAGATAACCAACTACTGAGTTAGCTAGTGATACCTCAATGGCAAGCTTCCCTGGTGGGGGAGGAAGGAAATTTGGTTGCCCTTGATTTTTGGTAGCATTTCCCTGATACAGATAGCTAGGAAATGTCCTCCTTGGTATATCCTAATAAGGAGGAGTAGACATCCCTTGTGCCATTTTCTTTCTTAGAGATAGAAATTCATTTTCTAGCTTTTGTACCATAAGATCAGTTGTGCCTATAGAAGAATATTTAGAAGATGAAGAAGATTTACTTTTGTTAGGATCTCTTCTTATCTTTCCTACCAAGATAAGATCATCTTCAACCTTAGTGGCCAAAATTTGAGCTATAGTAAGATCTATGTGGCCAGCCTACCTCAACAAGAAACTCACTTCAGGAAGCTGAGAATTGATGAAGAAGCATTTGAGATTCTCAAGTGTCAGCTAAGCAATTGTGGGAATCTTATTTCTCAGCTTGTCAAATTTAGCAATGAAGTCTCTCATGGGTTCATGAGGCTCCTTCTTCATTTGTGTAAACTAGGCTAACATGGCATGTGCATCTTCTGTAGGTTTGAATCTAGCCTCAAATTTGGCCTTGAGAGTGTTCTAGTCAGTCACTATTTATGCTTGCAGATGATAAAACTAGTCTGCAATAGCACCTTGCAATGTCTCCACAAATATTTTGACTATAATTTCTTCATATTCAATGCCTATCACACCATAGGCTATGAAAAAGGCTGAAATATGTTCATCAAGATGAACCTTCCCATCACCATAGAACTTGGGCAAATTCTTCCTTGAACGATGGGGTAACTCATGTAGAGGTGGGGTCAGATTCAGGGGACCATAAGTATTACCCCAGGGGCCTCGAGCTACCATGATATGGTTATTGAAAGGAGGGATAATAAATTTCTATGGGATATGTATGGACAAAGCTCTATTAGTAGAGGAAAGAGTATCTTTGCCTGGTATTAGGGACTTGATGTTTGTAGGAGGAAAACTTCTAGTTCACTGAAGGTGAGTTTGTGGAGGGGAAAGATCAAAATTATTTTGTTGTACAAGCTCAAATATAGGGTCAAAAATACCTTGAGCTCTCTGTATTCATGTGTATGGTAGATCTGCCAAAGTGCTAAAATGGATATGGAAAAGAATTGGAACTACTTCAATTTGAAGCTTGAGGCTTCAAACTATGCGTTTTATCCCCATTAGAGTTGCCAAAAATTGTTGGGTGAATATTTTGTCACCAACTGACTGATGGGAAAATAGGTGCATCAACCACAGCATAAGAAGATTTATACAACAAAATAGATGTGGTGGCCATAGCCAGATTGAGATAAATCTCTCCTCTCAGCAAGGGGAGGTTCCCTATTATATATATATATATATATAAGCTGAAAATACACATAGGGGTGAAATCATACCATCCATCTCTCTTTTTTTAGAGATGATGTTCACAAAATAGAGAAGAATCCCTAGGTAATTTCTGAAGGCATTTCTCTTCTTTTAGAAATGATGTTCATAAAACTAGAGGAAGACTTCCTAGGTAGTAACTGTAACCATAAGAAACCCATGAAAGCATAAAGTCTTTCATTGTTTCTCTCACTAATTAGGATGAAGGACACCATAGGATTAAGCACAATCCAAAGTCTCCACCTAAAACTATAACAAAGTAAAATATTATGAAGGATAAAGAGAGCTCAAAGTCTCTCTAGTATCCTTTACACAAAACATAGACTAAAGATAATTATGGTAGCACAAAATCTCCCATAGTCAGCTTCAGGACATCTTCTAGCTTATTTCCACTTGTTCTGCTTGTTTGATTAAATATACAAGACTGTATTTAGGAAATAGACATAAGAATAATTTCCTAAATGACACAAGCTATTTCAACACAAAGTTTGAAAGGTCACTTGCTTTCTCATTCACTTAAAAAAATATGATTAACAGTTTGAGCTAAAATTATCGTGAATGCCTTTCAATTTGAGCAGAGCTTTGCTTATGATAATAGAGAGATCTCCCTTATAAAAAATGGGAGATTACAATATATAACATTCCAAGAAAGACTTGGGCACTTGTTTTCATGAAAACAACCCATGCTAAATTGAATGCCTTGAATATATATGAAAGGGCCATGTTGGAATAGGTCATCGGCCTTAACTTTCACATTTTGAATCATCTCAAATGTCTCCTCTTAAGCATGGGTTGTCTAGTCTTCTTTATGATGCTTACACGGCTGTCCATTCACCTTTACTTAATGTAAAAAAAACGGCCACACCTTTGAATGTTCATGCTTTTTGATGTCCACCTGGTAGACTATTCCACCTACTAGAAATAACTCTCCTATAGATATTTCTATATTTCCTATAGTTTTTCCCTCCCTCCTTGCCATGTTTTGTCTCTTCTTTGAAATTTGAGCTCTCAGGGCTATCTTCTCACTTTCAGCTGGCTCCTTCAACACTTTTTTGGGCTGGTCTCTAAGTTTGTTCTCAGGTCTTTTGAAAATCAATGGTTATTCCATCACCCTAAATTTGACATCCATGGGGACATCACTGGCTACTTTGAACCTCTTTGAACCTTGAACTCTTTTTGGTTCAAAGGTTCAATGGTTCAATGGTTCATTTATTCAATGTTTCTTAAAGGGTTGTGTTCACTCTCTTTTTCTTATTTAGTTAAACCATTCCTTTGAACCATTTGGTTGAACCATCTTTCTGGAATCTTCCATTTCATCCATTCACTCAAAGCTTTTGATCAAACTTTGAAGTCTTTGAACTTGTTGAACCTTTGAACCTTTAAACCATTTCAATTCAAGGTTCAACAGTTCAACGGTTCAATATTAACTCTTCGAATCCTTCTTTTCTCTAATTCCTTCAAACTTGTTGAACTCATTGAACCTTTAAACCATTTTGGTTCAAGGTTCAATGGTTTAATGGTTCAATCTTCACTCTTTGAATCCTTTTATTCTCTATTCTTTCGAAGCCATTTAACCTTTGAACTCGTTGAACCTTTAAAGCTTTTGGAGGTGGGGTTCAATGGTTCAACGGTTCAAAGTGGTTCATTTTAATTATTTGAAGCCCACCTTTAAGTCTTTTGATCAAACCTTTACATTGAACCATCTTCAAAACACTAAGGAAATGCCTTAAGTGTTTTGAACTTCCTTTGAAGAAAGCTCGCCTGTTGAACCTATGACTTCTTTAGCTAAAAAGGCTTGAATATTTGAAAAACTTAACTACTCAGAATATTTTTAAGAAAGAAAGAGAGCATTTTGGATTTTAGGACCAAAATAGTCAACATGTTGTCCACAAAAACAAGTGACAAATTTTGGGAACAACAATGTGTAGTATGAATAAATTCCAATCCATATATTTATCCGTATACATGACTACTCAGTGAACTAGATCTAGATCAAGTGGATATCTACTCTATTTCCTTCACTATCCACTTCATATCCTCCTTCATCCCTAATGTCTTTCCCCTACACCACACTTCCCATACTAGCTATAGTATTATGTGCCCCCTATGGATTTTGACATTGCCTAGCTATATGGCTAGTGTATCTAGGAACATATGGTAATGATCTATAATAATCTACTCATAATATCAAAGCTCTACTTCCACATCTTGATATCTATCCAAGCTCACACTCTCTAGAGGCCCCATGCTTCTACCCTATCCTCTTCCCATGTTGCACTTGATAGTACATAAAGCCTCTCATACTGATCATGATATCTATCTTATGTTTATCATGCCTCATCATAACTCTAATATAATGAATCACAAAAACCCTATAGCTCTATCAACTATTCCTATAGCTGGTATCAATAAAAAATAACTCTAGAATATTATGTCCATGATGCATCCCTCTTTGTCATAATCATCTTTAGATTTCCATCCCCCTCCCCATCTCTTCATGTAGCCTTTGCATCAACCATCAACACATCCCTCATATCTCACCTATATCACACCACCCTCTCCTCTCCCCATCTATGTTGATTTATCCACCACAAGAAATATGCTTGTATTACTCTAACATCATATATCCCTATTCCCTCTATCTCCTCTACTAACAACTCTATCCCTTTAACCTATGGCTTGGGTAGATGTACCTCTAATTCATCTCTCCAATATACCCTAATGTGATTCAGGTAGATCCTTTCATAGTCCAAACTATCATTTTACATGCCCAAACTAAAAAATATTTGAACATCTCCACTAAAACCACATCATAACCTATATATAATAATATAAATATCATAATCTCCCATATCCATGTGAATAGGAAAAGTTATCCCTCCATCTCAAAAAAACAACATTGAAAGCAAACTGGTGTTAGCCCATCCATGGTATCCCTAGTGGTTACACTACTTAGATGTACTCATATGCCCAACACTGAAGCACATAGGTAACATCTTATCCATAATACCACTAAATAATTCACCCCTAAAGTTCTCTATATATCTATACTAGTAGGGTTGTATCCCATGCAAATATTGTTTGGTACTCCCACATATCCATAACACCCCTATTAAGATCCATGAGAAACTCCCTCCACCTTAGTCTGGTATATAATAGTAGGATGTGGCCAACATCATCATGGCAATATCTCATTTCTCCTCTTGGTCCTAATCATATAAAGCCTCCTAATATAAAACAAATATCCATAGCATCATCCCCATATAACCATGTCAATGTAATTGTCTATCCTATCTCATCCATTAGGATGATCTTTGCACCCTATACCAACAAATAAAGTATCCTATAGATGTTATCTAAGGTCATGATCATCTCCCTTGTCAAGAGATAAAAAGTCCCTACATCTATATCCCATCATTCTAGTAGTGCCACTAGTATACTTCAATCTTAGTATACTAGGAGATATTGGCATAGTCTTCCTAAGCCTACTACCTCAAGATGCTCCCAATTTACATCTCCCATGACCTCCCAAAGTCACTCCATCAAAGGTGACACTCAATATCACATCATCTATAGTACATATGACTACAATACCATAATCCCCTAGATTAATTTAGCTTTATAATAATTAATCCTATCACATAAATTTTCTTGTCCCTTAGGAATAGACATCAACCCTTAATGGTTTGACACTGATTGATCTATCATCACCATCGATTAGTAGATCAACATCAATCCATAATTTATCAATGGTAAATTATTAAGGATTTAGTATCAATCCCCTTAGGATTGATGCCAATCTTTGTTAAACCCTAACAATCCCAAAATCCTACCCTACACTAGATCAAAATATTAAAAAATTAAAAAAATGACAAAAAATAGTATGAAGATGTTACCCCTACCTCATTGTGAGATCATCATTATCATCCACACCTACTAGCCTCCATCATGTATATCTCACTCAAATACATTGATAGGTGTCACTTGTTTGGCTCTAGTTTATCTTACATAATCTTATTTGTAAATTAATGTTAAATCCATTTAGTGGCTTATTTATAGCTATCCCTTTTGAATCAATGCCAATTCTTCCATGATTAGTGTTGATTATTTCTTAATCAGTATTGATATATTTTATTGATGTCAATTTGGTCCATTTTGGATCCTTACACTACTTAAAAATCTCTTGTATCCTTATAGCCCTATTCTAAGGCCACTTAAGTTCTCCTTTGTTGCTACTATCATATCCTTTTTTATCGATCATTACTATCTTGCGGACATATACACCCTAATGGTCCCATAACCATTTTAGGTCTACATTAATTTTAGTGTTTACCTCATATGGATCTTAAAAATGTACCTCATCTTGAGAGCATAGTGTCACTAAGTCACACACACATACCAAACACACTGGATGATTCAGTCAACCCATCCTATCCTTTACCCTCTTGATTGCTTTTGATAGAGCTTATATGTAATTAGAAATGCATCATGTCAATAAATAAATCTTGGATCAGATGGGATAGAGTACACATACACTTCTGATTGAGGCATATAATTCTTAAGTAGGAACATGACCAATGTGAAAATCTACTAGACCCTATTAGGGGATCACTTATCATGACACACAATGTGAGATATAGTTCCAAAGCCTATAGTATAGCATAATCGCATAATAAACCTAAAATAGTCCTATGATTTAATATTTAACTAATATAATAACAAGAAAATTAAATCTAATCTAGTGCACACTAAATCTTTTGGCCCAAAGTGGGGGTTAGAAACAAAATAAATATACAACTAAACTAAACATGTATAGAAGACATACTCATGTCAATGTATACAAAATTCAGATACATGGAAGAGAAGAATACATATACTTTATCTATCTACTATTAAAAAGGGGGAATAAAGTTAGGAATACTTACCTTTAAATATGAACCTGTTGAGTCTCAATCTCTCTCTTAGATAAGGTGTTTTACAAGAGATTATCATGGTATGTAAGGACAACTAAGATAAATCAGCTCTAGGCTACACAACCTATCCAAGCATTCAAAATACATATCCATAATATGAGATCAGATCTCCAAAGAAAGTATTGAAACCTAAAGCTTTATTCCCCAAGTAGAATGGTCAATAGGTAAATGTTCATTTTCACTTATTATATTAATTCTTTACTCTTCTTGAAATGGTAAGGAGTGACCTTGTATATATAGGAGTAACTTACCCTAAAAACATTTGAGAATGTTGGTTGTGCTAGGTCAACCTAGTTAACCTAGCTCATTTTTGGGGCTAACTCCCTATGTCTATTTCAAGATGACCAAGAGGATAACAAACCAAAAGAGAGCAAAAGTCTTGAAACTAAACTAGGTCAACTTGGTCGACCTAGTACAACTAATAGGTTAAAAGGGTGCTAAGGAAATAAATTAAGGATAAAATATAAAAAATAATGGGAATATATATGACTAAGAAGTATAAGCTTGGGTATAATGGTTTTAGGAGGCTAGAGTGTGGATGACAAGTGGCAAAAAGAATGGCAATCTTACAAAGAACTGATGATCTATCCACCCCTTTATCGATGCACCCCTTAAGGCATGCACTCAGAGAGATTAAGACTCAACAAGTTCTTGTAAGATATAAAGTGTCATTAATCAATAAAATTTTGAAAATATTATGTGTGTGTGTGTGTGTGTGTGTGTGTGTGTGTGTATATATATATATATATGCCCTGGCTGAAGCTCATCACGTGTCCTATAAGTGCAACACAAGATAGTGCTTCAAAGATAGAACATAGTAACACACAATGTTGATGATAAGTATGGTGAAATAACTAGAAAAAAAGATAAATGAAAGAAATGTATTCATAAAAATGTACCTTTAACTTACCTTAGTGTCATAGATAAAGTAGACTGTAAAAAATGAAGGTGTCCAATGTAGAGTACACTAGGATAACTTGTAGAAGTTAGTGTAAAAAATAGCCAAAAGTCAAAAAAAGTGGAAGATAGGCATATGATAGTGGAAAATAATCTATATGTCATCATTATTCTAACATTTTTTTTATGGTTTGTAAAATAGATGAGCAAAAACAAAGATAAAGGCAAAACAAGGAATCTACCTAAAAATAAATGAAAGAGTTTAAATTTTGAAAAGTTTTTTAAAATAGGGAAAAAGAGAACTCATTTTGTATTTTGAATTGTGAAAGATAGGAAAGAGATCTCTGAGACTAGACAAGGCTAGGATGGTGAGGGAATGAAAGGCTAGATGAGGACACCTAGAGGTGGTAGCAAGTGCACTATAGGTATGTAACTACAGATCTCAAACTAGTTTTTGAAATTTGTATTGAATTAAGTGAATTTTTGATAAAATTTGTCTTTAAGAATTTATATATGTCAAAATTGAACAAATTTAGATTCTAAGGGTAGAAATTAGGAAGATGAGAAATGGGTTAGAAGGGTTTAGGAAGAAAATGAGAAAAATACACATTTTAGGTAGGCACACTAAACATACAAGGTCAACCTAGTAGGTTGAAATAGGGTAAAATAGATATGGTTGACCTCAGTAGGTATGGGTCAACCTAATATAATTTGTAAGCTAAAAATCTAAAATAGAGCAAGAAACTAGCTCGTAAGGACCAAAATGAAAACTCAAGACCAAGGAGGGGAAAATAAGAGGGTTGACTTGGAATTTGAAGTCAAATATGAAAAAAAAGGGAATTTTTGATCGAATTAGGTTGACTAGGGAAATAGAATAAGCACAAAAAAGCATGTAGAAAGCTGAAAGAGGGATAAAATGGCTCAAAATGGCCAAAAGAGGGAAAGAGGGACCACGAAGCTTTAAATAAGATAAAAATGAATAAGGTAAAATCAATTAGGCTTGTTTTTAATTAAAATTATATGAAAATGTGTAAAGAATGTATATTGATTAAACATGACATGGAAGAACTAGTACATTATTTATTGCTTATTTTTTGCAGAGATGACCAAGATTTTAGAGGTTTGTGGACATTTCTTGGTTGATAAATTTGTTATAGAGATTGGTAGATGGAGATTGAACTAGACTGGTAGCCATATGTTTAGGAAGTATATTAGAGATGTGTAGGATCCCCCTCAGTGCTGACTTATTAGTCATGATCTTGGGATGATAGGAATAATTGACTAACACCTTTAGATGGGAGATGGATAGGTATGTGATAGAGGTGGGTATCACATTAGAAGATGTACATGTTATCTTTAGGCTACCCATAATAGGATTACTAGTGACCACATGGATACTAGATAGCTTAGAAGAGAGGAGATCCTTAGCCAGGTGGGATATAGGCTCAGAGATGATATTGAGAGGATGGAGAGTTAGTATGGATGACATCTATATATCATAGATTATATACCTCTAAAAGGTAGTGATAGGCCATGTGACATAGTGGGTTCTCTCTCACAAATTAGATGGTAAGGTACCACTATTCATGGTAGTCTTGAGTAGGATGATGTTGGAGGAGGGAGTATTGTATGATCTAGGTTTTATCATCTAGATCAAGCTCATACATGATCTATTAAAGGTGATATTCAGAGGGAAGAAGAATATGGGACTGATCATACTACTAATAGTATAGATATTTGAAAGATTCCCCATGTATCAATTGGCTTGGTTTCCCCGTGTGGTCAGTGATAGGTTACCTCTAGTGTAAATAAGATGAGAGGACTAGGTAGTGTAGGCCATGCCCCACATGCTAATGTTATAGTCTATGAGACAACATACATCATGTGGAAGTCATATCAGTGCATAACAAATATATGGGTGATTTGGCACATAGTTACACCAACATTAGAGAGGATAGAGGTGATTTGTCACTATACATGGTAGAGAGAGCCACATCCGATGGCACGAGTGCTAGGTAAGATGGGATTTCCTCATCTATTAAAATTGATACTAATTCTTGAAAAGTGGGCTTAGTATGTGAGGGAGCCATAAAGGAAGAGGAGACTAAAACCACTAATAGTAAGGCTGATACTGAGGCCATGTCAATAGTAACCATGGACTAGTCAGGCATGACATGTGGCTAAGGAGGATGTAAAAGAGGTAGTGATACTAGATGTACCACTACCAACCTTATAATGAGATAAACAATGACCATCGAGGACATGAAAATGAAAAATTTAGGAGAGAGTGGAGACTATAGACATCTTGGATGATCCCATACATGAGCTAGAGGTGATTCTAGAGAGACCACTCAAATGGAGGTTGAGATGGAAACAAGCCATGACAACCAAGTTTGAGATAAGAAGGTGACCTACGAAGGAGGTACTAAGAGGTCATGTATATGGGGAGACTATGCTGGGTGATCATGTAGATGATGATATCATATGAGTTAAGACACATATAGGTATGAATATGGTTGAAATATTTCTTAAGTTTTTATTTGGTGGTATAGAGATACAGATAGATATTATGAGATATGATAGTGATTTAATATTCATCTAGTGTGATTTTGTAGGTGTACTTGAGGATGAGGAGGATAGATGAGGGTCCTTGGTGAGCAGATCACTCCATGAAATCCTAGATGAGACTCTATAACCATACAACCCCATGACACTAGAGGATTCAAGTGTACCATTTGCCCCAACTTAGGTGAGCTAGTTCAAATTAGATGGCAAAGAAGTAAGGTAGATATAGGTGCAGAGAGAGAGAGAGGGTGAATTCACCTATAGATATGGGTACAAGTGAGAGACAAGCCTATAAATCCTTGGTAAATGAGATGTTTTCACATCAGGAGATAGTGACATAGATGACATAGGCATATATAGTGATGTAGATTCAATTGACACAGGCACATATAATGACCCAAGCTAAGTTGGTGTAGGCATAGGTGTAGATAGCATTCCTATAGGGATAAGTAGAGGGATTGAGATATAGAACTACCTAATCACAACATACCATTTAGAGGATTTATATTGAGGCCTCAATAGGTAGTGTGGCTAGGCCACAAGATAGATAGGGTGGAGCTCAACCCTAGTATTGATGCTTTATATATATTGTTATATATGTTGTATCAAACTCATGGTGTGTGTGTGTGTGTGTGTGTGTGTGTGTGTGTGTGTGTGTGTGTGTGTGTGTGTGTGTGTGTGTGTGTGTGTGTGTGTGTGTGTGTGTATGATGTATCATTTTGGCTTATTGGTGGTGATTGTGTATGTTATATTTATGATGGTCGTGTTTGTTCATTATGATTGAGGCTATGGATGCTTTGGATATATTTTGAGCACGTTTGTTTAGTTTTGTTGTATATGCTATAGGAAATATATGTGGTGTGGTTTCTTTTCTATCATTATGAAGTACACATGCATGGTTATAAAGAAACAAGTGAAAAAGGACTTGGAAAAATATAATCAATCAAAGAAAATGTACTACGCACTAGTTCAAGTTGGGAAATGTGTAATAACAAAAAATGACTAAGTATAAAAATCCAAGAAAATGGAAAACAAGATGGTAAAAAGGGATTTTGTTTTAAACCAATGTAAATGATTTTTGCACCAAATTAAAAAAATTAAAATCATACTAAATATCATGTTGGAAGTATGACAAATAATTTAATAAAAATGGAAATTATGTAAAATGGCATAAATGGTAATACAAACAAATCAAAATTAAGTCAATAAATTATACTATTTCACGGTGGGAAGTATAAAAGAGAAACAAAATTTGCAAAATTTTGGTCTTAAATTTATCATACTAATTCAAGCTAGAAAGTATGAGAAATTTAAGAAATGGTTGTAATCTTACATGCACTCAAAAAATATCAAGATGAGAAGTATGTCAATGATGTATAACCTCATAATCAATCAAATCTTATCTCATATTTGACACATGTAATTTGAATTGTAACTTGTTTATTGAAAAAAAAATTGTGAGGAGGGTCAGGTCTTATCCATAGTCTTACACTACAACTCATAAAATAAAAACCCAAGGGGATGCCAAAACAACATTGGCAAGTAGAAGGATAAGGAAATAGTAAATAAAGGATGTGGGTAATAAGATGTAAAATATGGTAATTTTTTAGGGATATTAGGTCCTATCTAAGTTTTATAAAGCAATTCACAAATGAAATCCCATGGGGATTGATCAGTAAGCAAAATAATATTTTTCAATATGTAATTTGAAGGAAAAACAATGAAAAAGGGAGTGTAATAATAAAGTATTAGGCATATTATGAGAATACCTTAGGAGTAAAGAGGCATACTAAATACATGAGAAGACACTAAGGGACTAGTGGTCATCTATGTACAAATGAAACCCACTTGATATAGACACAAAATGTTTGTAGGTAAATAGGTGTGCTATTAAGATCAACTCATGAATGTAGATTGGTACAAAGAAAATTAAAATAGACCTACCTTCCCACAATGTGTTCCCCACTCCTCAAGACCACTTATAGAGACATCGATCTATTGTGGAGATTGGGTACTTACATGAGAAAGTAGGTAGCACTAAAAGAGTTTTTTTTATTCTCCTCTTCTAATCTACTAGCCTAATGCACTCCAAAGGATCTTGGCTCTATTTTGAGGCCAAATATGGAGTTTGATATTTGACTAGAATAAGGATATGTGGTTTGAATCATGTCTTTTAATGTGATTAGACTTTTAAGAATATTCAATATTTTTGCCTTTTAATATCATTGAATTTTATTTAAATGATTTAGCTTTTAGCTTTCTAATGAAGGATTTTTAAGATTCCTCCTCCATATGGATTTGGAATGACTAATCATGAGAGAGATAGTGATACACATGATTTAGTTGTAGGATAAGGCTAAATAAATCTAAGTACCCAAGACAAAAGACTAACTAAAACACTTAGGCTTGACAATGAACTAAGATTGTGATCTCAAGTCTTAACCATGTATACGCTTAGTTTGTAGGAAAGGAAAGAAGGGGAAAAGGAGATCCAAAGGAGGATGGGGTGAAATTAAATAGTAATAAGAAAGATTGATTACAACCTGATCACATGGTAATAGGAGATAGTAATCAAAGGGAAGAGGGTAAATATAACTAAGTCACCATGACAACTATCTGTGAAAAATAAAGATAAGAAAGCAAAAAGTCATGAAGAAATCAAGAAAAGAGTTTTGAGAAAAAATCTAAAGGAAAAGAAAGCAATGATAAGGGAAAAAATAGAACTGGTAAGGAAAAGACAATTATATGCAAAATGTAAAATAATAATCATAAGATAACTATAGTACAACAAGAAGGAGAAACATGATTTAAGATAAGAAATAATTTTACATAGTGTCAAATGATATAATCAAAATAGAAATAATATTAGATCACATGTCCAATCCAAACATAAATGAGAAAGCACCATGCATGTGATCATAAGTAGTGGTAAATCTATCCACACACATTATCCAATACATTGGATAGGTCTGTATGAATCTAAATTCATACTATTGCTAAGGTCTCATTAATATTTAGTGAATACTTGGAAAATACTTGTCTTCTGATCTCCTCAATTGAAAAAGTAGGAATGCTCAAAAGATTGTGCTAAAGAGGAAAGTTAGGCAAAGACTAGTTAGGATAGTGTGTGGAAATAAGATCTATGGGAGAAGAAGGAATCTCAAGTGGAGAAGGATCCATAGGTGAGGGAGGGTCCATAGGTGAAGGAATCATAGGTGCAGGCACAAAAGGTGGTCAAGGGGCCACAAGAGGTGATCGAACCACTAGAGGTGGAGCCATGGGAGAATAAGGAGGAATCTTGTTATGGGAATGACCTATGGGAGGAATGGTAGAAGGTCTAAGGATGGCTACAAGATGATATCTAAGATGTTATTAAAGAATGTGAGAATGATCAATGTGATGCATGCCACATAGGTGTCATAGATATTATACCTCACCATACTTAGGTAGATAATTAAGAAGTACCTATAGGGGAGGTATTTTTTTATCTAATGATGGGGAAAAAGGACACAAGGTATCAAGATATTTTCACAACTTAAAACAATGGGTAGAAGAGTGATTATCTATCCCATAGAAGTAATAAATATGATTGTGAGTGTTTTTGGGAGCACTCATGGAAGGAAGTGAAATAGGAGTGTAAGTAGCTAAAAACTCAAACCATCAACAAGGGAGGGTGATGATGGGGAAGGAGTGGAACTAGGATTAATAGGAGGAGCACTAGGAGGAGAATTAAGATGAGGCTCATCAATAATAGGAGAGGAAACAAACTCAACTAGAGTGGAAAAAGGAGCATGCTTAACTATAACTGGCCCTATTAAAGGAGGGGTGGGATTCACAAAAGGTCTAAGGAGGGCTGCCCTAGGTGTGGCAAAGTGATAAAGTCTGGTCATATCATTATCTAAGAGTAAGGTCCTATGTGACTCCTCAAAAGCTGGGGGTATCGGCACCATCTCTACCTTATGATAAAGAGGAAAAATACAAGAATCAAGAATTATAAGTGAAATATAATGATGAGATGCATGAAAAGACTAAAGTAAAGAAGAGTATTAATGAATAATATCAGCATCAAAGGCTTGAATAAGGTCACTTAAAATTGGATCATCTAAATAATAGCCATCATCATAATATGGAGTATGAAGATCAATGACATAGGTCACAAAGATCTTGTCATCAGAGGAAGCTTGGTGAATAGAGTGCTTAGTCTTGGTTAAGACTATGGGAATGTCATTGCAAGGAATTTTGTGATAATGAGGATATAAAGGAGAAGGAAACTATGAGATAAGATGAGGTGAGAGATCATAAGTTTTGATATTTAGGTTAATTTCATTGGGCTCATCATCATCAGAGTCTAAAAGGCTGGGAGGAATGTTATTAATGAGTTTAAGATGCCCATTATAGCCTCTAGTTAAGTTGATAGTAAAGTTTAAATGTTGTAACTCATGAAATAAAACACTATGCAAAGGTTCAAGAGTAGGAATCTTGAAGACACAATGATCTTGGAATTGTTTGAAATGAGTCCACAGCCTACCAAGCATGATGTTATATGAAAGGGGAAGGTTTAATAGTATTACCTTCACAGAAATGGTGATAGGTGGAATGGTAGTGGGAATCCACACAGACCGTAAAGGATTCATTTGCCTTCTATCATATTATTAGCATGTGTTGCATGTAGACTTGAGATTACATTTAGAATACCCAATAGTCTTAATAAAATCAAGGGAGGTGACATAGGTGCCAGAAACCTCATCAATCAAGGCTTGCTTAACATGGATATCACCTATTTAGATGCTAATAAATAATAGAGGATCATCTACATGAAGCAAAATCTCATCCAGAATCATAGATATGATAGGAAATCAGAAAGAAAGAGAAGTGTTAATGTTTTTGTCAACATTAATGGACATTTCTTCACATTATTATAATATACTATCCTTGGATCTAGATAAAGTAGCCTCCCATCATATTAAAGGAGGGTGATGGATATTCATCTTGAATAAGAGTTACGTGAGGTAGTTTATATGACATGGAAATGTCTTCATGAGTTCAATAAAAGGTATTTGGGATGGAAGATTAGTAAGTTCTGAAATGGGATCCCACTCATCATAACCCATAAGGAGATTATTATATATAGGTGCGTAATGATTGAGAAGGTCTTTGGAATTTGGATATGAATAACATTGAAACTTATGTTGATAAGAATGAGAAGGTTGAGAAGAAGGTTTTAAACTGTTTGGTGATGAAGAAGTAGTTGTTTTAGATTGATCTTGAAGTTTGGAAGAAAAAGTGTTAGTATAAATTGGATTGTCATTATTATTAGAATATGGTGGGAGAGAAGTGGAAATAGAATGGGATGTGTCATCCAAAGCAGAATCATAAATTAGATAGTCAAAAGAAATTATATCTTCTTACCCCAACTCATTTAAATGAGTTGGAGAAGAATCTTAGATAACATGATATGTCTTATGGGAATGAACAGTGTAGATAGGATATGAATCAATGAAAGCCACCACTTTTTGCATATTGTTCATGATAAACACATTCTCTTAGGAATTTGGTTCAATAAGACTTTCTATGTTATTGGTGGAAGAAGTGGGCTTGTATTGACTTTCTTGGATTGGTTGGTAATTAGGCAAGGGGTCTTTATAGATAGCTAAATGAGTATTTTTTTGATTTAAGTCTTGAGTTTTATGATGTGATTCAAATTTTTTGAAAGCAATCTCATAATATTGTTGATGCTTACAAATAATGGAATCATGATCAAAATTTGGGCCGAGAATAAAATCCATGGCTAAATTACAGAGCTATCTACAAGTCTCATAAGAGTGACCCCAACTAGCATGAAACCAACAAAAATTATTAGGATCATACTATAATTTCATAGGTTGAGTAGGATCAAGCTCTCATGGAAGAGGCCTAGGTATATGTTTAAGAAATTCATCTAAGGATAAAGGCTTATAGACATAAATGTTGCTTGTTGAGAAATAAGGATTAGTGAACTATTGAGAAGGAACTAGTTTTGAAGAAGGGGTAGGAATGATAGCCTGAACATTGTGAATGGTGTCATATGAATCAGTAACACCATCATTGGTAACATTATGGTTTTTATTCTTAACTAATAGGTGAGGGCCCATGGAATGTTAGAGCATCTCAAATTGATGCATGAGTAAATCTTGTATTTTGTCTCGATAAATAGATTCCTCAAAGGTACTAGAGAAAGGGTACATAATTGATATTATAAATTAGGAAATAAAGCATTTGTAAAGAGATGAAATATATTGTCATCCATCATGTTATGTTCATATTTATTTGAAAAAGTCTTCCATAACTTAATAAAGGCTTAGTTAGTTTCATTTGTACTTGATGAAATGGGTCAAAGTATTCTCTAGAAGATCACTAGTTTGAAATTCTTGAACTAAAGCATTTATTAAGTCCTCCAAACTAGTTATATATTGTGTTATAAGTTGATTATAAAAATGTAAGGAATAACCCATGGGGGTATTGGCTAATATTTTAGTAGCAGCAAAGGTATTTAATTTAACCCAATCCTTGTAAATATTTCCAAATGTCTTGAGGTGAAGGGTAGGATCAGCTGATTCATTGTCAAAAATTATAGGTGTTATACCTCCAATGTCAATGTTAGAAATTTGGGTGGTAAGAGGTTCATTTTTTAAATGATTGAAAAATTTATTGACTAATGGAGGTTAAGGAATGAGATTACATTGAGAATATTGAAGAGGAGGAGGAGGAACACTTTGGTTATGTGTACCCTAAGCTATTGGTTGAGGATTGGATTGAAGATTAAGAAGGTGGTTTTGCATTCACATCATTTGATTCATAGTATGAGTTTAGAATGTTTTAATTTGATTGAGAGTTTGTAACAATACTTGATGAGTTTTATTAGCATTATTAGAAGTAGTGTTGGTGTTTCTATTAGTATTAGTGGCTTGGGTACCACTATTAGTGTTAATATGAGCTTGAGAAGAGCTATGATAATTGGAAGCACTAGTGGAAAATATTGATTATGAAGCAAAATATGGGTAAATAAATGGTTGAGAGGAAGAAGCACTAGAAGAATGAGTGCCTTGGGTAGTAATCAATGAACTAGTGGATGGATTAAGGATAGTGGATCTTATGAGAGGCTCACTAGATGTAGAACCTACCATGTTAGTTGAGATACTAGGAATAAAGGTGGAAGAATTTAAAGAAGAAGATGTCATAGCATAAAAAATAGTCAAGATTTAAGGAAAAAGTTGAGAAGCAAAGAAATAGATAACCCCAAATCCAGTTGAGAAATTAGGAGTAGGAGAACGGGATTCTTTGACTTGACGGTTAATCATGAGGTTATAGATGGTAGAAGGATCCTTCCCTCTATGTTGATGGAAGTTCATGATAAAGAAAATAATTTTAGGATTATACTCTTACTCAATCAAATCCTCTAAGAGAAGAGGAGGGTTTTGCTACAAAGAGGTGTGAGGAAGGGTCCCATAGTCCATTGTGTGGGTTATAATATGAACATTACTAGCATTAATGAAAAGAGCCCTACTTGGTCTATGGGAGACCCTATTATGATTGGTAAATTCCATCATGTCTATTGAATACAATTAAAATGTATCACAAAAAATTAAAGTACATGATGAAAGGAAAAGAAACTAGATTAGAAAGCAAAGAGTCAAAAAGTGACTAAAAATAGTACTAGGTTAACCTAGTGAAAAATAAGGATTACAAAACTGTACTAGATCCATAGGATCAACCTAGTTTAGTGAATAGTGGCTAGTATAAAAAGGTAAAGGTGATATAAATATTACTAGGTCAACCTAGCACAGTGTACAGGGGATAAAAAAATACTAGGTCGACAAGGTCGACCTGGCACAATAGATAGGGAAGAAAAGAAAGTTGATAACAAGTTATGAATTAGAGCAAGATAATTGCAAGTAATGAAAGAAAGTAGTAAATACTGAAAGGGAATCAAAAAAATAATTGAGTTAATGATAATCAATCTAATCAATGCACACAAAGCAAAATCTTGCACTAAGGCTAGCTAATGCAAGATTTTGCACATACAATTGATCAAAGAGCAAGAAAACAACTTGAAACTAAATCTAGCTACTTGGTCAACCTAGAATGTCGGTTAGATTATTAAGAATGATTTTAAGTGTAAAGGGAAATTAGATATAAGTAAAGTACTAGATATCAATCTAAGGATAGTTTTAGGTAAGTTTAGGATGAAAGGGATTGTAGTGGTAATGATATAGGCTTGGTATATGGGCTTACCCTATCAATTCACACAATATAGAGATAAGGGTGTCAGGTTCTTATCCATAATATACCATTAACCATGCTTTATTATTGACTAGAGCATCAATTTAGCTTCCCTTTTGGTGATGAAATCTAATTAAGTTGGCTTGGGTAGTCAAGTGTTTAAATGCTTGTTGATGTTTATGTGGTTTGGTCATGTGTGCAAAAGAATAGAAATAGTGAAACTAAAAAATTAATTGAAAATCCCCTAATTATACTATGTGAACTATTATAATCATGTAATAAACTAAAAATAAAGATGTGATTAACATATAAGGTTAATTCCAACTTTGAAACAAGATATAGTTGAGAAACTATATAGACAATCATATAGAATAAGGTAGATAGGGTCAAACATGTCCTATGGAAGAAAATTTTGAAAATGAACTAGGTTGATCAGGTTGACTTAGTTATTTTAGAACACACATAACATAAAACTAGGTCTATAGGGTCGACCTAGTTGATTGTGCAGGGATAGTTTTAAAGACTACAAACTATGAAAGGAAAGTACAGAACTAGAAAGATAAAGAGAAGTATAAACTCAATTTAGTGGTTTAAAGACTAAAATAGATAATATTATGGATCAAGAACCTTTATAAAACACTATCAAAATCCTAAAAAATTGGGTTAAGTTGGTTGACCAAGCAATACAAAAACTTGTTGAAAAAGTGTTGAAAATGCACTAGGTCGACCTTGTCAACCTAGTAGGTTGAAAAAGAAGTCTGGAAACCTAAAAAAAATACATTGGTTTGTTTTGTTTGATCCTATTTTCTGAATATAATTTTTCAAATCTCAAAACCTATACTAGGTTTAGCTAATCAAGCTAGTTACCTATTCTTACAAACCTGCACACAGAGATAAATAAACTGGGTTGATAGGATTGATCCAACATAGTAAAGATATGATAAAAATATTGATAAATATAAATAAAATAAGTGAAATTTCATGACATCTCTTTTGAGTTAGGAATTTTCATGATTGTCTTTGCCTTGACTCTAGAAGCCATCATCAAGCAACTAGAAGCAATTCAAGAATAAGAAGACTTAGCCATAGAATATTGGAATGAATGTTTTGATGATGTCTATGTAGTAGAATAATTTATTTCATTTCAGTTTCATAATATTATGACATGATTTTTTTAATCTACCTCATTATATTATTCGTTTGATTGCATAAAAAATAGTGGACTACCATCCCTCTAAAGAATTATATCACTTCTTAGAACTGATCTTATATCAGGCAGTCCACCCATCTATCTTATTAATCCAATCTTGTCCAAGTTGTCTTTTGTGTGAAATTAGTCCTTCCTAATGAAAAAGGAGTTCTCCAATCACTAGATCAATGGTGTACATCCCCCATCATAAATATTCCTCTTTAAACCCTATATCATTTCCATTTTTAGTAAGTTGATTTTATTAAGAAAATGAACCAAAAAAAACTAAAACATGGGGTTATGACCTATATGGATCTATAATACATATCCAAAGGATTACTTACCATAATAATATCACTAGAGAGGGTTCCAAAGACTCTTGTGAAGTAAAACTATGCAATAACCCTAACTAGGTCCTATGTTTTCATATTTAGTAATGTAAATAAATGACAAAATCAAAGTAAAATTATAATCTAGTGCTCAAAAAATATTTTGGCACAAAATTGGGGTAATAAACATAAAATTAAACATGTTAAGAATACATATACTCACATCAATGTATACATAATCCTAATGCATGGGAGATAAGTACAAATACTAATATATCTACTCTATTAAAGGAGGAACAAAGTTAGTAATACTTACCTTTGAAGATGAACCCATCAAGCCTCAATCTCTCCCTTGGCCAAGGTACTTGGCAAGAGGTTTTTGTGGTATATAATGATGCCAAAGATAAATAAAATCTAGGCTACACAACCTATCAATGCATCCAAAAGACTTCTCCATAAGACAAGATCCATATCTCTAAATAAAGTATGAAACCCTAAGCTATTCTCCTCAAGTAGAATGGTGGATAAGCATATGTGAAATATATATCTATTCTTATTATCTTCTTTACTAAATGTTGAATGAATGTGTTTATATAGTTGAATATAACCCTAATCCTTTTTGAAATTTTATCTAATAGGGTCATCCTAATTAACTTTGTATTATTATTGATAAAAGTAAATTAGGTCTAGGTCTAAGTCATCCAAGGGATAACCTAGGCCCTAAATGAGTTTTTTAAATTAGTGTATAGAGTCAATGGGACTAATTATTAGAGGTAAAATCACTGGGGGGGGTGAATTAGTGAGCCCAAATATTTCAATTTCAATTTTAGTCATTTAAACCATTAATCAATTAACATATATCAACTTGGTTTAGAAGGATTAACAAGAGAGCTCATACATTCAATGCATACTCAAGATCAAACACATAATTCTTGTAGGAAACCTTCATGGGGATTAAAACCCACTCTCAAGCCTGCAACACAAATGAACTAATGTCCTATAAGAAATTACAAACAAGAGACTGATCCACTCCTCCTAACCAAAGGTATTTAGTGAAACACATATTTCATAAGGAACAACTACCCCTCAGGAAGACTAAGTCCTTTAGATCATTCTTTGGACACTTTGACATTAAAAATGGTGTATTCAACATCTGATGATGGATATCAATTTATCTAACCTCTACCCAAACTCTCTCTCTATATCTCAAATAGGCCTCTCACATAGGCATGCCACAAATTCTTTCCTTCTTGTAGGTCATGTTCCTAATGTTATGCTAGTGATCCTTTAATTTGAGGATATGTGAAGAAGTATGAGTGTGTCTATACCCTTGTTTGAACAATTTGACATTAAAAATGGTGTATTCAACACCTGATGATGGATCTCAATTTATCTAACCCCTGCACAAACTATCTCTCTCTATCTCAAATAGGCCTCTCACATAGGCATGTCACAAACTCTTTCCTTCTTCACTCAAATTATCCTCATATACACACTCAAAATTCTTCACATATACTCAAATTAAAGGATCACTATCATAGCATTAGGAACATGACCTACAATTCATACACATTCAACAAATTATTCTTCTCATTAACTCAAACAATAGGCACACTACCTATCCTTCCTTCTTCACTTCAACACATACTGCTCACACAAACCTTCTCTAAAATCTCACATACAAGTCTAGAAACCAACACATTTGGTTTCACTATATATAGATAAATCATGAATTAATAATTTCAAAATAATAATTTTATCCAAAATACATGCCTTCACCCTTAAGGCATCTCACATGGGTCACACTTAATCACAATCCACATTCAAATAGGCCTAAGACACTTTTAGGTCATATGAAGACTCATTTAGTTCTTTGACACTTCTATAAGAAAACAAAGTACATAGGAAAATTTTATAAAAGCATGGAACCATTATACATGACCTATAATCCCCCCTCAAGTTTCCATAACCATCACAATACCCTTCTATTTAAACACAAAAATGATTAAACAATATTCTATGCACATAATCATTATGAGCAAACACATAGTCACTTTCTAAGCCTTTGTTCATACTACCTATGATTGGTTAAACCTTAAAAATGCACACAAAGCATCCTCATGGAGTCTAAAACACTCCCCAATACCTAATTCACCATGAAACATCAAAATAACATCTACATAAGATCAATTACTCTTCTTGGGTCACTTACAAAATAAGCACAAACACATATTCAACTTTGGAGCTTAATAACATTATTTGCACACAATACAAATATTCAAATCCATATTTACAGATGCATCTTGGAGTCCTATAAATATTTTATTTTTAATACACTATCAAGTTTTTCCTGGATCAAAAGTTATGGCCCAAAAACTAGACATTGGTATTTCCTTCATAAATTCAAATATTCAAATGCAAACGGTCATAGTTAAAATTTGAACACTATGCTCCATCTCATGTATTTTCATCTTTAGATTAATTATGCACCATTGATCTTATCTAAAATTTAATGCATAGTTTTCCAAATCCAAATGTTAAAGATCTGACTATTGACCTCATCTTGTGTAATATGTAAACTTTGACTCAACATGCTCTATCAATCTCTACAGATCACTCAGGTCTTTAAATTTCAATTTTCACCATTAAATAAATTTTTATGAACACCAAACCACCATTGGATATTTATCCTTTACCTTTGCTCAGTCATTAAAAAATGTTCACTTGGCACCATCTTGTTGCATCCTAATATCTTAGAATAAACATGCTTCATCATCCTTCTGTAAGATGCTCAATATTTATTTTTACTAAGCAATTATCCCATTAACCCATTTTAATCTACGTACACCATTAGATCTGGAATTATCAAATCCCATGAACCATTATATCTTCACTAGGTCTAGATCTTTAACATCATGTAAATTGACTAAGTATGGGGACTAACTGCAATATGCTTAGAAAGCCTACTTTAGACCTTATTAATTATTGATGTGCTTAAATGCATGATCTAGAATTTGGACCACATGATAAAATTTCAAAGGATAATCCATCCATATAAAAAAATACTCATTTAAGCTTCACATGTGTGAGATATAATGCCATTAAAATGCCTTCTAAAAATCTTATGTCACAGAGCCAACTATGCTTATACTTTGTCTAGGAGACCAACTTTGCTCTTGCATAACTTTTGCCACACTTTAGTGCATGATCTAAAATTTATTGAAAATCAACGATGAAAATTTTTAAACAAACCCATATGATCACCTTCTCCTAAAATTTCCACATGTGCAAGATATGCCTTCATCAAAATGCTTACTTGGCTCTTTTTGCCATATTACAAATTTGGCTAAGTATGGGAAAACATTGTCAAAATTCTTGGGAGCCCAAATTTATACCCACATATATTTTACTAATCTCAGGTGAATGACCTAAGATTTATTGAATACTAACTATGGACTAATGTGATCACAACTATATGACCAACTCCGCATGACTCATTCAGATGTGGTAATGGTGATGTCATCAAACTGCCAACTCAATTTTTTTACCATTAGATCTAAACTATCTAGATGAAAATTATGATCAACAAGATGAATTATAATTATGAAAATAAAAAATAAAATCATATAAAACATCTTAGGAACATATTTCACATTCTCAATAATCCATGCTCATCCCTAAACATCTCAAAGCATGCCAGAATTGAAGATCAACCAAGCCAACTTCAAACACACTAGGACAAGCACATTGCACACTTTGTCATTGTCACTTAGGATATCAAATAACTTCATACACTCACCATGAAACTTCCATTACATCACCATAACATCATTAAAAACTCTCCAAAAATATCCCCCTTTGTCATAGATGCCAACAAACATCATTCAACTCACCTTCTCTCTTCAAGCACTCTCACAATAGGAACTTTTCTCCCCCTTTGACACAATGACAAAGTGGGAAAAATATTATCCTAAGTACATAGAAATACCACCAAAAAGAGATTAAAATATTATAAATATGATACAAACTCCCCCTAAGTTTCTAATCAATTACATCTTTTGAGTATCCTCAGATCTCCATACACCATGAAGAACCACCTCACAGGCTTAGTAGCTTACTCTCTCAAGCTACCATAATGACCACCAACCAAAATTCATGCCACTCACTAGATATTAAATATTCTCTCAACCAACCTAAGAAATATCCTTTAAATAAACATACTTTTCTCCTTTTAGAGAAACTAAGCAAAAATCACTCTTTTTCAAACTAGGCATGTTTAGCCTCCTTATAACCCTACTTGGAATTTTTAAAGCCCAAAATTTTTATTAGACACAAATTTAAGACCTAAAAATTCATATATATATCACTCTCATATTCCCCCTTGAGATAAACAATTTGGAATAACTAGATGATCATCTGTAACATACTTTCTTCACAAACCTACTACCTAATTAGGCTTCTAACTTGACAAAAACTTAAATAACTTGAGAACCAAAAACCTTAAAATCTATATGAAGATTGATTCGACAACCCATTTTACCCATTAAAAATATTAATAATCATCAAACCTCAAATCATAAGGCAAACCACTTTTCAAGCACATCCTAAAACCCTAGAATCTTAAAATAAACAAGGTCAACATAGCACCTTCCAGTCAACATCCACCTCTAATACTTATTGTACATATAAATAAAAACATTACACACTTTTGGACCAAGATTTGATATTGTAAAACATTGGTAACCTTGACTTATTATAACCCATTTTAGGACCTGTAAGCTCTTAAACATAAACTAGGAAACTTGAGAGCTAACAAAAATCTCCAAATTGACCTCAACATACCTTCAGATCACAAAACCACCTGGATCATGCTAGAATAATGTCAACAAACCTTTCTATGAAAAAATGTTATCTTGAAAAATCACAAAATCCTTCTTTGCCATCTGGGAACCTTCAATTTGACCTTGTAGACTACTCCATATACAACTATCAATATCATGACATCACCTTAGTGTATGTCATTATGAGTGAACACACAGTCACGTTCTAAGCCTTTGTTCATACTTCATATGATTGGTAAAACCTTTAAAATACACATATATCATCCTCATGGAGTATCAAACACTCCATAAAATCTAATTTACCATGAAACATCGAAACAACATCTACATAAGATCAATTACTCTTCTCAGGTCACTTGTAAAATAAGCATGAATACATAGTAAACTTTATAGCTTAATAACTTTATCTGCACACACTTATAGATTTAAAAATACATATTTATATATGTGACTTGGATTCCTATAAATATTTTATTTTTACTAAGATATACAATTCTACCTGGATCAAAAGTTATGGCTCAAAAACCAAACACTGGTGTTTCCTTCATAAATTCAAATATTCAAATGCAAATGGTCACAATTAAACTTCAAACACTATGTTCACATCTCATATACTCTCATCTTTAGATAAATTACACACCATTGTTATTTTATAAAATTTAATGCATATTTTTCCAAATTCAAACATTAAACATCTAACAATTGACCTCATCTTGTGTAATCTAGAAACTTTGACTCAACCTATTCCATCAATCTCCATGGATCGGTCAGGTCTTTAACTAGAAACACTCACCATTTGATCAATATAGATGAAAAACTTCTCATCATTGGATCCTTATATTTTAAATTTAATTATCCATTAAACAACATGAACTTGGCACCATCTTGCTGCATCTTAATATCTTGGAATAAACACGCATCATCGATCCTTTTGTAAGATGATCAATCTTTATCTTTGTTAAATAGTTGTCACATTGACCCATTTGAAAATACACACACCATTTGATATATAATTATGAAATCCCATGAACCATTGGATCTTGACTAGTTATAGATGTTTAACATCATGTAAATTGACTAATTATGGGGACCAATTGTAATATGCCTAGAAAGCCTACTTTGGACTTTAATAACTATTGTTTCACTCAGATACATGATCTAGAATTTGGACCACATGATCACCCTTCAAAGGAGAATCCATCCATATAGTGAAATAATCTTGTAACCTTTTCATGTGTAATATATAACTCTATTAAAATGCCTACTCGAAATATTTTGTCATAGAGCCAACTACACTTAGACTTTGTTTGGGAGACCAACTTTCCTCTTGCATAAATTTTGATGTGCTTCAGTGCATGATATAAAATTTAGATAAAATAAACTATGTAAAAAAATAAAAAAAACCATATGATCACCTTCTCTTGAAAAATCCACATGTTTGAGATATGTCTTCATCAAAATGCTTACTTGGCTCTTCTTGTCATATTTCAAATTTGGCTAAGTATGGGAAAACATTGTCAAAATGTTTAGGAGCCCAACTTTAGACCCACGTATATTTTATTGTACTTAGGTGCATGACTTTAGATTTAGATCATAACAACTAGGAGATAATTTTATCACAATAATATGACCACCTCTCCCTGACTCATTCACATGTGTTAATGGTGATGCATCAAACTACTAACTCAAATTTTCTTCCACTAGACCCAAACTATCTAGATGAAAACTATGATCAACTAGATGAATTTGACTTATGCACATAGGAAATCAAAGCATAAAAACATATTAGGTACCTATTATACATGATCAATACTCCATACTCATCACTGAACATCTCTAACCATGCCAAAACTAAAGATCAACCAAACCAACTTCAAGCACACTAGGACAAGCACATTGCACTCTTTGTCATTGTCACTTAGGTTATCAAAACACTTCATCCACTCACTAGGACACCTCCATGACATCACTAATAACAATAAAACACTGAAGTGTATTGTAAACTATCAAAAAATATTTTAGTTTAGGGAAGGGCTAATGAAGGTGAAAAATGTCTAGAAGAGGGTGAAAGATAGGAGGCAAAGCTTAGGAGAATGTTTTTAGTAGATGATTGTGTAGATATAAATTTTTAGTAAAGGGATCACAATTCTATGAAGCATCAATGGTTTCCCCACCCCTTCCTAGTGTACATTTTAAGGTGTGCACTCAAAGAGATTGAGACTTGATGGGCTATTGAAAAAGAGAAAGCATAAGTAATTGATAAAGTTTGAAAATATTATGTGTATGCATATGGCCCACTCAAAGCTCATCCATGTCATATGAGTATAACACGGGCTTGTGCTTTAGGAAAATAATATAAAAATACACAATGTTGAATCTAAATAAATTGTAATAAGGATCAAATAAGATAAATAAAAGGATAGAACTAAAAAAAACATACCTTTACTTACCTTAGTGTTGTAGATATAGAATGAGATACAAGAAATGTGAAGTTTTACAATTTAGGAAACATTAGGCAAACCTATAAAAAAGTTAGCAAAAAAAGGGAAAAAATATTTTTTTTTTGAAACATACACATATAATAGGTGAAAATATTCTCTACGTTACCAAGATTCTCATACATTTTATGGTTTGTTAAAAGAGCTAGTAGAAACAAAGATATGATCAAAAGATAGAATCTAGCAATAAATATTTTACTATTATGAGAAAATAAAGCTATAGGAGATCTATTTGGAGACTTGATATCCATCATGGTGAGCAAATAATAGTTGAGATGAGGAGGATACATAATGGCCAAAGTGAGTGCAACATAGTTAAACAATTAAATATTTTTATTTGAAATTAAGGTTAAATAGAAAATTGACTATTAGGAAAAATATAGGCACCATAATGAACCCTAGGAAAATTTTAGGTAAACTAGGGGTAAAAATATGGTATATTTAGAACAATAAATGCTTAAGGCATTTATGGTAAATGGGAAAAAAGTCATCATTATTTATGAATAGAGTCAACCTAGTCAACTTAGTCCATACGGTGAGGTAAAATAAGAAGGATGACTATGTAGCATTGGTCTAATTTAGTATGAAAAATGGGGCTAATTATGTAACAATAGGATAATTTAGTTGGTAAGGGGTAGATGTTGACTATGTATGATAGGGTTGACTTAGTTTGCTTAATTAAACTAATGTAGTACCACTAAAAGAGGTTGATTGTGTATAATAGGGACAATATAGTATCACAAGTAAATAAGATGATTGATCTAGTATTGACATGGATAATCTAGTTGGAAAAGGGATGGGATTATCTAGAATCAAAAATAAACTACAAGGCTAATTTAATATTAAAAGGGCCAGTTCTATTTAAATTTGAGAAATTAATTTAAACTAGCTAATTTAAGTGGAAAATGTGTGAAAGTTTAAGAATGTATTTTGATTAATTATGACATTGAGATCTGATACATCCTTTGTTGTTTGATATTTTTTAGATACATTAGAATTATTTCCACTTGAAAGATGTATCATGGCTACTAGATGTTGGGAGGGTGTACACCGGAATCACACAATTTGATTACTAATACCAAGCAACTTAATATGCGGAAATTAACCAGATTCACCAAGTAACTAGAATTCAGAATAACACAGCATATGAGAGACAATACCAAATTGTATTAACACTTTATACAGAAAAGAATACAATAAAGAAGATGCCACTTCTTCTCCACCACCTTACAGAGGTTTCCCATGCCTCAAGTGAACAGTAATTCTTCTCCCCAAAGCTCTCCCTCTCACAGGTCCCAACACCCAACTCAAATACAGAGTTGGTGTTCACCTCCCGTGCTCCACGCACACCACAAGTGCTCCACGCACTCCACAAGCACTCCACGTGCTCCACAAGTACTCAAGGTACTTCAAGTAGATCTCCCATGAATCTGCAACAACTTGCAATTCAACAGACCATACTTATGGAAGGAACTCCCTTGCCTTCCTCTTGCTCTATCCGAGTACACACCTGTACTCCAAGTAGATCCTGCCTGATACTGCTCCCTGTAGTGTTGCTGTCTGTATGACCTTGCACACCTGAAAATCAAGCAATGGTTCTAATCACCTGTGAACCTCGACCTTGCACACACATACACCTGCAGATCAACGATCTTACTTACCATGTAGATCTCCTATATAGGCCATGCAACTGTGACCAAGATCCTACACTCTTGAAGAACCCAGCTGGCTCTCCAATCCAGCACCAACACACCTGGTACTGTGGCACTAGGAGGAACGCACCATAGCTCTACCTCACACACAGAAGGAGCTTATAATTATGCTCTCTTACTCCCTAGCACACTTTTCCAATACAACCATGAGTCTATTATATAGATCTCATCCAAACAATGATTAGACATCTAATTACCATAATTAGATCCGCAGCTATGAGTCTAAAATTAGCGCTCATCATGTAAACTCTTGCTTCGTTAGTTCACTGCCTGTAAATAACTCACAGTCAAACTACACAGGCGACCGACGTCGGTCCCTGTCCGCCTGGGGTCGCCGACGCCGGCCGATATATGACCGACGTCGGTTGCATTCCTGTCTTACCCTGCCGACGCCGGTTGGCCAGACCAACGCCAAACACTTCTGACACTCAGCAACTCATTCTGCAACCTCCTCCATGTCTGCATCAGTGAAGCTTTTAGCTCCACAATCCTAACAATCTCCCACTTGGAGATAAATAGTTGCACTGTACCTGTACCTGTACTCCGTCTAATCTGTTTCCTGGTTTGTATCCCTCTTCAAGCTCCCCCCTGAAGACAACCCACCACACATCCCGTGGTGTACCACCTGTCATCCGAGTAACCTGCCACATCCGATCCTACAAATACATGTAGTGAAGTCCTGACCCTGCATAGCAACACCTGCTGCCGGTCCCTCTCAGAAAACCTGAGAATCCACTTCCCCGAATTGGCTCCTAACTCTCTGACAGCTCCCACTGCATGGGAATACTTAGGTCTATACCAGACCTCATGTGATTTTGGACACTGTACCTATCCAGCCCTTAGTGTGCTCCGGCTCTGCATCCCGAACCTCGCCAACACCTGATTCACATCAGCTCCCACTCGAGACAAAATCACCCTGTGATCTCCATGCCTCCCATGTCAAAGAATTCCGCTGCTCCAAACTCCTCCTGACATGCCACTGAACTAATCTTACCCTTAGCTCAGCAGAACCCTGTATGTACTAACCCTGCTAGCAAATATACCATCCACATACAGCAACAGAATGATGTCGCGACTCATCATCCCCCTGGTAAGTCAAACCACAGTAGTTACCTGACACTAACTGAAGCCATGCTTCATCCTCCACCTGTCAAAACTGGTACCACTGTCCTGCAGCTCCTTAAGACCATATACCTGGTCTTCCGTCTCACGTATCCGTTCTCTCTATTCTTCTACTAAGGAATCCATTCGTCTCTGTGCTTTCATACCTGCTGGCATCTCCACCAAGACACACCTGTCTGGTTCTCCTCCAAGGAATCACATCCTCATCCATGCCAAGCTCACACCTGTTTCCTGGATCCTTCCTGCTCTACAATCAGCAACAAGTATGAAGAAGAGGAACAATGAATTTGAGGGCCTACTTACACCTTCAGTCCTCCGTATGGGTGTTTGAGACTCCTTGACAGCTTGCTATCCACCCAAAATTCGTTACAGTGACCGACCTCGGTCACTCCACAGTCTGCATCTGACCGACGTCGGTTCCATGCGTCTGTACCTGACTACCAACCTGCCTGCGCTGGTGTCCCTGCTGCCGACGTCGGTCCTACTAACCGACATCGGTCTTACATACTGCCGACGTCGGTCCCATGACCGACATCGGTCTTCCCCTGCCCGACATCGCCGGCTTCGGTCTGCACATAACTGACATCGGCACCTGTCTGTTCGACGCCGGTTCCTCCTGACCGACATCGGTGTCTGTGTTTGCCTGTGAGTGATGACTTTTTACCCGCGAGCTTCTTTGAATCAAAACACATGTCCAAACTGCCCTGCTCAGAAGTATCCAGCCATATCCACTGGGTTCTGTCCGCCATCTCCTCCATAAACACCAAGGCTTTCCAGTTCTTAAGCCTGTCAAATATATCTGTCTTCCGCTTAAGAACATGCATCTCCTTCCTGCTCATGTGACCAAGCCTACGAAGCCACGTCTCCGCAACAAAAGAAGAATCAGTAATATAAACAAGTAGATAAAGGATACCTGTTTTCTTACCACCAGCTAATTCAAGTGCATCCGCTGTGAGAGTTCTTGTGCATCTCTCATCACCCAATTTTTCTGAAGAAATTAGCCATATCTCCAAACCTGGGACCTGCATGACATTCATCAACACCTGTGTGTTGGCCGCCTGCAATTTCAGCTTCACTTCCCCTTTGCCAATTCTTTGGCAAGGTTCACCAGCTCCTCTACCTGGAACTGCATGGAAAGAGGCAACCGAATCTTTTATCCAAGATTCAACTTTATCCAAGAAACCTGCAAACACATCCTGTGCAACAACACCTGCTACATCTGTATCTTCAGTTTCTTCATGCTGATCTGTTACCAACCAACAATAATCTTTTACCTGCTCTTTCTTTCCATAGGACCGTGAGTGACCATCTGTGCTTTTCAACTCCTCCATTCTTAGCTTACTTTGATCTGCTGTTGCTCTACTCCCACTTGATCAGAAACCCCTGAGAGTGACCTGTAACCAAACACAAAACCTGCTTCCTCCAACCTCAGCTCAGATACCACCTGTTGGTATCAAGCTCAAGAACCTACAACCAAGGCTCTGATACCACTTGTTGGGAGGGTGTACACCAGAAGCACACAATTTGATTACTAATACCAAGCAACTTAATATGCGGAAATTAACCAGATTCACCAAGTAACTAGAATTCAGAATAACACAGCATATGAGAGACAATACCAAATTGTATTAACACTTTATACAGAAAAGAATACAATAAAGAAGATGCCACTTCTTCTCCACCACCTTACAGAGGTTTCCCACACCTCAAGTGAACAGTAATTCTTCTCCCCAAAGCTCTCCCTCTCACAGGTCCCAACACCCAACTCAAATACAGAGTTGGTGTTCACCTCCCGTGCTCCACGCACACCACAAGTGCTCCACGCACTCCACAAGCACTCCACGTGCTCCACAAGTACTCAAGGTACTTCAAGTAGATCTCCCATGAATCTGCAACAACTTGCAATTCAACAGACCATACTTATGGAAGGAACTCCCTTGCCTTCCTCTTGCTCTATCCGAGTACACACCTGTACTCCAAGTAGATCCTGCCTGATACTGCTCCCTGTAGTGTTGCTGTCTGTATGACCTTGCACACCTGCAAATCAAGCAATGGTTCTAATCACCTGTGAACCTCGACCTTGCACACACATACACCTGCAGATCAACGATCTTACTTACCATGTAGATCTCCTATATAGGCCATGCAACTGTGACCAAGATCCTACACTCTTGAAGAACCCAGCTGGCTCTCCAATCCAGCACCAACACACCTGGTACTGTGGCACTAGGAGGAACGCACCATAGCTCTACCTCACACACAGAAGGAGCTTATAATTATGCTCTCTTACTCCCTAGCACACTTTTCCAATACAACCATGAGTCTATTATATAGATCTCATCCAAACAATGATTAGACATCTAATTACCATAATTAGATCCGCAGCTATGAGTCTAAAATTAGTGCTCATCATGCAAACTCTTGCTTCGTTAGTTCACTGCCCGTAAATAACTCACAGTCGAACTACACAGGCGACCGACGTCGGTCCCTATCCGCCTGGGGTCGCCGACGCCAGCCGATATATGACCGACGTCGGTTGCATTCCTGTCTTACCCTGCCGACGCCGGTTGGCCAGACCAACGCCAAACACTTCTGACACTCAGCAACTCATTCTGCAACCTCCTCCATGTCTGCATCAGTGAAGCTTTTAGCTCCACAATCCTAACACTAGATTTATTGGATTTATTTATGGATGTGGATATAGTATGACTGGTCATACTGGGCTTTAGAGATATTATGGAGATGAGGTGCATCCCACTTAGTGTTGATCTTGTTATCATGTTATTTATATAATGGGAATGGTTGATCAACACTTTTTTATGGGTGGTGTATAGGGATACCATTGAGGTGGTTATCATGGTATAGGATATCCATGCCCTAATGAGACTGTTGATAGGAGTGACAATGGATGATCTGGAGGAGAGGCAAGTACTAGCTTAGTGGGTGATGTGCTCAAATAGGATATCCCCTAGATTTAGGGTTATTTTATTTGATGTATATATCATAGAGATTTTTAACATCTAAAGATCTATCATCCTACTTGTGATAGTGTGAGTACTATGTCATAAGTTGGATGACAAGGTACCTCTATATGCAATAGCCTTGTGTCAGTCTATTTTGGATCAGGAATTAATTGTATGACTTTGGGGATATCATGTAGGTCCATCTCATGCATGATATATATGGGATGATATTTAGAGGGTAGAAGACCATGGGGCCTATTATTTTATTAAGTGGCTAGATATATGAGAGGATTCCTATGTATCGGTTAGCTAGGTTTCCATTTTTGGTTGATGATAGGTTACCTCAAGTGATAATATGGATGTAGGACCATGTATATCAATCCATGACCCATATGCCAATGTTTTATACTATCACATGAGGGGAGATTAGGTGGCAGCCCTACACACACATTTATACTATATATCCTAGTTCGTTGACTAGGGTGACATGTCTATCATGGGAAGACATGAGATGGATGTGGATACATGTATAAATCAAGCACCATAACAATAACCATAGAAGTAGAAGTAGTGAACACCCTAGATACACTTGAGATAGAAGCACCACTAATGAGAGTAGGCATAGGTGGGGGCTACAATGTAAGATGACACAAAAACCATTATTAGACATATTTGGTCTATAGAGACACCTTTAAGGAGAGGGGTACAACATGTGTGAGTGGTGATTCATAGCTTTACATTGGTATAGAGGTGATCCATAGAGGAGGTACTCAAGGGATGAGTGAATGAAGAGACTATGCTCAGTAGGTGAGTAGATGAAGAGATGATGATTAGTTACACCAACATTGGTGAGAAATGTTGTAATTTATATTTAATATTTGATATAGGACATTAGTTACATGTGATTATAGTAGATAAATAGATTTTGAGATATATACATGATATAATATCTATATATTTTTGGTTTTGTAGATCCATGCAACCTTAGATGAGAAAGGCATACCTACATGTGTCATTGATCTTCATACACTCAACTATGATGATGGTTATACTTTAGATCGCCCATTTCTAGGAGGTCTTATTCAGGCTAGAGATACTTAGATGTTTCATTATCATTATTCTTTATTTTAATATTTTTTAGTTATCTTATCATATTTCATCTTATATATTTCCTAATTTTATCCTTATTCATCTTATTTTTAGGGTTGATATGGTGCATTTGCATGACACAAATCTAATTTACAAAGAACCTATTAGGAGAATGCTTATGGATCATGCTATGATTGGTCCAATCACTTCACTAGATAGTAGGATACCTATAGCCTACTACTTCCCCTTGAGATACTTTTTACAATCCTTAATCCCTCTATTCATCCTACTCCTCCCTTATTTTAACTTAGTCCAAATCCTATTCACACTCTACCTTTAACTATTTTTCTTGCTACTTCTGATTTTGGTCTCCTTCAGATGATCCTCACCCAATCTCTCTACCATACATGTATCCCCTTGGTGATGGTCTACTTATTTTATTTAAATTTTATCCTTTTCCCACCCAATGTGATGATTAGTTATACTATGACATTTATAGATTTTTTGGTCATTGGACTAGATACTATAAACTATACCCACCTTCCTTAGCTTATACTTTCACTCCCTTTATTAGTATACCCACAAAGTATACTAATAAGAGTATTTATTTATTTCACAACATATATAATCATTCCTCTACCCATTGTAAAAATATTAAAAAATATATCCATACATTACATCCTACTCTTCTTCAGCCTACAGACAAGGATATACATCCTACTAAGTTATTACCTAAGTATAGTTTGAAATATGGAGAGGTATGTTGTCTATGGCATCAAAGTGATACCTATAAAAATGATCATTTATGCATCCTCCAATATCATCTTCTATATCACCTTATGACCATTATTGTGCCTTCTATTCCTCTTCCCATAGGTCTTCCTTACAATAAGTCTCCCCCTTTTTCCCTCATGGTCCATCCACTTATGGTCCCTTCTTCCCCAACGGTTCCTCCACATATGGTCCTCTCTCCACATGTGGTTATTCCACCCTTGGATCCTCCTTCACCTATGGTTCCTTCTCCATTGATGACTCCTTTTTTAGCATGGTCATTGATGTTTGGTTTTCATTGATGTCAAAGAGAGAATGTTATACTAGTGCATTAATTACAAAGTGATCAAATTTATGGTTTAAAGAGATATGGGACATATATTGGTCTTTAAGTAAAAAAAATAAGTTTTGAGTCATTAATATATGTCTTTAAAAATCTCTTGTATGTTTTGTGAGCATTTAGAAAGAGCAAAATGCATATTTTGGCTTAAAAGAAGCCAGACCATGACAAACCATCATGCAGACATGAATGAAATAGGAAGTTTGTGCATTTATTTTAGGAACCCAAAAAGTAAAATTAGGTTAAATTATTTCATGGATGTTTTTTATATATTTTTAAGAAGGTACCCTAAATTTTTAGAGTTCTGAAGTGTTTTCTAGCTCAAGATATAAATCTTCAAAGTTACACTTACAGATTGTGATGGGCCAGAGGCCATCAACTTAAACTATGTTAAAGTCTAAGGTCATCTAGTTATTAGATATAAATATCAATGTTAAATCATAGATATTAATCCAATTGTGCACATAAAATTAAATATGTCAAATAATGAACATGCTAGTGATTTGTGTCACATTCACGAAGCTTGGACAGAAGATCAACATTAAACATATGATCATGTAGTCAGAAGATCAATGATGTGTATTAAATTCAATGAGTCAAATACATAGAAGGTACATGGGGATACCAAGTGGAATAATCATGGGAGATTAGATCTTAGATCAATGGTGAGCATTGTTATATAATGATCAAGGTAATCCATAGAGATTGATGGAGCATGTTTGTTCTAAATTATTAGAAAGCAATGAGATTATGATAAGTACTCGATGTTTAATAGTAAATAAATGGTAAAAATTAGGATAATTTTGAGGGATCTAAATGATTTGTATTATTTCAAGCTATAATATGGCACAAAATGTTGACAAAGTGTTCAAATTTTAACAACTGTTTAGTGACCATTGGATTTTGAATATTTGAATTTGTGATGAAGAACTAGTATATAGTTTTTGTGCTATAACTTTTGATATATGTATAATTTGACCATGGTGTAAAAATAAAATTTTTAGAGTAATTTAAATCACATCCATAAATATTTATTTAAAGGTTTTAATGTTTCTATAATTAAAGTTATTAACATCTAATTTTTACTATGTATGTGTTCATGCTCTACAAATAACTTGAGAAGGATATTTGAGTTGTTCTGATGGTATTTAGATGTTTCAAGGGGATTGAGATATTGAAGAGTGTTTTATACTCCATGATGATCATATATATATATATATATATATATATATATATATATATATATATATATATGTACAGAATGTTGTTTGAGAAAATTGTGCTTTATCATAAGAATGTTTTAGTGGGTATAATGACTTGAAAATGTCTTATAGATAATATGGATTAGATACATGTACTTTAAAGTGATATTAAGTTCTTAATTTGATCATTGAAGTGCTAAATGGGTGAATAGGTCTCCATGAGACCTATAAGGGCTAATATGACCTAATTCAAAGTTGTAACTACTTAAGTGTGACCCATGAATGCATGAAACATATATAAGGATGATATTAATATATGTTAGATGTTTTAAGGGTGAATACAATTATTATTTCCAACCTATATATTGATATTCATGATGACTCTATAAATAGTAGAGACCAAGGAAATGGTTTCTAGATATTAAAGGTTTTAATGTTTTTATAATCAAAGTTATTAACATCTAATTTTTACTATGTATGTGTTCATGCTCTACAAATAACTTGAGAAGGATATTTGAGTTGTTCTGATGGTATTTAGATGTTTCAAGGGGATTGAGATATTGAAGAGTGTTTTATACTCCATGAGGATCACACACACACACGCACACACACACACACACACACACATATATATATATGTATATATGTATATATATATATATATACATATATATATGCATATGTATATATATATGTGTGTATATATATACATATATATATATATATGTATATATGTATATATGTATATATATACATATATATATATATACATACACATATATATATATATATGTATGTATATATATATGTATATACATATATATATACATACATATATATATATATATATATGTGTATGTATATATATATGTATATATATATATATATACATATATACATATATATATATATATATACATACATACATATATATATATATATAGATATATCTATATATATACATATATATATATATATATGTATATATATATGTATATATATATATATATGTATATGTATATATGTATATGTATATATATGTGTGTGTGTATATGTACATACATACATACATACATACATACATACATACATACATACATATATATATATATATATATATATTGGAGGTTTGACCAATCTAGATTCTATATGATAAAAGGCTTAGAAGTTGACTATGTCTTCATTCTTGGTGATCATATGTACAGAATGCTGTTTGAGAAAATTGTGCTTTAGCATAAGAATGTTTTAGTGGGTATAATGACTTGAAAATGTCTTATAGATAATATGGATTAGATACATGTACTTTAAAGTGATATTAAGTTCTTAATTTGATCATTGAAGTGCTAAATGGGTGAATAGGTCTCTCTATGAGACCTATAAGGGCTAATATGGCCTAATTCAAAGTTGTGACTACTTAAGTGTGACCCATGAATGCATGAAAAATCTATAAGGATGGTATTAATATATGTTAGATGTTTTAAGAGTGAATATAATTATTATGTCCAACCTATATATTGATATTCATGATGACTCTGTAAATAGTAGAGACCAAGGAAATGGTTTCTAGATATATGTGTGCATGTGTTGAGATAATAAAAGGTAGAGGTGAGGGATAGAAATTAGTTAGAGTATGCTCAGTGGATGGACTAAATTAAAAATAATATTGAGAATGAGATGAATAAGACTAGATATATCCAAAAGGGTGTTTTGGATGCATTACTTGTATGAAGAAGTTTGTGAGTGTGTGATTAATTAAAATAAAGGTGTTATACATTGTGTCTCCAATTACATTAGTCTGCAATCAAAATTTTGGAGTTTTTATAACAAGGTGTTGAGTAGGTTCTTAAGATCTAGATCAATTGGGTGATTTTTCATACTTAGGTGTGGGTGATCTTTGTGAAGTGGGTGCTTCACTAAAAGGGTGTCTTATTTATAATCATCTTATAGAACAAGTAGTCCATGTGTTTTTAGGCTTGAGAGTGGATTTTATTACCCAAGAGGGTTTCTCACGTAGATATTGGGTTATGTGTGTGATCTTAATTATTAATTATTGTGACCATATTATATGCTTTGTGAATGATTATGGTCATTGAATAAGAATTTTAGAGGATTGAAATTGAAGTTTGAAATATCTTGAATCACTGATTCATCCCCCCTCTTAGTGATTATACCTCTAACACTTAATGTCCCAAAAATTCCACTCCTATTACATCTCTTGATTATACTATGCATGATGGAGCTCATGAGTACAATCCTTTATTCATGGCTACATTTTTTGTAGATGAGAGTCAATGACATGTAATTTTTTAGCTTTCACTCAAGATTGATGAGACCCTTACTTCAATTAAGGTCCACCTTCATAGAGATCTATTAGATGTTATGGATAATGTTTTTATACAAATTTACTAGTATTTATGATCACATCATAGTTTTCCTTCAATTTATTCTTCATTTTTATATTTGGACATGTGATCCATCTTTTATATTTATCTACTTTGTATATCATTTGACTATGTGTCTAATTTTTTCTTCATTTATATATCTTATATGTTTTTGAATCTATCCTCCCATTAGAATTTGAGCTTAACTCTCTCCATATATATATTCATGGTATCACACATAGAAAATAATTATGTGAAGTTTGATTTCATGATCTTTATCTTCTTGATGAACACAATATCTATACCCTACAACACAATTTCCAATACAAGGCTCACATTTTCAAACAACATAACAAAATAGATTAAAGTACACACTTTTAATGTTGGTGATATTATACTTAAGATAGAATACACACATGAAAAATAAGGTAAATACACCCAAAAATGGTGGGGCCCTTAGTCAAAAACATCCATGGTCCTATTACTTATCACCTTCAAACCAATGAAGGCCATGTTTTTAAAGAGCCCACTAATATGTAATTTGTAAATAAGTACTTTGCTTATATATTCCTTTCTTATCATGATTTATATATGTTATAACACTTTTTTCATGATATATACAATGGTATCACCCTCTACAATAGTCTTTCTTTCCAAAAACCTTAGTTCCTCCTTTTTGGCCCTTTGGTTTCTCTTTTCTCATGAGTTGCACTGTAAAACCACATATAAGACCCAATTTTCATCATGATTTTCATTTTATTCTCATTATTTCCTTTATTTCCAATTCTTTTTTCCACCCCTTGGGTTTTTATTATATGATTTTTAGTGTAATACCATGGATAGGACCTAACCTTCCTCAAAAATACCACCTATCTCATTTCACTTATTTTTCATATGCTTTATGCACCCTCGTGGGTTTCTCTTTTATGAGTTGTAGTGTAAGACCATGGATAGGACTAGGCATTCCTCATAAAATCACCATCTTTAATTCAATATTCCTCTAATAAAATTCTTAATAATGTTATAATTTTTTGATCCCTTGTTCTTAGCTTTATCTTTAGCTTATTTTGTAGATGAAATTTGCACAACAATAAAGTGCTATCATGTTTCCTAAAATTCCCTCATTCCTATGATAAGGAATCACACTTCATTGTCATTGAATCCCCTTTTTTCACCCTTTGTTACAATTTTTGAAATTTAAAGTAATTCAAATTGTTTCATGTTTTCATTCCTCTTGATTTCCTTTCCTTTCATTCCACTTTGGATACACCAAGGTCAAATTCAAGATAACACTTTTATTTAACCTAAGTTAACAAGACTTTTAGACACCATTCTCTCTAAGTTATTTTTATTAGTAACCAAGTCCAAATTCTTCAAATGATAGTCATCTTTATCAACCATGCTTTGTTTTCCAAATCCGTATGGATCAGGAATAGAAAAATCCATTGAAAATTTTAAAAGCCAAATCATTTGAAACAAAAGGAAATGATACAAAAGGCAACATACAAATTTCAAAAGTTAAAATCACACCAAAAGACATGATTACAAGCACATATCCTATTTTCTAATTGAATCTCAAACTCCACATTATACTACATGATAAATTTGACGTCCATTGGGGTATGATAGGGAAATAGATTAGAATAAAATAATTTAACAAAATCTATGGTGCTACCTACTTTCTCACACAAGTACCCAATCTTCATAGTAGACCAATGACTTTTTAAGGGGTCCTAAGGAATAGGGAACACATTTTGGTAAGGTAGGTCCATTTTAATTTTAATGCATGTCACCTTCATGGGATGATCTACATACTTCATTTGTTGACCCAAGATTTGTGTGGCTAGGAGAAATTCTTCAGAGTCCTTAATGTCAAAAGTCCTCTTGTGTTGGAAAACTTAATTTGAGTTTCTTGACTTAGATAAATATTTCCTCTACCTTGGTTTTTTCCTTCATTTTTTCCTCCACCCATTTCATTCCCCTTTGATAGGCAACTATGATTCTAAATCTATTTTCCCATTTCTTCTATATCTCCTCTTCTTCACATTCTTAAAAACATGTTAGCACTACTTTGTTTCATTTTATCTATCTTTATAACAAAACCATATGCTTGAATTAATATGGATTATTTTCTTTACACCATGGCTCTACATTTATAAACATGCCTTTCATATTTTTACCATTTGTTATTGTCATACTACCTTTTTTTTGGACACTTGAGTCTATTTCTATTTTGATGTTCTTTTTTCATTATTGAGTGAGATTGGCTTCTTACTCCTCACCCACCAATATTTTTTTCCCTTTTACACACTTTTTCCATTGGTGATTAAGCATTGTTACTTCTCACTCATCAATTTTGTTTTACCATTTTTGCTTTCCCATATTTGTCTAAGTAAGGATTATTAATGATTTTACATTGATGTTTGATTGCCATTTCAGACATGTATCCTTGGTTTGATTTGGTGATTTTGACTTTATTACTTAAGGTTTAATTGTTTGAGTTATTTGGTCTTTAGTATCCTTGGCTAAATAAATCACTCAATTTACTCTAAAATTTTTGACATGGTCATTTGGTCTAACTTATCATTTGTCACCCCAGATATCCAAATTTCCAAGTACATCCTATGCACATAAAATCAATTATCTTGGATTTTCCTACATTTGTTTATTTTTGCTCTTTAGTTTTACATCCTTGGGTTTATTGAAAGTAGTATCTATGCTCTCCATGATCAAAACTAAATACACATCAGAAAATCATCCATAGATAAAGGTAAGTCAAGGTACGTATACATCACTTTTATTTTTAGGTATTTCCATTTCAGTCCTTTACTTTTAGTTATTTTATGTTTTAAAATACTATATTTTTGTAGCTTTAGAATTGTGTCTTGCTATGTTCTTTTTGTGAAGCACCATCCCCTATTTCACCTGAGTGACATGTGATGATATTCGAGTATGGCATATGTATACACATAATATTTTCAACTTTTATCAATTAATGATGTTTTATCTCTTGTAATAACCTTTCGATTCTCAATCTCTCTAAGTTCACTCCTTAAGGGGTACACCTAGAAAGGGGTAGGCAGACCATTTTTTATTTTTAGGATTATTGTCCTATACTACCATTTTCTATCTACACAACCATCTCCTAAAAACATTCTCTTAAGCTTTGCCTCTTATCTTTCACCCTCCTCTAGTCATTTTTTGCCTTTACTAGCTCTTCCCTAACCTAAAACCCTTTTTAATGGTTTATGATACAATGTTGGCCCTATAAACCTTGTACTCTAATTAATAAAATTAATTTAGGTTATAAATTATGCCCTGGATAACCTACACCAAGACCTATTTTTTTTCAGTAATGATACAAAGTCAATTAGGCCAACCCTATCAGCTAAACTTTTAGAAAGGTTTAGGGTTAGATTCAATATATATACACATCCATTTTTCCATTCTTAAAGAGGAAAAAATAGATAATTATTCATCTGTGCTAATTTATAATCTACTCTTCCAAAATTATACTTGAGGAGTCTTATATTAGGGTTTCTACTTAGAGAATAGTCTTATTTTATGTAAAAGTCTTGGATGCTTTGGCCTTTCTTAGTGATTCTTACAAACCACAACAACCTATTATGAAGCACCTTTGGCCAAGGGAGAGATTGAGTTTTTATGGGTTCATTTTCAAGGTAAGTATCTCTAACTTTGATCCTCTCTTTTAGGAGATAGAAGTATCATAAGTAATGGCTTTTGAATATATTTCTCTCTCCATGCATTAAGGTTTTACCTATACATAGCTTAAAAAAGGATTTTCATATGCATGTTTAATTTTATGTTTACTAACCTCCATTTATGCCACATATTTTGGTGAGAAATAGGTTAGGATTTTACTTATCATTTACTTAATTTTGTGGACATGAAAACATAGGACCTAGTTAGGGTTATTGCATAGTGTTGCATTATTGGAGAATTTGGAACCCTCCCTAGTGAATTTATTGTGGTAAGATATCCCTTAGCTAGGTCTAGTGGATTCATCTTGGTCATGACCCTAAATATTCAATGTATCAACAATAAAAAATTTAAGTAAGATTTATCTTCTCCAAGCTAAGATTGTTTTATAGATTAGTTACATTTCCCTTTGCATACATAATGAGGCATGATCTAAGTGCATATAAGGAGTGGTCACAAGTGCATTGTTTTAATAATAAATGTTAATTTATGTGTCTACATCCCCCCCCCTCCCATATTTTAATCTAGTAATGAAGAAAAGTGAAAGTAATAGAGTAAAAGGAAAAGTGTGTAATTTAAATTACCTTTAAAAAATAGTCTTGAATGTAGACCACAATGTTGAAATATGTTTCATGAAAACCTACAATAAAACATGTATAATTCATTCCATACATAAGATGGAAATTAAAAATTAAAAATACAAGAAAATTATAGATATAATGATAAGGGATAAATACACTCGATTAGGTATGTAAACAACTATATTTTTTGGTGCAAAATTGGTGACTATAAAGGATATGACACTTGGATATTTCATTTTAGTTATAAATATTAGATTAGACTCTACATAAAAAAATCCTCAATGATTAGGAAAATTGTTATTAATAATTCATGGCATGTTTTAATCCATCATTGCATATCCAAATTAGTAGTGTATCTTGTAATCCTTGTTTTAATTCCAATGGATCCTCTTAGTGAAAAACTATGAATCAACCACTACAGAGGGAATAAGAATCATTTATAGTGAAAATTGGTGAAAATTTAGTACAATATATGTCTAGTGTATAAAACATGGAGAATGATAAACATTACCATTCCATCTATGGATTTAGTATAAACTTGAGCAAGGAATTAGTCATATGTGTCAGCCATACCCAAAATTTAATATTTATTATATATTGATAATGAAACTAAGTAATATCATATTATTTATTAAGTGGTGTTTTTTCAAGTTATGAAACATGTTTCATGCATGATTCTCCCATTTTGATAAAAATATGAAAAAAACTTGAGTATTTTTATGAAACTATGATTGGGTACCTATTAAGAAATTTTATGAACTCACTAAGATTCTAAGTATTTCTAAAAATAAATATTTTCTATCTACTGGGACAACAACAAACATTTTGGACATGGTTGGCATGTGCCCTTATTTGATGGATCACTCATATCTAAAACTTCATTTTAAGTGATTTTTGGGTATGGATCATGCTCAACTAAGTAAAACATATCATTTCATGTCTAAATAGTGTATTAATTTAGCTTAGTCTCTAAGACAATATAATTTATATGCCCCCTTTTTGAGGTGAGTTATTAATCCAGTGTAATAACATAGCTCAAAAGAAAATTGATGTGAGAGATGTTATGAAAAATATGTAAATATGAGTAGCATTAATAACATATAGGAACATGGCATCATAATGTAGATAAAATGATCAAAATAGTAATGTAAGGTGCATGTAAAAATAAGCATACATAGTGATATTATAAAGATAGATGTTACCAATTAAGCACACAAATAAATGATCACAACTAAGTACCAAAATATAAATAGAAATACTTAGGTAGGATGAATGATATCCATCATGGAATAAAAAATTGGAAGATGCATGATATATATCATGGCATAAAAAATTGAGCAGATAATTATCATGGCCATGACACACACATACAAAGAGTGCATGCAAATCAGACAAAACATGCAGTATAATTCCAAGAGAACACATACAAGGGATTTGTTTAAATTTCACTATATACATGGAAACATATAATTAAGGATTTTAGCCACACACAAGGACATGTTAAATTATCCACAATCCAAATAAAGAATACACACAAGACATGAATCATAGAATCAAACACATAAAGTATACATGAATAATTCAAGATGATAAATATAATTAATTTTTAAGATTATTATATTAAACAACTTAGGTATCCATTAAGATTTCAATGCACAAGTAAGTGAAAAATATCAAGATATTTTGAATAGTGTAAGGAAATAAGGCATGAACAAGATAAGGTATTTAAAGAATGATATAACATGTGAATGGTATTCCCTAAGTTAAAGTTTTGATGTGTCAATAAGCTATAAGACACTTGTGACTTTTTTTTAATTTTATAAATGATAACTAGTGTTCTCTATGATAGGGTTGGTAGAATAGAACAATGACATGGCATGAAATTACTTGAATATAATGATTTTATTTTTTCTTTTTGTTTTTTCTTTGAGGAATCACATTCAACTTGGTTGGCATTAACATCGATGAGGACCCAGAAACCTGGCACACACAAAGGTGCATAGATTTAGAGTGATTCCTACATACTAATCCTCAAGCATCATACCTACACCTAAGCTTTAGTGCTAAAAAATTACCCAATTGGGATTTGAACCATGGTGTGGCCAATGGAAACCATCTAACCCACCTAGTCAGTCTAACCTATGGGGTTGTGATTTTATTTTTTCATAATTTATAATTATGTGATAGTATCACCTCCTATGACAAGAGATGGGAGTGATAATTGGTATGGTATTTATTCACTCATGTACACCTGTGAAGCATATATTATGGAGCTAGATAGAAATAGGTATTGAATAACTATGCATAAGTTAAATTATGTAAATGAGCTAAACATAAGAATGCATGGGTCATGATTTGGAATTTTATGGAATATTTAGGTTTTTGTTAAATTTTTATGTATAAATTTTTTAAAAAGAATAGATAATAACTGATGATTCTCATAAGAGACACATAATCACTAGTTCATGTGTCCAACTACGAAATGATGACTTATTGCGAATGGAAAATATCATGTCATTATGAACTAACTGATCTCAATTGGGAATCTAAAAATAATCTAATTGATTACCATAAATACAAGTGTTGTGATGTAAAATTGTATCATGTTTCATATATTTTGTAGCATTATGAGTTGTATGTCTCTTTGGAACCCATCATGGAGTTTAATATCTCTGAAGTGGTGTCTTATTTGGAACACTCTTAGTTACATTTAACACCAATATATAAGTGAGAGATGACCTTGTACAATATGTAATAATGTTTTTATTAAATGAAATTTCAAGGATAGGTCTTCTTGTAAGAGTTTCCACTTTCATTTAAATTTTTTGAGAAAGTTGAGCTACTTGAGGTGGCTCAACTAAAGCCTATTTTGTTAGAATCATGATCTTTGGTTAGAGAGGTTATTCATATGGAATACCATAAACCATGATAAAATAATTATAAAATATATACTTTAATAACATATTAACTATGAAATATATTGTGTGAAGCTGTTGAATCTAATGGCATCCTAATAACATATTGAATACCCCTGCACGTGGTACTAATGTAAATGTTTTGGCCACCTCTATGTTGACCAAATTGTAATGATAATGTGATATCACCAATAGAAATATAAATTTACACATTGAATCCATTAATAAATATGGTATTAGGATATGTATTATAATGTGTTTGATAATTGTGATGGTGAAAATAATCACACTTGATATGTTATCAACCTTGACACTCTATATTAGTTGATGATCAGTATAGGCTCAGATTAATAAGGATTCTAAATTAGATTCATCATCATCAATCTCATTATATATAAATTTGATGATTTTCCTATATCACATTGAAGTAGTATGTGTAAAAGTGATTCCAATCAATGGATGGGGTTATTATGAATGACAAGAACTAGTGGGGGTGTGCATTGTATATGTAATGCACCATAGATTTATCTATCATCTCTTGAATTATATGCTTAGGGAAAGGGTTAGTAAATACACTCATTAATATATTATTACTTGGTTTTGGTTTTGTATTTTTATTAGGTACACCAATAATATTCTCATTTATCAAGTCCTAAATCTTATGTCATAAACCGATGCATCTATTGGCAATATGACTTGGTGATTTATGATAGTCATAAAAAACATTTTGATCAAAAAAATTGGAAGAGGCTTAGTTTTATTAACCTTTTTTATGGGAGGAAGTGATATGATATTACATTATAATAAACTATATAAAACTTTATAGGGATCTTCTAGTAAATTTGGTAAATTGTCTCATCAGAGGAGCCAATAATATAATGCACATAGTAGGTTGTGAGACTACATTCACTATTACATTTCGATCACTTTTTTCTCAATTATTATCACCTTGTATGGTTTATTACTTATATTATTATATGAGAAGTAGATATAGGATTCATTCCATACTTAACCTTGTTCATTGCCAATAAATTGACCTATCTTTCCTTAACTATATGACACAAATCTATAAATGATAGAAACTTCTTGAACATAATGGACTTGTCCTAAGGTGGATTTTATCCTAAAACCCTTTATCTATAATAGGGTTTTCCATTTTATATAGCATGGTTTTATACCTTAAGATATACTATGAGATATTCTCAATGGAGTCATACTTTAGTTGAGTAATTTATGCATATGAAATCTTATCACTTAAATTGATTGAGAAGTGTGAGATAAATATATCCTATAATATATTAAATTAATTGATTGATTTATGTGTTAAATCATAAATCCATCTTACTGAATATTATTTTGAGCTTCTAAGAAATAACTTGGTCAACAACCTATTATTGGATGCATAGTCCAAACATGCTACATAAAATGCTCTCAAATGTTGCTCAAGGTCACTTTTTCCATCAAAAAATCTAAGATTAGGTGCCACAATAACAATTATTAAAGGATGTGATACAATATGTGGTGCCAAATAAGTGTGAAAAATAGTGCGAGAATCAAGTATGTGATTATATTTTTAAGCTCATTATTGTAAATGTAATACCTTAGTTTGTAGATAATAAATCTCATGCATAAAGGATTATACATCAGGAGAAGAAGAGAATGTGATAACCAAATGAAATGTATCCAATTAATAAGTATGAATTGATATGTTTATCTTTTGAAACCTTTGGGTTTTCACCATAGTAAATAGTGTTACAAATTTTGTATCAAATAATGTGGAAGAAGGTAAGGAATCCACATCAGTATGAGTATCAGATCTATTGCCCATACTTTCACTCTTTATGTCCAAAAGATTATGAATTTTTTTATGATGATTTTGAGTTTGTTATTGGATTCATTCATGAAAACTCTTAATAAATTCCACTTTTTTGAACTCTAGTATTTCATCACTTATAGGTGGAAATACATCTTAGAGGTCATGTTTAGAGTGCATGTGGTCTTGATTATATTGTTATCAAAATATTATATATATTTAACCTATACATTAGTATCAAAAATTATTTATGTACCCTTTTTGTTTTCCATATTATGTGTGTTAATAAAAATAATTTGAGTATGCTCTATTTGAATACCACTTAACCAAGCATTTTATCTTAACTGAGTAGAAACAATATTATTGAATTACATTAAAAATGAAATATAATCTTGGAATACTATTATTATCAAATATTTTACTAAATCTAAAATGCTAATAAAAAAAATTAGAAATAATAAAAGGAAGTAAAGTAACCCTAGTAATAAATATATTTAGGTTTTTAATAATATTCAAATCAATAGACACATTCACCAATATGTTTTACCATATTTTAGGAAACTATTTTATGATATACCTTAATTATGAAAAATATTGTGTAAAATAAGAATGTTATAGATATGAAATAAATGACACAAACTAATTTGGAACCTACTAAATTTAGAAATATATTAAAAATTGAAAGTACCAAATAAAAACAACTTAGTCTGAAAACTATAATGAAGGACTATGGTTGATACTAGAAAACAAGTTGTGACATTGTGTTAATTTAATTTTGGATCCAAATCAAGGTTTCTAGATCTAGACAAGGGAATAATGTGTTTGTGTCGGTATATAGAACTGATGACCTATAGGTGCTAGATATCTAAATATATGATGATAAATGCACCTTCACCTATGTGCTCTATTTGACTATGTTTGATCCTTCAATCCATAATGAAAACCACTATATATTGTCTCTTTATATTATAACCCTAGCTCAATAAAACAAGATGTAAAATTAAATCAAGGGGTTAAAAAGCTTAGTGATTGAATTTTTACTTGACCTTAACACCCCCTATGTTGAGTGTTGCCTACATATTGATAATCTAAGGGGGGATCAAACTCCATGTAGTTATCCCATGTTACAATGGTGTGCATGATAATACTATTACAAAATGTTAAATGTTGGTGCAATATCAGTGTGATTAAGTGCTTCAACAATGACTTGTAACCTTGTAGGTGTATTCAAACTTACCTCTAAGCTACTTGGGTCATGTGGACTTTAAATTGGGAAAATATATGATTTTATATAAATTTGCAATTAGATATTATAGTGATTTTCCATATGTCAGCCTCTTGTGTTAAAAATGGTTTGAAATGTAGTTTTAAAGTGATATTTTTATAATTCCTTTAGATGGGACTTGGTAAACTTATGGGATGACCCATTAAATGAATTTATATTTGAACAAATATCCTTTAATTAGTGGGAGGATGTGGATAAATAAATTGGACACTATAAAAGAGTGGTATTTTTTAAATAGGGATGCCTTTTCTAAGGTTAATAAAAACAAAAAAAAGGACTAGATTACTCTAAAATTGAGTTTGGGTTGATTAGGAAGCTTAATAGGGATATTTTGAGATCATTAATTACTTATCATAATGGATACTCCATAATGTGAATGACGTATGGGTGGTCAAGGACCATGAAATGAGGCATGATATATTATAATATTTTATTATAGTTTATATTAATGTAAAGTAATGTTACATGGTTTACATAGTTTGGTTGGAACTATTTCCTATTTTTAAAAATATGCATGAATCTTATTTAAGATTTCCATTAAAATGTTTTTTAATCAATATCCCTAAATTATAATGTTATTTGGGATATTTAATAGTTCATACATAATAATAATAATAATAATAATAATAATAATAATAATAATAATAATAATAATAATAATAATAATAATAATAATAATAATAATAATAATAATATGTCTTATAGCTTCACGTAAAATCTAATATGGTAATTAGGCCCCATGGTATATGAAGCATAGAAAAAACCTCTATGAAGGAGGAGAGTTTATCAAGGAGGAAGCATGAAAATATAATTCACCTAGTGTAAAAAATTTCTTGTACCCTTAGATTCAATCTTGTGAATTTGGGGTGGTTAAGTGGTATTATTTGAATAAAGGTATTTTCAAGAGTGGAACTCCATATAGTAGCTATTATTAAACACCATTTCTCTCTTGGATCTGCTATTAAGAACCTTGGTAATACGCATCAGAAAGAAGTTATTTTTCTAAGTTGGGAATAGCCTAAGGGAAGCTTAGCTTTATCTTAGAGAGGTTTGGGATAAAATAAATCTAAACTAACTTGTTTTACTATCTTATTCTAATATAATTTATTAGGTATAATAACATCAAATAAAATCCAAAGTTGTATAAATAGGATCTTAGTGAAGCTGGGTATTATTTCTTCAAATAACACTTAGATTTATATTTTGCCTTAGATTGGAGGAGTGTGTCATTACAAAAATGTATTATATAGTTTTATGATCAAGGGAGGAACATTTAAAAGTGTTTACATTGATTTCAAGGTCAAAATGGATGTCATTAGTGTCAAGTTCAAAGTTGATGTCAATGTACATCTAGTAAAGATGCATGGTGAAGTGATATGTAAGAAGGAAGTCTTATGATAAGAGAGAATTTGAAGGTAGCATATTGTCTCTCTATTGAGTGAGAATTTGAATTCAAAATATTATCTCTATATCGAGAGAGAATTTTTAGGTAAATTTATTATTATTATGAGGTTGATGACATGTTTTTAGGTCAAGATCAAGAGACAAGGTACTCATACTTTTGAGTAGTAGTCTTAAGGAACATTGTCCTATCATGATCATGTGCATGAAGAAGTATGTAAATATGTATGATAATATATGAGGAGCATAAAATTAATATGATGAAAGTGTTGAATCATCAAGGAATTTTTCAAGTCTATTTGTCAAGCTTCAAGAGCTTAAGAAAACTAGTCATGACATTAATCATTACATGAAGAAACCCTATTAGAGGTTATAAATATGGTGATATAGTAAGATGGATACACACACATATGATTTTATGTTTAATTATTCTAAATAATGAATATAAGGTGTTTTAACACTTATTAAAGCTTCAAGGTAAGCCTACAAGGGTAAGGTCTTAAGCCTAAGCATACAACCAGACTAGTCCTCGATCCTATGTGACCTAATAAGGTACCATGAAGTATTTTTAAGACCTATAAAGGATAAAAATAAGTGTTATATCATGTTTAATATTTAATTATAATTTTATTAATGTGGAGAGTGCTTGTATAATAACTATGAGGTCTATTTTAAGGTCTAATATGAACTATAGATCTAAAGCCTAAAGAACAAAGAGAGAGATGGTGATCAAATAGGTTATGAGGTTTAGTTTCCAAAGAATGAATGGAAAAATTGGAATTTAAATAGGTTTTACATGTTATTTCAAGTTTTTGGTGAATTTTTATGTCTTGAGTTTAATAATAAAACATGAAATGTGGTTTTGAATTTTCTTGTGTACACAGAATGAAGGGTTCTCAACCTAAGGACTTTCATGTGTTGATTGACATGTGTAACCTCTAATTGAGAGCCTAATACATTAATTTTATATTTATAATTTTCCTAGATCAAATTTACAAGCATTAGTTTCTAGATTAAGGGCCTAAGCTTTATGAATGATCATTAAGACTATAATGTGGTTTAAACCTCTTTAAAACCCTATTAATGAAGTGATATGGAAGATTTGATAGAAATGGATTTTAATGAATTGGATGAAATATTTTGATGATTTTATCATGTATATTACTCTCCCAAGTACCTCTTAGTGGCATTGGTATATCAAATAAATGAGTGGACCCTATAGAAAAAGCCATATTTCTTAGAAATTTACTATAACAGGCAAAGTTGACCAAGTCAAAGTTACTAAGTGGATGGAGGTTGAATATTGAGACTTATATATTATTTTAATGATGGTTTTTGATCAGGTTTAGTACCTTATATATACTAAATAAATCATGTAAGTTCACCTAATACTAAAAAGGCCTAGTGAAGAAGATAATGAGACAAAAGTGGGGATGAGATTAGGGATATATTGTCATGGATTAGGTATGGATCAAAATGCATGGGGTTATTTTTAAATACACATAAAAAATATATTTAATATAATTTTTAAAAAAAAAACCTTGTATATATAAAAAAATTGCTCTCAAAGGTGACTTGTCTTGCTTAGTGAGATCTATGTACAAAGAGGTTCAAAAGATTGGTCTATATATAAAATATTTACCATTAGACCTCATTATATTTGTGTTTATATATTTAATGATAATATTAATTAATTATGAATCCTTTATTATGTCTACATAGGTGTTGGAATATAAATTCATCAGGACTGTGTTTTTAAGGAATATGGCAATTTTTTATGTGTTAGTAAGATTACTATTCCTAAGTAATTATTAATTTTTTTTAATAATTTAAAGAATATAATGGTTTTATATAGATAAAATTTTATAATTTTTATGATTTATTAATCAAATTAAGTGTTATCTCAAGTTTTGGAGGTCCAAATATGCATAACTAGTTTTAAGGTGTTTTGACAGACTTGAGTAAGCTGGGTGAAGAGTTGTTCCTGAACCATTATATCTTGAGAAGAGATATACCAAGAATATGGTGATGTTATATATATATATATATAAAACATGATATCCTATACATGCATATGTATTATTGTAAAGTTCCTATACTTATGTTTGCGGTAAAATTACTAATGACTAGGTTCTGAGTAAATTGGTAGTTCTGAGTGAAATTTTTTATGAAGTATTCTGAAGTCTTTAGAGTCTAATTAAATTTGTCTAATGGACCTTTTTATGAACATAATTTCATAAATTTTACATCCATATGTGGTTTTTTCCTATAATGTGTTTATACAGGTGTATGAACTTCATCTTTAAAGAAAGTATTTTTGAGGTAACTAGGCCTAATAGGTCTTTAAGGCCTAATTATGATTTCAGGGTACGAGTGAAGGATTTGTCACTTTTTATAGATAATTTATTAAAAAATTTAATTTCTTTTGTGAGGGCCATATAGGCAAGAGAGGTTCAAGTTATTTTGTGGAGAGGATAGACCTAATAAGATTAGGTCTCCATGAGACCTAAAATAGAAATGAGAAATATTTGATAAAGGTAAGACCTAAAAGGACTCAAATCATGTTTTATTATTTCCTATGAAGTGTTATAATATGTATTCCATGTCCAAACTAAAATGATAATAGTTCTTGGATGACCAAGAAGGATATGAATAAGAAAATTCTTGTATATATACTAGGCATTTTTAGGCCTATTAGAGTGTGGAAAGAATAAGTGAATAAAATAAGATATTTTAGAACAAAAATAGGTATTTTATACCATAAAAATAAGATAAAGGTTCAATGATGAATTCTTTATAGAAGTCCTATGTGTGAGGATCAAGTTCATATGACCTAATCAAGCCATACAAGGGTTAATTGAGTGAAGAAGGTAAAATATAGTTTTACTTGTGAAAGAGGTAGATTTGAGTGTGATATAACCAAAAAATACCATCATAATTTGTAAAAGGGAAAAATATCAAGGTGGACAGGTTTAGAGTGTTGATTGAGTGGGTGTTTGATCAACAAGGGGGTTGTAGTATCCTAGCAAGTTGGTACTTGCTAAAATCAAGTTGGTGCTTGATAAACTCAAGGGTTATTTCTCCTTGTTGGGTTGGTGCTCAACTAAAATTGATTCATGGTCTTATAATATGATTTATCCAAGCTATGTTTTAGTGGGTTTTATTCTTCTTGAGGGGTTTCCATATATAATTTATGTTCATGGTCTTGTGGATTGATGTCTATGCTTGCTAAAATGTATATGTTTATCTAATTGATCTATGATTGCTTAAGTAAGTTTGTATATAAAACTTTGAATAATGATTCACCACCACCTCTCGATCATTTTTATTCTAACATTTGGTATTAGAACTTGGTCCTTTGAATTAGGTATAAAAACCTAAATGAGATCTTAGAGGAAAGGATCTCTAGTTAGCAAGCTCAAGGTGGTTTCTCTACTAGTAAGGATCCATTGTTCAATGAATCTAATTATTCTTTTTGGATTGTCAAAATGAAGATATATTTGATTTCACAAGGACATGATATTTGGTAATCAATTATGGATTGTTATATATCTCTTCCTATTCCTTCAACAAATGTAATAGGTAAGAAGGCTAGTGAGAATAACTCTAAGGTAATGAATGCCATTCTTTGTGGCCTAGTAGAATAAAAAATGGTGAAGGTAATGAATTGTGGTTAATCTAAAGAGATATGAGACAAATTAAAGACTATTTATGATGGAGACATCAAAGTGAAGATGGATAAATTTAAGACCCACCAAAGATAGTTTGATATCTTGAAAATGAGTGAATATGAAACCATTACATCTTACCTATTGAAGGTTGATGATGTTTTCAATATAATTAAAGGATTGGGAGAATAATTCAAGGAGTACACTATTGTTCAAAAGGTGTTGAGATCACTAAATTATAAATTTGACTCTAAGGCATCTACAAGTAAAGAGATGTCATATTTAGATAATCTAGAGATGGATGGGATTCATGGCATCTTGACGACGTATGAGATGTGAACCAATGAAGCCATACCTCCCAATAAATAATTAGCTTTCAAATTTGATAAAAAGTCAAAATCCAAGAAGGTCAAGGATGAGGAATGCTTAGATGATGATGATCAACTAATAGCCATGATTTCAAGAAAGTTGAGGTTTGGGTTTGGTAAGTACAAAGGTAATTTTCCCTTCAAATGTTTCAAGTGTGGAAAGATTGGTCACTTTACATCCAATTTTTATAATAAAGATAAATCTGAGCATAATGAAGAACATGATGACCATCATGAAAATAACAAGAAGACCATAATACTGATAATGACAAGGAATTCAAAAAGTATGAAGGCAAAAAAGGAACTTTCAAAAACAAGAAAATATTTTACATTAAAGAAGATAATAATCATAATACAAGTGACTCAAGTAAGTATGATAGTGATGATGACAATAAAAAATATAAATATGACAAAAATTAAACCTTTTTTATGGCCATATTATCAAATAATGAGGGTTGTTCAAGTGGGAGAAGCATTATGGTTGATGTAGAATAAGATGAAGAAGAAGCTGAAGTAGATATTGAGGTAGAATTGGTAAGTGCACTTGAGGAATTGAAATTCCAAAGGAAAAATAATCACAAACTATGAGTACTTGTTAAGGACTATGGGGAGCATATTGGATTTTTTGAGGAAAGATTGAGTAATGCTTCCAAAAAGTATGATGAGATCATCAATCAAGTTGAGACACAAATAAAGGTCATCAATGGAAGCCTAAGGGCTAAAGAGGAAGAGTACATCAATCATGGAACTGAATAAAAATCCTTGAAACTTGAGTTGAATCAAACATCAATCAAGGCAAGGATACTTGTGAAGTTTGAGAAGAACACTAAGGCATTGATGACATCTTGAGTTGTCAAAAGTTTGAAAGTGACAAAATAGGTCTAGGGTTCAAAGGAGATAAAAATGATACACCTCAAGTAAAATAAAATACTTTTGAAGACATGAAAGTCAATTTTAAAATATCTATCAATCAACTAAATGCCATAAGGTATGTCAATCCATTCAATGGTTGCTATTTTTTGTGTAATAAGTTTGGGCATAGAGAAAGAGAATGTAAAATATCCTCCAAGAATGAGTATTAATGTGACTATGGAAGGAGTTAGAGCTCACATAAATTAAAATGTATGTATAAGGTGGTTTGATATAGTTGTCATGATGTAGGACACATTACAAGGTTCTATCCTAATAAGGTTAAAAGGTCATCAAGTCAAAATAAGATGTTTGAATCCCCTAGAGTGCTAAAGAAGAAAATGAATGTTTGAAAACCAAAGATAATGAATAAGAGTCATGATGAATTTAAAATCTCAAGTGGACTATTTGATATGATACAACATACTTAAAATGAGAAAACAAGTCAAGAATGTTTGCTATCAACCTGCATTGATCAAATGGATGCTGAAAAGATCAAAACTATAATGAAAATCAAGCCTAAAAGGGTATTGAAGGACATTCAATCAGATAAGAGCATGGAGATATATGAATATCCTAAAATTATAATGTTTTAGTTTTTTAGAAGAAGTGATGACTTCATTAAGCTTCATGGAGACACTATTTAGGTAGTAGAAGTAGGATAGATGCATGGTTTGAATGGGAGATATTCAGGTTTCTAACTAAGCTTATGCATTATAAAATGTTCTTGTTATAAAAATTCATCTAAAGGAGGTATGTTTATAGTTATTGGGAGAATTTTCCCTTAATTCTTCATATTTTATGTATTGATCTACTATAACAAAAAGGTATGGTTGTATATGATAGTCTATGAAGGACCCTTTGTTGTTAATGTCAAAGGGGGAGAAAGCCTAAGAAGGGAGTTTAACCAAATTGGGGAGATGAGTGATCAGTTTGGATAAAAAATTTCCATAAATTACAAAGGGGGAGTTTTTTGAGAAGTGTTATTATTGATGCCAAGGTTAAAATGGATGTCACTAGTGTCAAGGTAAAAGTTGATGTCAAAATACATCTAATAAAGATTCATGGTGATGTGGTATGTGAAAAGGAAATATTATGACAAGAGAAAATCTGAAGGTAACCTATTTTATTTATATTGAGATAAAATTTGAAGGAAACATGATGATTCTGATGAGGTTTATGACATGTTTTTAGTTCAAGATCAAGATACAAGGTAAGCATACTTTTGAGCTCTAGTCTTCAGGATCAGTATCATTTCATGACCATGTGCATGAATAAGTGCATACATATGTATGATACTATATAATTATCATACAATGAATATGATCAAGGTATTGAAGCATCAAGGAATGTTTCAAGTCTAGTTGTCAAGCTTTAAGAGCTTGAAAAACCTAGTCATGACATTGATCATCACATAAAGAAACCCTATGAGAGGGTATGAAGATGATGGCCTAGTAAGATGGATAAAAATATTTATGATTATATGTTTAAGGATGTTTAATAATGAATATGATGTGTTATAACCCTCAAAAAAACTTCAAGGTAAGCATACAAGGGTGAGGTCTTAAGCCTAAGCAATCAACCAGACTAGTCATAGATCCTACCTAACCCAATAAGGTACCATGAATTATTTTCAATACCTATGAAGGATATAAATAAATGGTAGATCATGTGTAATGTTTCTTGATAATGTGAGTAAGGTGGAGAGTGATTGGACAATATCTAGAAGGTCTACTTTAATGTCTAATATCAACTACAAACCAAAGCCTAAAGAGTAAAGAGAGAGATGGTGATCAAATAGGTTATGAGGTTTAGTTTCCAAGGAATGAATGTAAAAATGAGATTATAAATAGTTTTTACATGTTATTTAAAGAGTTTTGGTTAATTTTGAGTTCTTGAGTTGAATATGAAAGCGTGATATGTGATTTTGAGGTTTCCTATGTACACAAAATGAAGAGTTCTCAACTTGATAAGGAATTTCATGTGTTATTTGACATGCATAACCTATGCATGAGAAATTAATACATTAATGGTAGATGGATAAATTCCCTATCTCAAATTTACAAGCATTGATTTATAGATTAAGGGCCTAAGTTTTATGAATGATCATTAAGACTATAAAGTGGTTTAAACCTCTCTAAAACCCTAATAATGAACTAATATGGAAGATATTGATATAAATGGATAAAAATTAATTATATTAAATATTTTTATGATTGGATAATGTATAATACTCTCCTAGGTAATTCCAGGTGACATTGGTCTATCAGATGAATGAGTGAACCCTACAAGAAAGGTCATGTTTCTAAAAAATTTACTATAGCTCGTAGAGTTGACTAAATCAAAATTTATAAGTCAATGGAGGTTGAATATAGTGACTTATATATTATTACCATGATTTTTTTTGAGTATTTTAAGTACCTAATATATACTAAATTTGTCATGTAAGTTGACTTATCACTAAAAAGGCCTAGTGAGGAAGACAATGAAAAAAATAAGAAGTGGGAATGAGATTAGGGATATGTTGTCATGGATTAGGGATGGATAAAAATTTATGGGTTTATTATGAAATAAATTTAACACATATCCTTAATGTAAAATATTTTTAAAAATACTTGTATATAGAAAAACATTACTCTCAAAGGTGACTTATCTTACTTAGTGAGATATGTGTATAAAGAGGTTTAGAAGATTGGTTAATATATCTAATATTTATCATTATACCTTAATATATTTGTGTTTTTATATATTATTAATATATATAAGGATAATATTTAGTTATCATTACTCATTTATTATGTCTATATAGGTGTTGGAATACAAATTCAATAAGACTATGTTTTTAAGGATTATGGCAGTTTTCTGTGTGTTAGTAAGCTTGATGTTATTAAGTCATTATGCCTAGTTTTAAAGTATTTAAATAATATTATGGTGTTAAATAAATTTAATTATATAATTTATATGATTTATTATTCATATAAAGTTTTATCTCAAGTGTTAGAGGTCTAAGTATGCATTACTTGTTTCTAAAGGTGTTTTGATAGACTTGAGTAAGTTGAGTGAAGAGTTGTTCTTGAACCATTATATCCAAAATAGAGATAAAATAATAATTTTTTAATGTTATATATATTAAATGAGATGTTATACATTAATATATAGCATTGGAAATTACCTATACTGATGTTTGAGGTCAAAGTGTTAATGATTGTGTTCAAAGCAAATTGGCAGTATAAACAAGCTTTTGATGAAGTGTTCCTCAGTCTTTGGAGTCTGATACAAATTATATAATGGAATTTTTTTTATCAAACTAAGGTCATAAATATTACATAAATATGTTTCTTATTCCTATAATATGTTTCTATAGGTTTTATGAGCGTCATCTTTGAAGATAACATTTTTGAGGTAATTAGGTCTAATAGGTATTTAAGGCCTAATTATGCTTTCAACATATAAGACAAGGATTTGAAACTTATTGAGAATAGAGTAGGTCATTTGAGGTTTAAATTAAGTTTTTAAAATGTTTTATCTCTTTTATGAGGGCCATCTGGGCCATAGAGGTTCAAGTTGTTCCATAGAGAGGATAAACCTAATAAGATTAGGTCTCCATGAGACCTAAAGAAGAAATAAGGCCTATTTGAGAAAGGTAAGACATAAATGGAATAAAATAAACTTTAATTCATGACTATCAAGTTTTATAATATCCATTCCCTAGATTACCTAAAAGGATAAGAGTGCTTCACTAACCAAGAAGGATATGAACAAGAAAAGTCTTATATATATATATATATATATATATATATATATATATATATATATATATATATATATATATATATATATATATATATATATATATATATATATACACTAAGCATTTTTAGGCCTATTAGAGTGTGGAGAGAATAAATGAATAAAAAAGGATATTGTAGAATATAAGGAGGTATTTTAGATGATAAAAATAAGATAAATTTTTATTGATTAATTCTTGACATAATTCCTATGTGTGAGGATCAAGTTCATACAACCTAATCAAGCCATAGAAGAGCTAATTGAGTGAAGAAGGTGAAAGATAGTTTTGGCTATGCAAGAGGTAGATTTGAGTGTGATAGAAAAAATAATACCATCATCAGTTGTGAGAGGTAAATAAAATCAAGGTGGATATGTTTATAATGTTTATTTAGTGAGTGCTTGATCAGCAAGGGGGTTGTAGCCTCCTACCAAGTTGGTTCTTGTTAAAATCAATTTGGTGCTAGATAAACTTAGGGGTTGGTGATACTTGTTAGATTGGTGCTCAACTTGATTCATGGTATTATAGTACAAGTTTTCCAAGCTATGTTTCAAATTTTTTTATTCCCCTTGAGGTTTTCCCACATATACTTTGTGTTCATGATCTATTAGATTGATGTCTATGCTCGCTAAAATATATATGCTTGTCTAATTGATCTATAATTTCTTAAGTAAGTTTGTATATAAAATTTTGAAGACTGATTCACCCCCCATCTCAGTAATTTTTCTTCCAACAAGGTAATAAAATATCAATCCAATATGTATTTAGAGAAGGATCAAGGTGCTCGACAAAGGAAGAGGACACCATTAGTCAAAAGTGTGCCATCCATTATTGTTTCATAGGTGTTTTTTCAATTTTCAAGTCATAAAAATTTAAAAATTGTTAAAACTGATTTATATAATTTAGGGACAAATTAAATTGTTTTAAATTTTATTCAAATTAAACTTTATTATATTTACCTTAGTTACCTTTAAACATTCAATAAAATCCTTGGTTAATTTCATATCCAAAAAATCATAAAGTGAAAATAATTGAAATTTTTCCACATTGTATTTTTTTAATTTGTAATCCACATGAGAAAATAATTTTTTAAAAAGAGTGTATAAAAATTGGAATTTAATTTTTTTAATCATTTTAAGGTAATTTTACAGATACTGGATACTTGATTTTCTCATAAACTATAAGGAATGTTTTGCTAAGAACTTGCAATATTATCCAATTTTAGGGTAGAATTTGTGTGAAAAAAAATATGTTTTTGTAAAATAATTTATATTTTTTCCTAATTTATTTTTTAATTAAAAAATTATGTTCAATATTTATTTAAAAACATTAATTGATATTATATTCCCAAAAGTTAACAAACATAAAATTTAGGTTATGGAGTCACAAGATACTTACCATATGTGAGTATCATAATATTATTCAATTTGTAACTTATAAATAATAGATACCATTAATTAAACAAATGAATTTTATAAAAATTACTTTGTTTGAATTAATAAATATCATTGAGAAGCCTTAATGTTAAAGCTTTCGGTATTTGATAACTTGATACTAGAATTTTGGAATCTATCTATTGGATTAGAGTTATGGAAAAATATTACATCAAAAGACTAGTACTTTTAAGCCAAAAGGGTGTTATATTTAAATAATTTTTTGTTTTTAACTAAAAGACAAGAAAGTAGGTCCATTTATAGATTCCTATTGTAGTTGAAATACATTTATGACCAGTTATAAGTGATGGAAAAGATTGTTGATGAGAAATACTTAATTACTATTGTCATGTATAATTATCCACCATCATGTGATTCCTTTGTGGAATAATGACATATTATTATATAAATAGAGAAACTATATTTAAAAAAAAAACCCAGCATTTCTCATGTAGAAGGAAAGGAGGAAATAAAATTTAATTTCTTCAATATTAGTTTCTACATAAAGTGAATTCAAGGCATAATCAAATTTCAAGGGTAAACATTGGAGTGCTAGTATTTATTCATAATAATACTCTAACATAAATGTAATTACTTCTAATAAATATAAATGGAAATATTTTAATTATAAGGAATGAAGTCATGTTAAGAAAGATGGTTGTAAACAATAATATGATTTGGAAAGTAATAGAAAGAAATCACAATCTACAAATGTGGCTAAATAAAATGAAAAAAAATAGTGGGTGAGTTTGAATTTGTGGTGGAAAAAAGTCAATCAGTGGAGTCAGGAATGTGTTATTTTGACTCAAGTGCATCATGAAACTACACATGTCATAAAAAATTGTATGTAAAATTTATAGAAGATGGTAATTTTAATGAATCAATTTCCTTAGGTGATTGTTGGGTTAACTATGTGAAATGATATGTATATGTTCATATTTAATTAATTTGGTTACTTAAACTTTTTATAATGTTCATTTTTTTCCTCACATGAACAAAAATATTCTTTTCATAAGTCAAATAACTAAGAATCATAAGCTTTGCATGGAGTTTTAATAAAATATATGCATGGTTAGTAATATTCATGAACATAAATTCATTGTTGTTGGTATTGATAACAAGGGGTTGTATAAATTAGCTAATCCAAAAATAAAAAAATATCATGCACTATCATTGATTGAAAGCACTAGTGAAATATGACATAAGAATTATGGTCACCTTCATTATGAGAATTTTTATACATTAAATTAGACTATCATGGTGAATGAAATGTTTTATATTGAAAAGAGTCAAAATGTATGTTTAGGATGTCAAATAGATAATTTATTTTCACATTCATTTTACATTGGTAAGGAATAGAGAGCTTAGAATGCATTATATTTGGTACATGTGGGTTTGTATGGCCCAATGTGGACACCTTCAATATCTGTAGCTTTTATTATTTTTTTATTATAGATTAGTTTTCTAAGAAAATGTGGATTTATTTTATTCATATATAGCAAAAAAAATTATCTAAATTTATTGCTTTCAAATCTATGGTAGATAAACATAGAGGGAAAAATGTAAAATCTCTTAGATCAATAAGTGGGGATGAGTTTCCCACTAAAATATTCATAGATTTATTCAATCAATAATTTACACATTAATAATATTATACACATCAAAACTAATTTGTGGAAAGTAAAAATAGGATAGTCATGAAGATGGCACATTGTATGGTGGATATCCAAAATGTATCACATCATTATTGGGTAGAATTTGTGAGTACATTTGTGTACTTAAATATAATCCCACACAATACTTTCATAATGTAACACCATAAGAAGTAGGGTCTATAAAAACACTTGATGTAAGTAATTTTTTGTGTTTTTAAATCCATTGCTTCTATATTTGGAAAAGTATACATGTTTTTTGGTTATTATGATAAAGTAAATGCATATAGATTGATTGAGGTATTTACATATAGATTTTTTAGTAAATATGTTGACTAAATGATAAATTACCATTATTTTATAATAATGGTTAATTTACTAATAATAATGTATTTCTACATGTTGATAATGTTTCTAGATCAATTTTTGGTACTAAATTTGATCAAGGTTAAAATTTTGAAAAATAAGAAGATTCAAGTTCTAGTGGAGAAAATAATGTTTCTCACTCTTCACAATAAAATCAATAAGACAAACATAAAAAACCTAAGTTTTACCATACCATGATGAAAAATGTACAAAATGATGAATTGCCTTACTTGTTAGAAGGGAGATCTAGAAGGTCAAAAAAATAAAATTTTCAATAGGAAGAGAAGGTAATTTTTTAATCTTATGCCTATTTCACAGGTATTGAAACCATGTACAAGTTCAAATACCAAATCCAAACCAAAAATAAAGCTTTACATGAGAGTTGTGAAAGAGGAAGGGTCATACAAAAAAGGCAAAAGAGTTTTGTGAATAATAAATATCCCAAAATTATTCAACAATAGAAATTAATAGCCATTAGTTTTAAAAAAAATAAAATTAGAAGGATACCTTATGTGATATGATATGTTGTTTAGTGTGGGTCCATATTCAAACTTTTTTTTTTGAATTTAATAACTCTAAAAAATAGGTAAAACAAACACATTCAACACACGACAATAACTCAAGTAACAACAAAACATAGTGAACCGAGTATTCATTACCATATCCTACTCTACCTAGTGGTTATAGTGGATAATTACCCATTTAATCTTAGTATATGGATCAGATATAATAGGGACATTTGGATACATTGTTTCAATAGTATAAAAACTACACTTTTGTTAAGTTTATGTATGGACTTAATCCTTTTATTGTAATAATGACTAAAGATTTTGGTTCAGTCATAAACGAAGGGTATTATAATAGTTTATTATATTTTTTAATAATGTAAATTATTGTTACATGGTTTACATAGTTTGGTTGTTTTAACTATTTACTATTTTTATAAAATGGATGAATTTGATTTAAGCTTTTTATTCAAATGTTGTTTAGCCAACATCCCTAGATTGTGGTGTTATTTTGGTTATTCAATAGCTCATCCATTGTAATAATAATATGTCTTGTAATATGATATGAGGTAAGTGCATATAAGGAGTGGTCATAAGTGATTTTTTTAGTAATAAATATTTATTTATGTGTCTACATTTATCCCTACTTTATTATAATATTTCAATAAAATAAAAGTACTAGAGAAAGGAAAAGTGTGTACATGAACTTACCTTTGAATAATATTCTTGAATGTAGAACACAAAGTTGAAATATGATTCAAATAAACCTAAAATGAAACACATTTAAACTATTCCTTATTTAATATGTAAATCTAAAAGTAAATGACAATACACTTATAGATCTAATAACAAGTAATAAATACACCTATTTTTGTATGCAAATTGATGTTTTTCTACTAAATAATTAGTGACTATAAAGGACAGGACCCTTCGAGATTTGATTTTCATTTGAAATATTGGATTGAATTTTTCATGTCCAAATACTCATTTATTATGAAGAGTGTCCTTAATAAATCAAGGTGTGATTCACTCCATCAATACATATCCAAAGTAGTGGCATAACTTGGAGTACTTGAATGAGTTCTAATTGATCATTTTGGCATAAAACTAGTGAAATAATATTCATTTATTATGAAAACTGGTGAAAACGTAATGCATAAAATAGTACAACAAGGTCTAATGTATACAACATGGAGAATGACAAGCATCACCATTCAATCTATAGAATTAGTGAAATGTTGAGCAAAGTGATAGTCATATCCCATGCCCATGACCCTAATTTGATATTTTATATATATGGGTTTCTTAAACTAAGTAATGTTATTTGATTTATTAAGTAAAATATATGTGTAAGCTATGGAACACATGTTGCACATGATTCCCCCATTTTGAGCAAAAATTGAGACAAACTTGAGTCTTTTGTCTAAAATCATGACTTGTTAATTATCAATAATTATTCTGAACTAATTAAGATTTGACGATTTCTAAAAAAATACTATTTTCTAATTGTTGGGAGACTAGTGCACTTTTTTTACATGTCTAACCTATGCCCTTATTTGAATGGATTGATCATGTCTATAACTACTATGTGGGTGAAATATAGGCGATGATGTTTTGGTATGGATCATGTTCAACTATGTAAAATAGGTATGATAAATATACTATTATAGTTTAATCTCTAATTCAAACCAATATGTATTCACCTTCCTTTAATATGAGTTGTGAAACCTATGAAATTAACTCAAAATAAAAATTTATGTAGAGATGTAATGAAAATAATGTAAATATGAGTAGTAGTGATAACATGCAAGATCATGGAATCATCATACAAATAAACTAATAAAAATAATAATTTGAGATGCATGTATAAACAAGCATACATAGTGACTTTTTCAAGATGGATGTTAGTAATTAGGCACATAAATAAGTGATCATGAATATTACTAAAATATTCACTGAAATCTAAATAGAACTACTTGGGGAGGATGCATGATATCCATCATGGCATCAAAAATTGAGAAGATGTTTTCTATTTATCATGGCATATAAATATAAACAAACTAATTAATTAATTGTCATGACCATGATGCACACATACAAAAAATACATGCAAAGAACATAAATCACACAATATAAGGATACGATGATACATGCAAGGGACATATTTAAATGTCACTCACATGAATAAAAACATATAATGAATATTTTGATCCACACACAAGGACATTCAAAAGTCCATAATCCAAGTAAATAATACACACAACACATGAAACATAACACAAAACACACAAATTACACATGAATAAGCAAATTTGATCAACATAAGTAATTTGTAACACTAGTATATTCATCAACTTAGGTATCTAATAAGAAATCAATGTGTAAGTAATTGATTGATATCAATAGATTTGGTGTAGTGTAAGGAACTAACGTATGAACAATAAAATGTTCCCAAATAATGATAGAACTTACGTATAATATCACCCTAGTGAACTTATTGATGTGTAAACAAGATTTAGTAGGCTTGTGATTGGTTATAATATTAAAATTTATACCATATGTTGATTAGAACATGGGATTGGTGGAATAATACAATGGTGTAATGTTTAAATGTGTTAATAAGGTTATTTTATTTGTTTATAATTTTTGAGACTATGATAGTGGTACTTATTATAATGAGATATGGGAGTGATAACTTATATTCTCTACATACACTCATGTACACATGTGAAGCATATATTAAATGGAATTGGATAGGAATAAGTATTAAATGATTGTTCACAAATTGAATAATGAAAATGAACTAAATGTAAGCATGCATAGGTCCTAATTTTTTAATTTTCTAGAATATTTTTTTATATTTTTTGATATATGAAAACACAAAAAGGAATACATATTATGATTAGTCTCTCAAAAGACTCACAATCACTAGGTCCTATATCTAACTATGAAAGTAAGATTTCTCATGAATGATGAGTATTATCTGATTATGAACAAATTGGTCTCAATTGGGGATCTAAAAATTGATCTAATTCATTACCATGAATACCAGTGTCTTGACATAAAATTGTAACATGCTACATTTATTATGTGGGATGATGAACTATAAGGATATTTGGAACCCATCATGGAGTGTAATAACTTTATATTTATATTATATATGGAAGACTCTTAGTTATGTGTAATGCCAATATAGAAGTGGGAGATGACCTTGTAGAATCTATAAAAATTAGTGATTAAGTGGCCTTTCAAGGATAGGTCTCCTTGGAATAGTTTCCATTTTTGGTTGAATTTTTAATAAGGTTGAGCTACTTGAGGTGGCTTGAATGATACTTGTTGTGTGGGAATCATAACCTTTAGTTAAGAGGGTATTCATATGGAATACCTTGAACTATGATAACCTCATTAAAAATATATACTTTAAACATTTGTGAACTTTTAAAGGTATAATACAAAGCTTCTAAATCTAAGGGCATCCCAATAATTTATCAAATAACCCTATAATATGTACTATTGTAAACATGGTGTCCACATTTGTTATACCAACTTATAATGGTAATGTGATGTCACCAATATAAATTTGAATATTCCCATTGATGCCCTTAATAATTGTGGTAGTAAGATATATATATCTATATGTATACCCAATATGATTGAGAAGTGTTGTTAGTAAATAAGGCTACAAAATCATAGTTTATAAATGATAGATGTGTGACTCACATTGTTTTATCTTTTATATCTCTTTTTTTATGCATTTGGAAATTGAAATCATGTCAAGAGTCTTTAACATATGAAGTATTTATTTTGGTTCTAGTGAAAGGATGGAATATGAAGTAATAATGTCTCATAAAAATATATATATATATATATATATATATATATATATATATATATATATATATATATATATATATATATATATATATATATATATATATATATCACTTATTTATATTTTAAAAGGATTAATTTTATGATAGATATTAATACAAAGTTTTGAAATTGTTTTTCCCAAACGTCTTTTATTTTTTTATGCACAGTAAATGTTTTTTTTGTCTAACTCTATGTAATCATGAAGATTAATATTTCATGTTATGAATCAACCAATACTTAATAATTTTGTATATATACACCATATTTAATTAAAAATTAACTTTGTTATATCTATGATTATATTAGCAATATAATTTTGTTCCTAATTCACACAACTATCCCTATATTAAAATCTTTTGATAAGTTTTATATGATCCTCTACTAATAATGGTGGTGTGAATATGGAACCTTAAAACAAGTGACATTGATTGAAATAGAGAGACATGGAGAGATGGATTGATGAATGAATTGTCAATTTCATAAAGGAAGAATCAAGAATAAAATGGATTTCTTCACAATAAGTTATGAGAATATTTATAGTGACATATATGATATTTTATGGTGTGAATTGTCTAGACTATTACCTACATGGTTATGAAGATTTGAATACTATTTTTTCAAATAAGGAGGAAAAAATTTATATCTTAGATATAAGAAAGGTTAGAAAACTTTTGAATATTAGACACTGACTAGACTCATGCTATAGATCACTGGAAAGAAAATACAATCAATGGATATGTATTACATAATTATTTACACAAGGATATTTGGATTTTGAAGCTGTACATGACTTGTTTATGAGAGGCATCAAATAAATTTTATTGATTGACTACATACTCTTATCAAGATGCTGATTATTGAAAAGGCCATGGTGCCTACCCCTACCAACATGTAGTAGTCACTTCATCAATTAAAGATGTCTATGCAATGTAGGATTGAATGATGAAGAGTTGAGAAAATAAAATTGAAATTGAACCCAAAATATGGATAACACAAAGAAGTAGAGTGAAAATAAAATTCTAAGATTAGATAAAGAGTTATGACAACAAATATGTTATAATAAATAGGATAACTAAAACCTAACTGTGAATAGGATTAAGAGTAAAATGGATAATGTAGAAGAGAGGGAATCAAAGAGAGATGCCACACAATTTATAGAAATTGGCGAATTTGGAGATTATATAGAGTGAAAAATGAGAGGGCCTAAGAAATAAAAGGGTAGAGATTGGGATATAGAGGACCTGGAATGGAGGGAGGATAAAGAGAAAATTAGAGTATCAATAGAGTAGTTAGAGGACAATGGTAGATCATAATTATAAGTAAAGATATTATTTGGATCAGGTAAATAATATTATCTAGAGAAATTTATTCAAAATCATAGGATCATATATAGAAGTACAAGAAATAAATCATTCATTTGATGAGTAAAGTGTAGAGGCTACTATAGGCGTAAAATGGTTTGATTTATTTATAAATAAATTTGGTAAACTTAGCACAAAGACTCAAAAAATAATATAAAAAAATAAGTTGGAAGAGGTTGGGTTTTATTTCGTAACAAGTTTTGAGACAATAGTAAAGACTAGTTCACAAAAGATAGTAATAATAGTTACAAGTGCACCAAGCATGTATTTGAATGAAATAATGTCCATTACTTTGACCCCATATGATGGTTCATCTGACCAAAATTAATAATTTTATTATATGACATGAAATTTTAGGTTAAGGGAGTGACCATTGATGATGTAAAAAAGTGTGAGCTCATTAGGGCCTTAACAGGCCAAGCTCTAGAATTCATATACAAAAGTATTGTTTATTCCATAAGTATTGAATATGTCAAAGAAAAATTAATAGTAGAAATTAAAATGATGAAGATCATCATATATACCATTCAAGATACTAAATGTATTTAATATAGATGTACAAAATCAGTATGGGATTACAATCATAGATTCTCAGATGTAATGAACAAAGTCAACTTCATTTTGGAATATAAAGATAGGGATACCTTATTTATGGATAGATTATGAATGAGGATTATTTTTTCCATTGTGTATTCACAGTTCTATATTAAGTCTGGTACAAGAGTAGCTACACTTTGGGTATGTAAAATTTAGGATTATGGATATGCTACATCAACTAGCACTAAAATTTAGATGAAGACAGATGTTTACTTGATAATAATTATTGATCTTCATGAAAGAAAAACAACCAAGTTGGGAATGTATTTTATGGAGTGTGTAAAATAAGGGAATCATAAGAATTATTACCCTAAAATTAAAAAATAATTTTGAAACATATGCAAGGTAGTAGTGCATGCAACATCAAAATGTCATCTACTAAGCAATATATTCAAAGATTGTAGAGTCTATATTGTAATTTTTTAAGATTTTAAATCATGAAAAAAATATTTGTTGAGATATACAATAAATAAAATAATAAATCAATAAGAACATATTTGTATTAACAATCTAATAAGTACCTACTACAAAGTAGAGAATTTCAAGCTTAGAGGTAGAATGTCTAGCATGACACAAGGTGTTTCAGGGTGGATGCCTTCATCACCATAGTACCAACACAAGGGTGAGGCAATATGAACACCATAATATACAAAACATTAGTACCAATCATCATGAACTATTTTTATTCCATAAACACAATAATAAAATTGAGATCCACCATCCTCTTAGTGGTAGTGTGGAAAAAATGATGGTTAACAATAGTAGCAAGGGGGATTTTACGGGAAACAATCACAAGGTTGGGGTTTATAAAAAAATAGAGGGGGATATAGATGGGATTTATACATTGGATACTAGATAGGTCATAATAATAATATATGACAATATTTTTAGATAATTTAGTTCTTTTTATGTGGTGAATATAATCACTTCACATGAAACTACCTGACTAATTCTCAAAGAAAGATGTAGTGCATCTATTACAGAATTATCATACAACACCATACTAAATATTGTATGGGTTTATAAAATAAGAGGAACTATAAACCTAGGTTAAATGTAAGCATGATAAATTCACACCCCAAATATATTGTGTTCATACAAGCAATTACAAAGAAATAGTACACAAAGTAGGTATTTCATCGTTTAGAAATGCCGTAAGATCAGAGAATTATAAAGGTTAAATAATATAAGTATATTGAACCTATGAAAAAAAATATTTATGTAACAATTATCCCAAGTTATTCATAACATACAATAATAGGATATATCATAGGATGATGCCATGATCATCAATGTGCATATGTATTGGTAGATTGTTTACATACTGAGACAAGAGGGAGTAATGACTAACTTGAATAACCTTTTAAAACTTTTGAGAACTTTGAGAAATGAATATATATCTAATAAAATTATAAATATTCTATATAACTTGATAAATTTCACATAGTAAGGTCAAAAACATACTAACAAGGTAGTTTGGTATGTAAAGATTAAGCAGCCATGATATGTTGGCATGGATATTGATTTGATATGATATGAAGTACCAAACATTGTATTTGATTATGGAATCACAAATAATATGATTCCTTGGTATACCTGGGAATCTATTATATGACTAACACTCAGTTACAATCCAATAACTCTAAACCTTGAATACTATGGTAGGGTAGAGCCTATTGGTCGACTAGAAGATGTGGAAATCAAAGTGGTTGAACTGAGCTGAAGATATTATTTTGAAGTTATTGATAAGAAGACTAATGAAAAGCACTATCCTTCATTAATTGGTTAGAAGTGGGATTATGATGGCCATATGACCATTAATATAATGGATAATCAATTGGAAGAGTACCAAGGGAATAAAATAATTTTTATACCCTTTAATAAATCAAAGTGTATAGACAATATTTTTAATATTTATTAGTTACTAATTCTTTCTCTCTTGTATTAACCTATCAAATCTCAATCTCTCTAAGTGAACACCTTAAAGGGTGCACCAAAAAAGGGGTTAGTATATCTTTAGAGCTTCATAGGATTGTTTTCCACTATACCACTACCTAAAATCACTATAAGCTACTCTTATCCAATTCCCTAAGAAATAAAAACCCATTTATACACTCCCCTAAGAAATTCACCACCAAAAATATCCCCTACCTAAGGAAAACCCCATTTTACCCATTTTTTATACTATGTTTATCCAATCAACCTTGTTAGGAATTTAGTGCATGTTACAAAACTCTTTCAACAAGACCTAACGACTCTATATCCTACCAAACAAGGTCAACATTAGTGACCTTGTTGGCTAAATTATTGGAGGGTTTAGGGTCAATTCTTGGATAGAAATACCCATAAACTTAATTTATAAATAGAGTATCATTCAATTTCACATCATTACAATTTATAGACCTACTTATACTATTAATATGAGGTTTCATTACTTAGGTTTTTACCTTGGAGTAGTAGAAATTTTCTTGTGAATGTATTGTATACATAGGAGAAGTATTTTATCCTAGAGCTGATTTATCCTTCTGATCCTTACAAGACAAAACAACCTCTTACAAATCACCATTGGTGAAGGGAGAGATTAAGGCATGATGGTTTCACTTAAACAAGGTAACTATACTCCTAACCCTTCATATTTAAATAAGTATATGTTATAGAATTAATGGGTTGAATTGTATATCTCTTTACTTAGATTATTTATATGTTATCTTAAATATAATTATCTTTACTTGTTAATTATATCCCCCACTTATGCCACAAGACTTGGTGAGAATTAGATTAGCTTTCATATGCATTTATTAGACTATCTTGCATGTTTGTTTAGTAAATTATTATTTTTTACTTTTTATTATAATCATAAGACCTAGCTAGGGTTATCACATCATGTCATTTGTCTAGAGGCCTTGGAAACATATTATTTGTCATTATGTGATAAGATATGCCTTATTTTAAATTTATCAAATACATTATTGATCATGACCTTGATATAAAAAAATATTGATAAGTAGATTATTAGTTGATTAGCTTCTCTAATATTGGTTAGTATCGAGTAGGATAAGTTTTAGATATATATTATTTCACTTGCATACATTATGGTGAACCTAATATGGATCTAACCTTTTCAAATTTTTAGTTTTTATTTACAATCAATTGGATCAACCTTGTCGACCTAATTTAACATTCTATGCATAGGTTTTTAAACTTTGTTGAGCTTATTAACCTAGTTTGGCTCTTTGTGTGAAATTTTTTATACTAAATCGAGTCTATTGACCTAGTTTAGATAGATATTTATAGGTTTTCCAAATGGGATGATCATTTTGACTCATTTCTCAGCATGTAGAATTATTAGTCTTAGATAACTACATCAAATTGATTGACCCAATTTCTTCTTCTACCTTCTATATCTAAATGAATCACCATGATCAATTCATTTCCATTCTACATCTTTATTTTGTAAATATATCAATATGATCAACTTAGTTTTATTTTTCTATTATTTCATAGTTTTATTTATACTTGGTTAACTAACACATATCTATTTAATAATTTTATATTCTACCTTTATAGGTTTAAATATTCACCTAGACAACCTAATTCAAAATAGTAATTCAACATCTTTAAAAAACAACTACATCAACCTGATCGACTCTTATCTTCCATGTTCACTCTAACTAGCTCAGTACTTTCACTTTGTCAAATTTTAAGCAAATTTACTTTCCTACCTTTTATTCAAAATTTAAAATTTAGTACTATTTTTACCAAGTTTTAGTTCTATAAAACTATACCTATACCATCAACTAGGTTGTTTAGCTCAACTTAGTTCTATGTCTATTTTTTTTTATAGAGAAAACTAATTTGGCCTAATTGGTTGTGTTTATTCTAGACTATCTTTTGTAATAGAATTAGTGGATTAGCTTGACTCTTTTTTGTTCTATTTGTTCAACTTAGTCAATCAATTTGACATTGTTCTATTTATTTTACTTATAATTAAAACAAATGGAAAAATTTTAAATCAATATTAATTAAACTCGCTTTAATTTTTATTTGGATACCTATTTTTTTAATTTCTAACAACTAAAACTTAACTTTAAAAATATTTATTTTCACCTTTTTTCACTTTTTTGGCTTTTCTTAGAAATTATGTTTCAGTATTTTTATAACTACTTAGATAATGTTGTGAAGGGATACATGATACTTTATTTATGGTACTTGTCCTACCTTTTATATAAATCATGGCTTGAGGGGATTTTCCCAATACTCACAAGCCATAGTATAGAGTGAAACATGGTATCTAGTTTTCACGTACCTCATAATATTTCAAGAACACCAAAGGCTTACCTCTTTATTGAACCTTAGGAATCCAACCATCCATTTTATTATGTGGTACATTGGTTATAATTTAGCACTAATAAAATAATTCTATTTTACCCTTGAAATTAGGTTTAGTGTGTTTGAGAATGGTACTTCCTCCATAGTTAGTGTTTTGAAACATTAGATCGACACTATCCAATGGACAAGTATCTTTGAAAGACTACACTTTTAATCAAAACCTTTAATACAATTTATTGATATTCATTTTTAATAACTAATTATATTCTAAATTAAATTATTACTACTTTTTTTTCTATTCTATGTTGTATTGCATACTTCTATTATCTATAATTGATACAAGTTTTGTGTTATGTGTTGCAATTAAATCAACCAACTTAACCTAGTTCCCTATGTGCTAATATTTATTTATAAATTAATAATATAGACTCATAATAATTAAATTTTTTAAGAATTAAAAACTTCATCAAATATCTTGGCATACTCTATTACAAATTGATTTTGTTTACCTTCTTTCCCTACTCAATCAACCTTTTTGGCATAGTCTATTACAAATTTCTTAGTTTGACTAATTTTACTACTTAGTTGAAATATTTGACTTAGTATAGGCATAAATATACTCATTCAACCTATTCAATTTATTATATGCATATAATATTTTTCTAATTTTCCTACTTAGTTAACTTGCTCAATTTAGTCCATGCATGGATTGTTTTATTTTCTTGTTTATCCAACCTAGTCAACCAACTCAACTTTGTTTTAATCTAGACTATTATACTTTATTATTTATAAAACCTATCCAAATATTTTGAATTTTTTTATTCTATACTATTTTTTTTATTGTTTATCCCACTAGGTCTACCGAATTGACCTATTTTATTCCTATCTATCTAACCAGATCGACCCGCTCAATTTTGTTCCTTTTTAACCTCTATGTTTATCATTTCCATAGTAACTATTTATATAAGCCTTTTCACCATGTAATTTTTTTTGATGATGATACAGATTAAATCCAAACTAACATGATACATTTCACTAATAATAGTAAAATCCTTAAGACACATTATCTGATAACTAATCCAGGACTTAGCAATATCCATGTTACTACTAGAATTACCAACTATAAGACTCCTCCTTATTACACTGCACTTAATATTTTATTCCTAAAAATATTAGAGGATAAAAATGACTTTCATTAAATGGATGAAATGATCCTATACATTAATGAAAACCATCAACATTGAGGAAAGGATCCCATATTTATTTATAACCCAATGATGGTACCTCATATTAGAGAACCCCATTCACCTTCACTTACCCTTTTTATAAGATTTTTAAAAACTTATTTTATGACTTATACCACATATTTATACTCTCTCATGCCTCTTTCTAATAGTATGGCATCATATTCCATGCCTTCTTTCACTTGCATGCCAAGCATTTCTAAAAACATGGTAGGTGTGAATTTTAGTGGGTCTACTAAAAATTCCCACATTAATACCCATACCAATGATAAATTTCATCCAAATAATAATGTATCTTATGCCACAAGTGTCTCACACTACTAGTGCATCTTAAACTATTAATGCTTCACATAATGCTAACACATCCTATGTGACTTCTACTAGTTGAAATCAAATTCACACCAATCAATTATTATTATAAACTCTAAATAAAATGGATACATTTAAAACTAATAGTGATAAATAAATTATGAAAATTAAAAATTAATTAATGTATTTAAAAAATAAACCAAAACCTAATCAATGCGGATCACAAAGTACTAATTCCACTTGCCACCCCTATAGATGCACATGGTAACCTTATACCTCAACCTCCACTTATTAATAAATATATTAAATACTTAAAAAATGAACCTTTTATTCTGAAAATTTTAAACATTATCATAATCAAAATAGTTATCACTATCACTTATAATGTATAATTGATCCAGCTTTACATTTGAACACTTCTATAAATTTATATAAAGATTGGGTTAACTCAACACCTTTGTTGCTACCAAAATCTTAGCTAAAACCTTTTTAGGTGATTCTTTAGTTGGTATAATCAACTTAAAACTCAATCCATAAGTATCTTAGAATACTTAGTCAATTCATTAGTTCAATAATTGAAAACTATTAATCATGTTAAAAATAACTTAGTGTATTTTATATATTGTAAATAATTAGAATTTGAAATAACACAAGTTTTAATCAAATGATGGAAATATTTATCTAAAAAAATTGAGAATAATATGTTAGATGAGTATATTTTCCACTTATTCAATAATTCTCTTCTATATAAATTATAATAACATGTGAGGACTCTTTCTCTAAAATCCTTGGAAGAAGCCCTTGACCAAGCTAAACATCAAAATTTCCTTATAATATAATTTGAGCCATCGCACCCTCCAAAAAGGACCTAAAATATTATGAATGCTAAAAATTAACATGAAACTAATGATTATGTTATATATAATTATGATTCCATACATACCATTCAATCCATTTCTTCAAGCAATCCAATGGATCCTAATCCTTCAACATTAATTCCCAATAATTCTCATCTTAGTTCCACATTTTCTCAAGTTTATAATGTATATGTCCATAAACCACTTTCCTTAGAATAAATTCAAAATCATATTCCATGACCTTCCTCATGATATTTTGATCCTACATGCCCTATAAAATATTGGTATGATCCCCAAAAAACTAGTTAGTTTCATGCAAGTTGGGGCCATTCTCAAGAAACTTGTCACCAACTAAGAATTTTTGTTATGGATTATCTTCTCAGACCTAACTTTGATCATGAATCACTCACACAAACATGTCAAAAATATTATGAAATACTAGCTAAGTATCATGGGACTAAAACTAAAAATGAAGCCTTAAACCAAGCCAATGCTCAGTTAGTTACTGAAAAGGATCCCCTTCCTAACCATCAAACTAACACTAGCCAAATTCCTACTACCAACAACACTAAAATTTTAATAAATCCTAACATAAACAATGAGAATATTATCAACATAAATAACATGAGGAGAGTATTTTCCTATATTGATCATTATCTATCATCTAACCATAATAATTTCCCCAAATTATAGATTATTTATGACTCTTTACCCATCCCATCTCATGGAATTGGTGCATGAGGAACCGAATTAAACAAATTCAACAAACCAACAAGTGTTGACTTTGGAAATACAAATAGACAATACCTCACATACTATTCATATAAGTTCTACCCCTCATATAACTAAGACATCTCAAGTAAAAATCCCAAAAATGTCTTCCATACAAACAAAAGAAACAACAAATGATACAACCATGAAATCTAAAATCACATAATTACATACAACCAATCAATCACCAAACCTAAAAAAACACACCTTATTAACACCAGTTTTAATACAAATATAGCCCACCCTCAAAGGATTTATTTCAATAATATTCACCTTTATCCAATAGCACTCTAATGGGTTTTGACAGATGGGAAAATATAACCAAAATTTTACATCTCCCATATCAAATCCCTTTCTTATAACTCATGATAATTTTTCCTCATTATCATAATCAACCAATGTAACTCTTATTCAAAATGAAAATCGCTCATCCCACACCTATAGGATAAGAAGATACCTTTTTAAGATCTAAAAATAAAATCTTTCAATATTGTAAATAAATGTCTATCCACATGTATGAAATGGTAAATGTAGACACCCAAAACTAGCCACAATTAGCTTCAGATCAGACTTCATACTCATTGCTACCAAACATTATAAATTAAGCTTAGGAATCAATAAACATCCCAAATTTTGTTGTGCATCATTCATAAAAGATAATAATGATGTTGAGGCATCCTTATTTTGGGTAATATCCTATAAACTTCTCATGGATTTACCCCCAATCACCTTGCGACATAACAACTATCAATTTGTCCTATGGACCTATTAAGTGGGGCACTTGCACAATTAATTAAATATTGAAAGAGATAAAAGGCCAATAAAAATAAATTAATTAATTAAACAATATTAAAAACTTATTTGAATTATACATTTGAAATTAATGAATTATTTCTCTATTTTCTACTTTTTTCTAAGTATGAAAAGAAGAAACTATCAATAAGAGTAATGGTTATGAGAACCTGGTATAAAATGTGAAAATTATCTAGATGATGGTGGATACTCCTCTTTGGCTAGGAAGTAATAACCTACAATAATAAAACATTAAGAAAACTTGTTTGTTAGACAAGTATCAAAGTGGATTTCCTAGCATGAGTTAGGTCCTAGAAGTGAAAGCTTCCTAGGAGATTGTCAATCCACCTTATTTGGATAATTAAATTTAAATGATAAATTGAAATATAATTTCATTAAATGATATAAAATCTGAAATTCAATAAAATTAAGATGGATGCTTTGTTAAGAGAATGACTAAATAAAGCAAACATTAAAAGGGTAGTCAAGGCAAGTTTATGGTTTTGGTTTGGAAAATAGTCAAAAGGGAAAGATGGTTTTGTTAAGGTTGATAAATGATTGAAATGATCAATAAGGTTATGGTAAAAATTATCAAGAATATATAATGGAAAAGGGTAAAAGGGATAAATTGTCAAGTTGTTAAATATGGCTAAGAGGCAAAATGGGTCAAGTGTGTGAATTATGGAAAAGAGATAAAAAGGGTCAAGTGGGTAAATATGGCCAAGGAAATAAATGAATTTAAAAATGGGAAAAAATAGGTGAAAGGTATGGAGGTCAAGAGAGAAAAGGCCAAAGGAGGTAATCAGTTGAAATAAAATAAACAAACAAGGTTACCTTTGAGATGGTTGTTGATGAAATTCTAGAGTGATTATGGTAGAGATTCAATGATTTAAATATTTTATCCTCCAATATGAGGATGAACTCCTTATAAATTGGATAACCTCCTCCGAAAACCTATAATAAAATGTTAATAACAAAAAATACTAATTTTTCCACTTTCCATCTTAACCTTGGGTGAAGGGAAGGGGGGGATTTATAGCATATGTTATGAAGAGTCATGCCAAAAGAGGAATAATAGAGGTATGGAACCATTTTATATGTGGTGGATGAATTATTCAAAATCAAGTGGGTGGGGATTCCCATTTGGGTTGGTGAGTGTCCCATTTGGGTTAAGAAGTAAAAAAGGGGTACCCTTTATCTTAAAAAGGTAGGTATCTTATTTTAGAGGTTAATTTCATGTAAAATACACGTTGACTAATGGTCCCTTGAGGTTAAATTCACCATATTTCAAGGCAGGGGGGCTTGTGATTCTTAAATGAGGTCATCAAGCACTTTAGGAAGGGTCCTATGTGGGGTACGATGTCTCGCATCAAGCCACATCACTTCTAAGCCATGTCACATGCCATATCACCTCTTAAGTACCTTCCATGTCACTTGAATTGTCACATGCCATGTCACATGCCATGCTACTTGCCATGTCATCATGAATAGTGATAGTGAGTCTTATAGTGGATACTGATAGTGAATAGTACTTTTGAATAGTAATTTCAAATAGTATTATGTGACTAGGAAAATAGTGATTTAGTTATATTTAGTCTTTAGGGGGGTCTTAAGGGATTTAATCATTAAAAAATATAAGTGCATAGTTTTGTAGTGTCTACATTTTGCATCTTTTTATTATGTGCCTTTGAAATAACAAGCTATAAAAAAATGAATCACTTGGTCAAAGGTCAGGGTGCTCTGAGTATGGGAGGAGGTGTTCCCCCTCAAACCAAGAGTTGATGAGAGAAGGTTGAATTGAGTGTAGGTTTGACAAATAGTTGGTGGGGAGGCACTAGGTGGTGCCACAAGGTAGTTGGGCATGTGAAATTCCAAAGGGTTCAAAAAATGCATGTAAGTGCAATAGTCAAGATTTTTTAGAGACTAAAACTTTCATATTGATAAAATAAGGTCAATCCTAGAAGGAAACATGATAGGAATAACCAGTCCACATAGTTGGTCATAGCTAATCAAGTTATACCTATCAAGTCATATAGATAGGTTTGGTATTGGTCACAAGTATCCAAGGTAACAAGTGCTCCTAAAAACAACATAATTAATTGGGTCATGCACAAGGTGGTGAAAATGTTAAAAATTTCAACATGGTAAGGTTGGTCATTATGGTCAAATGTTTTTGCAAGACACGCTAATGTTTTAGGTTAGAAATAACCAACATCAAGGTACATGTGGTGAGAGCATGGGTGGATTGGGTATGGGTTGGAAGGAGATGCATGAGCTAACTCCAAATGCATGTGATAAGTGGATGATGCCTGCATAGTTCCATGGATAGGAATCCAAAATGAGTGTTAGGCTAAATGTAGTTCTTTTGAGGTGAAGAGCATTGGTTAACTTGGCTACCCCAATTTGATATAATGTAGTTAGGTCCAATTGAAGGATGTTGGAGAAAGGGAAGTTCTAAAAGGGTGGAAAATATGGGTGTCAAATAGTTTTCTAATTTTTTTGGTAGAAATGGTGGATGAGATTACCTAAGATGTAATTACATGATTTGTCAACTATGCAAAAGGAATCTGAAACTATGGATAAGAAGGTTCAAGCATTAAATTTTGGTCACCATTTAAAAAAAAAGATAAATATGCTTTACCAAGCTTTATAAAATCTAACACTACTTGAATGGCTATAGTGATCTGATGGGTTCTTTTATCACCATCCAAATACGCTGATATTATACACACTTCATAATAATGTCATCAATAGGCTATGGAAGGGCATGATTCAAAAATTTGGGGAAGAAAATTATTAGATTAGGTAAACATGAAGTGGAAAAGATTCAAACCCTTGACCCTTGAGTCAGTGGGGGCCCCAAAATAATTAAAAATTGAGTTTTAAGTGAATTTAGAGAAAGATGTTGAGAGGTTTTATAATATGGAGTGAGGCAAATAATAATAATAATAATAATAATAATAATAATAATAATAATAATAATAATAATAATAATAATAATAATAATAATAATAATAATAATAATAATAATAATGATAATGATAATAATAATAATAATAAAAATAATAATTAAATGAGGGATCAAGTTGTGGATTATGATTAAATATAAGGGCTATTTCAAGACATAAGAAGATGTAGTTTGAGAAGGGAGAATCAAGGGAAATTATTGGTTAGAAGGTTAGGGCATGTGAGAGGGTGGAGCTATCACCCCCACGTGGGTACCCCAAATCTTCCATTTAAAGGTGGTTTTAGTTTTGATTCTAACATCTTTTAAGGTCAGAGTAATAGGGGTTTAAAATAGGCAAGACCAAAGGGGGTGGGGAAGAAACATTCCTCCCAATGGCTTAGCAACACTTAGGCTTACTAGGTGATCATATGAGCCCATAGTCCTATCCAATTATGTTATAAAGCTATATGATTAGTATATATCTCATAGTAAACCAAAATTGAGTGGAAGACTTTTGAGGTTGTAGCATGCTCAAAATGGGTAGAGGGTTTAAAAGGGAGAAAGGTGGTAGGTAGGGTGAATGGAGTAGCTAGAGAGGTAAAAAAAGAGGGTCTACACATAGAGGCATTAAAATAAGAAAGGGATGCACCTAAAGTAATTAACCTGACTATATTTCATACATTAAGGTAAGGGCATGGACATGAGGAAGAAAACAAAAATATGTACGTAGAAGTAGTTCAACTAGTGACTGCACTGTAATGAGTGAGAAGGTGGATTACCAATGGGAAATAATAAAGGAGTTTGAACAATGGATGAGGTAAAGGTAGACCATGAGAGGGATGAAGAAATAGGTAGAGAAATAACAAGGTCATAGATAAAGATGAAGGTGGAAAAGGATGGAGGGAGCCAAGCATGGTCATATAAGAGGAAAAAGAAGGTCAGGAAGAATAAAGAATGTCTTCAAGATAAGGAAAATGAAAGGAAATGGAGAAAAGGGAGAGGATGGTGGAAAACAATGAAAGGAAATGAGATAAATATAAAAGATGAATATTAGGGATGATAAGAAGAAAAAGGAAGAATTGAAACATGGTTATAAATCAAGGATACTCACATAGATGCAAAAGACAAGTGTGTACTGAGATGGAAAGAGGAAAAGGTGAACACAAAAGGAAAAAAGGAAGGAATAGAGAAGAAGAGAAGAGGAAATTATGGAATTATTCTCAAAGGATAAATACCTAAGGAGAAACTAGTTGTGGAGGAAAAAAATAAAACAAAAAGGATGGAAAAAAATCAATCAAGAAGAATGGAAAATGGGTACAGTGGGAAAAATGGTGAAATGGTGAAGAGTGGTGGTACACGTAAAGAAAAAGTATAGTAATAGAGGAAATAGAAAACTTGAAAGATGCATACTATGATGTGGAATTGGTGAGGAAAAGAGAGTGATAAAGAGGGTATGAAAAATAGCTAAGGGCGAGGGGAGATGATGAGGATGGTGAAAGAAGTCGAAGGGGATAAAGGACAAGGTCAGTAATAAGTGGAGAAAGAGACTAACAACATGAAAAGTGGGTGAGGGAGTTATCTATGAAGTATGCACAAGGAAAGGTTATGCAGAGGCTAGTGAGGTAGATTAGGTGGTGGTTTTATGGGAGATAAGAGTGGCCAATGAGGAAGGCTATCAACCCTTGTGTTAAAAGAGATTAACAAGCTAGAAAAGTGGTTAAAAGAGATTAATAAGTTGAAGGGAGGGAGGTGGTGAGTGGATAGGTAGAGAAGTGGAGGAAGATATTTTAGGTGAGAAGGGGAAACAAAATAAAGGATATGGTTGAGTTGACCTTAGTAACTGAGCATTGCCTACATAGTCGAAAAAGACCTTAGGCCAATGTAGTTCTCTCAACAATGGGGGAAAAACTTGAGAGGAAGTATTAGATGGTGTTAAAATATAAGGATGATGAAGAAATAATTCAAAGATTCCTTGATGTAGGATGACCTAAGTAAGAGGGTGTTGTTAGTAATGGAAATGAGCGAGAAGAAAAAAGGGATGGAAATTAGTTGTTAGTGGCTGAGCTGCCCTTAGAAGTAAAGCAGTGCCTACATAGTCCATGGAAATTAGGAAAATGTATTCCAACAAGGTTTGGGTGAATGGCATTCAAATTAGTTGACCCAATTTGATGGACCACATGGTTTAGTTTGGACTAAGGGAGGAGGCTTTGTAAAATAATAGTTTTGGGTTTTGGTGAAGGTGTCAGTGAAAGTGAATTATGTAGATCGATAAATAGTTACCATAATGATCCCACATTTAGTAGGATGAGAGATATGAATGGGAAAGGTAGGATAGATTATAAGGGAACACAATTATAAGTACCACAAATTATATTTAATAGAGATAATCCAAAGAAGAGGTGATTTTATTAGGAGGTTAAACCTTCTAAAACTATGCAAGGGTAAGAGTTTGTAGATAGTGTATACCTTTACGAGCTAAGTTTTAGAATGTGGATGTCTATCTAGATCTATAGAGTCACTTTGGCCAAGGTTCATCACCACTACGAGTTGATTTTTAAGGGTAGTAGTGAAGTGATTACCTAAAAATAATTTCTTTGACAATCAAGTAGATTTTACAAGGAAGTTAGCAACATGGTGAGTGATAGAGGATGGACCTTGCCTAGCCCAAGAGCTGCATGGGTAGGCTAGAAAAATGGTGGCCATGTCTACATCCTCTATCCTAGGTCCATAGAACCAATGAATTATTAGTTATACTAGTTCAGGCCTAACCAACAAGAAGCTACATGGCCAAGAGAAGATAGTGGTTCCCTTGCTATGGATAAACATTCAGTTGGCATAAATAAAGAAACTTCTATGTTGGAGCAATTACTGCCAATGGTTAGGGTATGACATTCAAAGCTTATTGAAATGGGTTAGTAGTAAGAGGAGGGTAGATGGGAAAAGAAGGTGAATGTATTGGCATGAATTCATGGTGTCCTATGTTTGATGGAAGAGTTTCTATAGTGGCAAGGATTTGGGAGTTACCACTAATAATAATAATGGCAGTTTCAAAGGCATGATTTTTATATGAGCCCATGGTTGGAAGTCAATTTACACCAACCAAGCTAAAGGTGATAATTATGAAAATGACCACTAGGCCTACAAGGTCATGAGACAAAAAATCAAGGAAATAGATTAGATGCAAATTAGATGATAATGGCAACAAAAACATATCATGATGGTCCATAATGGATTTATTGAGATGACCAATCATATTGAGGGTGATGTGTCTATGTGAAAAGGTAGGTAGAGATGACCATTTCTAGTGAAAAGACTATTCAAGGGAATCAATGACATCATATGACCTTCCTAGTTAGTAGAATGGAGAACCAAGTCAGCGAGGAAGAATGGGTAGGTATTCTATTTAAAGAATTGTGATAAGGACCAATACTAGGATTAGATCATGTCCTTCATGTGAGAACATATACATGATGGTGTATATCCATCCATGTACTAAGACTACTGTCTTTGACCACATTTATCATCAAAAACAATAGCAATAATGAATAGGAGTGCCATCCCTTCATCCCTCACTAATGCTACCATATATCTCATTAAGTAAAATTTCTTAAATAAATGATGTGTTCTTCATAAGTTATGTCGATATATGCATGTGTATTAGGTCATGTGTAATCTGATGACTATGTATTGTCATGCAATTCCTCACACCCTAAATAAAATATTGCATAGTTTGTTATGAATAAAATGTGTTGGATGTCACTGGTCGAATGGTATCATGCTTAAGGTTGTGTGGATACTTATGAATGTTATGGTTATAGTTATGATTGTTATAATCTTGTTTAATGTAAAATGAATGATTATTGTTGTTGCAACACTAGATGGTAAAATTCATGAGGAAAACACCAACCAAGCACATTAAGAATAGGGCACAATTCTTTGTTTTTGATAAGGACTGAAAATAGACCTAAAGTAGGATTGGCTTAATGAATATAAGCCCCTGAAATACTATGCATGATCAATTGTTAATCGATAAAAAAAGTTTGTTGATCATAAGGTGTCAAATAAGATTTAGATCCCTTGATTTATAGATAGTCTAAAGGGAAGATGGGTGATGGGTGGTGTGAGGCGTAATGGGTGAAATATATGATAACTGCATGTGAATTAATTTTACCCTTCTATAGGTGACCTAAGAATGGTAATAGATAAGTCCATGTCGTATGGTAGATGTAGACTAATCAATGCGGGAAGTCTACATGTGGAAGCCAATTATGGCTTCTAAGTTATTATGTTTCTAAAGAGCTGATTATAGCTTTATAATTTATTATGATAGTGGGTCTTTTGATTTATTTATGTATATGAGAAGTTAATCAATACGAGAAGCTTCCAAGAAATTTCTCTACTTTTGACAAAGTGAACTTAAGCCTCCTTCAAGGGAGTGGTTTAATCTTATTGTCTTTGTTTAATGATCTTGATAGCTATCCTTTAATGGAGTGGTCTACCTTACATTTAGAAGTTTTTATTGTGTTTTTGGGTAGTTTTCCTTCGAGGGAGTAGTCTACAATGCTTAAGATATTGACCCAAGTATTTTTTTCAAGATGAAATGTGTTTAGACATGGACCAATATAATTAGGTTCAAAGGTTTACCTTTATGAGGGAAAAAATTTACATAAAAATTTAATTATGTGTGAAAGGGTGTGTTTTTGAGAGACAATGACCATGTGATTCTATCTTGTTAGAGACAAAAAATATCCATGAGAGCCATGCTATGGGTAGAGCCATGGTACCCATATTTAGGATTAGGCCATGATTGTGATGGTTAATCACATGGTTCTATGTTGTAATAAATTATCCTCAAAAGGGGAGAAGGAAGGTGGGTGAAGGTTAAAATCTCACAATCAAGGGATGAACTTAAGTTAGTAAAACAAGTGAGATTGATCCTTATTTTATATAAAACTGACATAGATGTGAAGCATTGAGAGGCTTAGGTTCTAGTTTGCCTTCAAGAGAGGATAAATGATAATCTCATGATCCATACTTATAGGTAATGATTTAGGGTCTAAGACAATTGAAAGTAAACTTGCCTCATTTACTCTTCTCCATGTTGGGCATGTGTTAGTTTGTTTTAAGGATAATATCTCTAATATTGAATTCTCATCATTTGAGATGCTTGTTATGAGCATGTGTAATACACTCTCGATAGATGTGAAGATGGTTATGGGAATCAAGGTGGTGCTCATCAAGTAATTCAAGGTGTGTGAGGTATTCTTAATAATATTCCTCTTTAAAAATGATGTTGTGTAAGGAAATATGAAGAAAGGGAATCTAGACTCCAAGAGGTAGAACATCCTCTATGCCAAAGACTAGGGAAAAAGGTGTATCACCTATTATAGTTTAGATACTAGTGCAATAGGCCCATAAAATAAATAGGATATATATGTGCCAATCCTGGCCTGAAGCACTTACAACTTTGGTCAACATTTTGATGAGAGTTTTATTGGAGGCTTCTGCCTATCCATTTTCTTATAGATGGTAAGGTGAGGAATGGCTAAGTTTGATGCCAAAATAATTGTAGAGGGATTGAAATTTTTTGTTTTTAAATGATTTGCCATTATCTATTATGATTTTATGAGGGACCCCAAAATGATAGATAATGTGATGATTGAAAAAATCTATATTTTTTTTAGCTTTAATGGAGATAAGGGGGATGGCCTCCACTCATTTAGTGAAATATTCTATAGTAGTGATGATATATTGGTGTCATTGAGAAGAGTGAGGATTAATTTCTCTAATGAGATCTAACCCCCACTATGAGAAGGGTCAATAATCCATGGATACATGAAGGCCATAAGTAGGCACATGATGCAAGTTAGCATGCTGTTGGCATTTAATACACTTCTTTACATAGTCACAATAGTATTGATTGAAAATAGGCCAATATTAACACAAGTGTAGGATTCTTTTGGTGATAGTGAGGCCACTAAAATGTCCCCCTAAAACTCCATCATGGGTTTATTTGATGACATGAGGAATCTCATGACTATGTAAACAATGGAGGAGATGACCATAAAAGCCATGTTTATATAAGATTTCCCCTAGTATGTTATAATTAGAGGTGCTTAGCACAAATGCCTTATAGGAATTCCTTGAGAGGTCAAGTGGAATGATGTCAAAGTTAAGGTAATTAAAGGTTTGGTCATACTAGACATCGAAAGGAGATGCCTCCACACTACAGATGGGTGGAAGGTCTAAATTGATATATGAGGGCCTAATGAAATGGTAGATGGTGATAAATAATTTGGATTTTATAGGTTGAGAGGGTATTCAAGATGCAAGAGAGGCCATTGTGTCTATAAATTTATTAGTAGATCAAGACACTAATTAGAATTGATAATGGTCAAAATATGTTAGGAGATCATTAACGAGGAGCTTATACTTTTGTAAAATGTCAATTTTACACTGATAGGACCCATTTACCTAGTTAATCATGAGTTGAGAATCACTAAAGATAGAAATGGTTTTGATTTTTAAGGTGAGAGTAGTTTGGAGATCTATGACCAAAGCTTCATATTCTACCATGTTATTAGTACATTCAAAGTTGAGTTTAAATGATAGTGGAATGGGTTCACCATGAAGGGGTATGATAATTATGCCTACACCCCCACCATGTTGACATTTAGATCCATCAAAAAACATGGTCATTTGGTAAGAGGGTTATCCCTGAAAAAGAGTTACAATAGACTCATCAGGAAATGTTAATGGAATGGGATGGTTATCTGGGAGAGGGGCTTTAGCTAATTGATTAGAAATGACCTATTCATTAATATATTTTTGGTGAAGAAAATCTAGATCAAACTTATCTAGAATCATGAGCTACTTAGCCATACACTAATTTTGGTATGGCTTTGAGTGCATATACTTGAGTGGGTCAGTGTTAGTGATAACATATGTTTTATGATTAAGAAGGTAGTGATGAAGATTAGAGGCAAAAAAATGAGAGTGAGACAAAGATTTTTAGGATGGGTATATTGTGTCTCGTACTCTAGAATCATGTGACTGATATAGTAAATGCCTTGCTCTTTGTTTTGTTCATCTCGATGAGCTAGTATGGCACCTAAAGAGTGATCAGTGCTGGATATGTAAAGGTAAAAAGGCTGATCATCCCTAGGTGGGATAAGAGCAGGTGGAGAAATAAAATAATCTTTGAGTGAATCAAATGATTATTGATAATATTTGGTTCATCTAAAGGAGGTGTCTTTCTTTAAGAGGTGGTGAAAGGGTTGGGAACTATATAATAATTAAGAGATAAAGTGATAAATAGATTGGAGTTTTCCCTATTTATTATGAAGTTGCTTAAGGTTTTTTGGCAGCATTTCTAGGATGGCCTTGACTGTAGAAAAGCAAATCTCAATTATATGAAGGGAGATGATAAATCCTAGAAGCTTTCTAGACAAAACCCCAAAAATTCACTTTTTAAGGATTGAGCTGAACATGAAATTGGATCAGTCAGTCAAAAATGATAGTAAGAATAGATAAATGGTCCTTATAGTGTTTAGATTTTTTAAGGAGATCATCCACATAATCCTCTATAGTTTTATTAATAATATCATGGAAGACATAAGTCATGGCATGTTGATATGTTTCTCCTACATTTTTTAAGACAAAAGGCATGACCTGATAGTAGAACGTTCCCCAAGGAGTAATGAAGGTAGTTTTATGTTGGATGAGGGGGAAATTAGGATTTTATTGTATCCTGAAAAGTAGTCCATGAGGGATAACATCTCATCACCTACATTAATGTCAAATAGTTGGTTGATGTTCGATAAAGGAAAGTCATCTTTAGGGCATGTAATGTTAAGGTCTCAGATATCCACAAAAAGGTGGATTCCCCCAGTGGGCTTGGTAATAGGGACAATATTAGAGACCCATTATGGGTAGTCAATGGGTTGGATAAAGTTGATGGATAAAAGACATTGAAGTTCTTTCTTGATGAGAAGAGCTATATGAGAGTGTATTTTGTGAATATTTTTCCATATCAACTTAGCCTATGGATGGGTAAAGATGTTATGAAGAGCAATGGAGGGGTCAATCCCAGGCATATCTTGATAAGACCAAGTGAATGTAATGTTATGGTCCTGAAAGAAGGTGAGATAATCATGTTGCTTGTTTGAGTCTAAGGATTGGCCTCATTTAATGATATGAGTATTATCCTAGGTTCCTAAGTTAATGTCAATAGTTGATTCATTGAACATGGTTTATTTTTCCAGAGGGAAGGATTTGTCGATGGGAGATTCTCCTCCATCAAGATAGGTGAGGATATAATTATCATTTTAGCACTAAATGGTATAGATGGTGGGTAAATCATAGTTAATAATTTTAGGGTGGATGAGAGGAAAGGTTTTAGTTTGGCCACTATGTTGATAGGTTAGTGGGCCTAAACTAACAATACTGATTAAAAAAATTTGGATGGGATGATGTCAAAGTCTTAATATGAAGTTGGTAAGGGTAGAGGTTATTCAAATTAGAAAGGTGAGGCTGATAGGGGTAGAAGTTCCTTGACTAGGATTAGTGCAATTGGAGGTTCTCCAAATGGGAGAGATGGGATTGGTGAGGTTGGAGGTTCATTGATAGTGGTGATAACTAGTTTTGGTGATGTGGGTTCTTTCAAGGGAATGTATCCCAATCTAAAGAATTCATGAGGTTTTTGTGTTTTGATGATGGAAATTTTGTGAGGCTCTTATTAATAGAGTTTAAAAGCAAACCCCTTCTAAGCACATTGATAAGTCTGGGCAAAGGTCATATTGCTAAGATAAGAAAAGTTGGAAGTGAATGGTTAGATATAAGGCATGGTAATGGAGTAAGGAGTGAATTATCAAGTCCCTCATAGACAAAATATGTTCTATTATTGGAAAGGCCAAAGGGGACAAGGGTATTGATATTGAGATCATAAGAAGGATCATTTTGGAAATTCCTAAATTTGTGTAGAGAAGGGAAAGCATCCAAAGCTAGGAGTGGATATTTTCCTAGTGTGAGACATTGAAATGTGGATTGCAAGGGATTTTTAATCAAGATTTGAGATGAAGGGATGGTTGAAATAGTGGATGCTTTTTCATTGTCGTGGACATAAGTGTTGGTGGGTAGGGTTGATGTAGTGGTTTGGTTAGGGGTTGGTTGTGGAGGGGGTGAAGGTGGAATGAAGATGTCATTGGGCTGATATGTCATATTATAGGAAGCAAAGGGACTCGAATCAGCTTTTATTATAACTACTTGTTCTTCATGTTCAAGTTTGATACATCACTAAAGGTAGAAGGGACATAGCCCATAGCTTAGATCTAAGGGTGATTGAGTAACACATTATATTGAAACTCACCCTCTATGACATGAAATAGTTTAGGAATAGTTTAAGGCCCAAAATAGATGTGGAGAACAACTATTCTTATAGTGGTATCCAAGGTATCATTTAATGATTGAATAACTACTGAGCTTTCAGACATGATGTTTTTAGGTAGTTGAAGTTGATCATAAGCATGGAAGGAGATCATATTGATACTCACTCCCCATAAATCATGACTCTTTTGGCATGTGTCTGATTGATGGATATGGTGATGAAAAGAGGGGGATCATAGACTTCACTATGATATAGTGTAATTTTTTATTCTTGAAAAGTGACCATGGCAACATGTTGGATGGATCTAATCAAAGATGAAAGAGGTTAGAGATCATCTGGTTGAACCTCTATATAATGCAATTCTTTGATTAAAGCCTAAAAAGTTGAGGTGAGGTAATAATTAAGTCATAAAGGCTCATTTTAACTGGCATTTGGTGAAGTTATTTTAACACCAAGCATTGGATGAATGGAGTTTCATTAGAAGAAAAAGGGGCTCCCAAAATAGAGACTTTAGTAATGGGTGGTTATGGTTGTGAGTGTGAGTGTGAAGGTGAAGGTGTAGTTGTTTGGGTGTGGCTGTTTGGTTAGGGAGTTAATGATCCAGACAACAATTCAGATGACAATTCGGGTGATGGGTCTACCCCAATTGATGGCGGAACTTCCAAGAGCCATAACTTTTGCACCGTAGCTCCAATTGACTCACCGTTTGAACCGTTGGAAAGATAATAATGAGAGGAACATAGTGAGATGGAATAAATATTTTCTTGATGAAGTTTAACCCCCTAAAAACCAACGTAAGTGTCCCAAATTTCAATTTTAGTAATGCAGTCTAAAAATAGAAAGTTTCTAAAAATAGTAATTCCTCGAATTTTGTATTGTTGTAAATCATGGAAGTCAAACCAATTAATCTACCTCAAGATTGGTGACCTTAAAAATCCTCCCCACACCTTAAAAACATGTATAAATGAATATGTAACCTGAAATGGAAATCAGACATCTCTTCTCAGAGATAAGCATATGTTTGGGTCTGCAATTTTGATAAATAAAACATCTCTTTTTAGAGATAGCATTATTTGAATTATGTTGTTATTATTTATAAATTATCTTTCAACCAAAGCTTTTGAGTTTTGGATCAATTAAAGGATAAGACCATGGAATGGCTACCTTGGCCTTTCACTTTTCATTTTTTTAGATGGCTTTACCTGTATCCCTTTATTGAGCTTAAGACTGAGTCACCATATGAATGGTATTGATAAGGGGGATGATTGCTTGCTTCAATTCCTCTTCTTCACTCCTTAGTAGAAGTAAGGAAGTGGATGATTGATAGGTGGATTGGATAGGTGGTATAAGATGTAAGGGACTTAAATAAGATTCATCTAGTAGATCATCTTCCTCTAAAAGGCCATGAACAATTGATTGGAGGGCTTTACAGTTTTTCGTTTCATGCCTAGGGGTCATATGATATATACAAATCAAACTATCCTTGAACCAAGTTGGCTTTTGGTGAGTGGGGTCAAAATTCTTGATTGGTGTTAAGCTAATGATATATGCTTGCAATAATCTTTGCAAAATGGTTTTATAAGACTCCAATAAATATCTAGAAGGTGGTAAAGTTTGAACTCTAGGCATAGGGATCTTATGGGGTAAAGTTTTTTGGATAGGAGGTGTGGTTGGTGGAGTGAGTTTGGTTGGTGGTTTAGGAAGAATTATCTTAGTTTTAATAGGTTTAGGAATTTAAGGTCTATATTATGAGGGTTTAATGGATGGAAAAGTGGATGGAGAAAGGTTGGTAAGGAATGATGATAAACTAGAGGGCTGGGTTCTTATATGCAGAAAAATGGGAGATGGTTTTTTGGAGGAAGAGTAGGTAACAATAATGGTGGAAGGATGTGGTCCCAAAATACAGGGTAAAGGTGAAGGAGTTGGTGTGGGCCTAACTCGAGGTTGTGGCCTAGGAAACCCTTCCTTTTTAATAGGTTTAATTAGGTTTGGATTTGGTTGGGTTGATATGGTTAAATATAATATTAATGGAGAGTGAGCGAGATTAGGCATGGGAAGGATCCATAGATTTTTTTGTGGCTTAATGAAAGAAGCATAGGATGGTTTGATAATTTTAGGTCAGGGTAGGTTAGATGGTTCACTATTAATATTAAGAGGGGTAGTTGATGGAGTTATAGAAATAAGCTCAAGGGTAGACTCAAGTGATGTGGAAGGTTCAAATTTGCTTCAATACAGTAGTCCAAGTTGATGCCAAAAGGTGGCTCTATCAAAGTTAGTTTGGGAGATAAATTCCAAACTTTGAATGAGCCAGGAAAAAGATTTATAAATAGGTCTTTTATATGATAATTGGTTTCAAAGTGCAAGCCCTTTGAGAAAGAGAGAGTGCTTTCAATGTTTCTATCTTTGGTGGAAGGTTCCAAATGTGAGGATTAGGTAGATGATGGTAAGGTTTCTCTATCAATAGTTTTCAAGGGAGGTATAGATGTTTCCATAATAGGATTGGTGGGGGTAATGATTTTATATGGAAGGGCAGACATAATTTCTTCTTGGGTTTGGTTATCCAAAGAAGTAGGTGGTGTTTCTACTTGGATTAGAAGGGCAGATGGAATGGCTAATGGAATGGTTATCTCCTTGGGTATTTATACCATAGGAGAGATGGATATAACTCTAGTTTCATCCAAGTGGAAAGGGTAGCTATTTCTTCCATTTGGGCACCTAGAGAAATAGGTGATAGTGGATTATTTTCCTCTATTTAGATGATAGAGGTGATGACCTTTTCAATAATGGGCACTTTATTGATGACGTTAATTACATGTGTCTCATGTGAGTTGGAGGATTTAGGTTGGTTTTCATGGTGTTGGGTTGAAGGTGGATGATTTGGGAATGGTTTTTAGAAAATATCAAGAGATTGGTTGGAAGGAGCATTTAGGTTATAAAACACAAGATCCCCTTTATCAACTAGGTGCTAGATAATGCTCTTAAAGGTATTAAATCTACCAATATCATGTCCAAAAATCCAATGATAATCACAATTATCATTCTCATTTTACCAACTATGAAGGGGTAAAAGTATCAAATTATTGAGGGGGCTTGATGGGTGGAAGTTGGATTAGATTGGCTTTAAGTAAATTTTCCAAGATTGATGCATAAGACTCCCCAATCAGGATAAATGGTTTTGAAGGATCCAAATTTTGGGTATGGTTTTAGTGATTGGAAGGATTTTTGGTTTGAGGTGTTTGGGTGACAATTAGAGGAGGCATAGTTTTGAGAACAGCCAAATGTGCTAATGCTTTTACTTTAGAATTGGTTGGGTTCATGGTTTTGGTGGTGGATGAGTCAATATCAAATATTCAACTTCTCTTCATCAATATCACATGTTTCCAATTTTAATGCCATAATGAATGATTCATCAAAGGTCCTAAAGGTTTGGACTTGGAGAGTTGGAGTAATATGCTTGCACCACACCTAAGAGAATAATTTGATCAATTCAAGTTGGGGTAATGGGAAGGTAAGTTTATTGATGTAGCCCCTCTATTTGGTAATGAAATCAATAATGGATTCATCTTTAAATTGTTTGATGGAGTATAGGTTGGTAATGGAAACCTTTTTAGATATGTTTACTAAAAAGTGTTCTAAAAATGTTTGTGACAATTGAGAGAGAAAAGATAGAATGAGTAGGAAGGGAACTATACCAATAAAGGGTAGCTCTAGATAATGACATGGTAAAGGTCTAGAGGAGGAGATCATAATCATAATAATTCAAGTAACAAGCATTGTGAAAATATCTTAGGTGTTGTTGAGGATCCTCTTTACCTTGAAATTTAGAAATTTAGGCAATTCCCACTGATGAGTGTAAGCATGAATGGGCATGGATGGATAGATAGGCTCGCTACAAATTTTGTTTTAAGATAAAATATTAGTTGAGGTGGAGATGGATGACTCCAAACTAGTCATTTTGTCCATTAGAATTTTGATTATATCAGGTTGAGGTTGGGAAGCTGTATAATTAAGAGGTAAATTGTTTTGGGGTTGGGTTACATCAATGTAGGAATAGGCAATAGATGGTGCTAAATAAGCCACATATTGATAAGTGGTGCCAAGAGGTTGAGATGGTGTTACATAAAAACTACTTGGTATAAAATCTTAGGTGGAGGGAGGCATGTAACCTTGTGGGTGAGGGACATATTGGTAAGTTGTCATAGGTACTTGTTGAGAAAATGATGTGGTTGGTATGGTTGAGGTAGGAGAAAGTTTGGAAAGTTGAGGTTGGGTAATTACTCTAGTGATGATTGGGGGAAGGTTTAGAGGTATGAGCACTAGGATTTGAAGTGGGATAGTGGTTGAGGGATTGGTTTCAACTGAAGGGAAGATAGAAACTAGAATGGAAGATAATGTAGCAGTGGATGGGGTATAGGTAATAAATGGTAAGGTTAAACCCACATGGGGTGTTTAGTTGTGGGGTGGAATATTGTTTTGAGGTTGGGTAGATGTGGTGTTGGAAGAGGCTTGGGTCAATGGTAGGTTTGAAGTGGTACCTACCATAAGGTGAGATGCCATGCCAAGAGAAAGATCAGAAGAAGGAACCGAAATAGGTGGGGTACGATGAGGTGATGTTGTAAAGCCATTGATTATTTTTAAGGAAGGCATTAAAATTTGGATATCCTCTAGATATTATTAGGAATATAGAATGATAATGTGGTGGAGGAGAATGGTAAGGTGAAGCATGAGGAGATTTGTCAACATCTGAGGTATAATCCATAGATGAAGAAGAAGGTGGTGGTTGGTTATTTTAATTTCTCAATTGTTTTCTAGTTGAAACCATATGATAAAACAAGGAATGTTATTGTGATACTCATACCTCAAACAAAGATCAAAACCAAAAATTTCAAAGCAATCAATACATATACTAAGAAGTGTGTTTTATCCTTAGGATTACTTTTAAATCGCTTTTGGCTTATGCCTTAAAGAGTGTGATAAGGGAGGTTGGATTACAAAATGGGTACTAAAGTGGAAGTCTATAAATATTTTAAGGTTATGTAGGTGTTAAAAAGGAAGATATATGTTGAAATTTAGTATGTGGCTTGGTGTTTGGGGCTTGCTCCCCTCACTTCATGATCTCGTAGCTAGTGCAGGTGCTTAGCCAATATATACTAAGTCCAAAGTTTATACTCAACTAGAGAGCTGAGTTGGTTCTCCCCTTGGTGGTGAAATCCAAGTGGGATAATCAAGAGGGGATAAGCTTGCCACCAAGTGATGAAATCTCAGTTAGTCCTTGTCTCAAGTATTTTTTTGATGTGTAAATTATTTTTTGGTTTAGGTTTGTGTGTGATAACAAGTGTGAATGCTATGATAAGATTACTTTCCCTCCCATGTTACTAAATGAACTAAAATCAACAATAAATCAATGAATTCCAATGGTTTATTTTTAAGCCAAAAAATAAATGATTTCATTTGATGGTCAAACAATTAAGGAAGAAAGGGAACTAGGTCCCACTGGGCATGCCAAAATGTTTCTATCCATTTTTTACTTTTTTCTAAGTATGAAAAGATGAAACTATCAATAAGGGTAATGGTTATGAGAACCTATTATAAAATACCACATGATCTAGATGATGGTGGATACTCCTCTTTGGCTAGGAAGGAATAAATTTCAATAAAAAATACTATTAAAATGTGTTTGTTAGATAAGTAGCAAAGTGGATTGCCTAGTATGAGCTAGGTCCTAGAAGTGAAAGTTTCTTAGGACGCTGTCAATCCACCTTCTTTAGATAATTAAATTGAAATGATAAACTGAAATATAATTACATTAAATGGCATGAAATCTGAAATTAAATACAATCAAGATGGATTCTTTGCTAAGAAAATGACTAAATAAAGCAAACGTTAAAAGGCTAGTCGAGGCAAGATTATGGTTTTGGTTTGGTAAATAGTCAAATTAGAAAGATGGTTTAGTTGAGGTTGATAAGTGATTGAAATGATTAAAAAGGTGATGGTCAAAATTATCAATAAGATATAAGGTAAAAGGGTAAAAGGGATAAATGTTCAAGTTAGTAAATATGGCCAAGAGATAAAAGGGCTCAAGTGGGTGAATTATGACAAAGAGGTAAAAAGGGTCAAGTGGGTAAATATGACAAAGGAAATAAATGAAGTAAGTGAAAAAGGGGGAAAATAAGAGGTGAAATGTGAAAGGTATGGAAGTCAAGAGAGATTATGCCAAAGGAGATAATAAGTTAAAATGAAATAAACAAATAAGGTTACCTTTGAGATGGTTGTCGATGATGGTGTTGATGATGATATTGTTGATGAAATTATAGAGTGATACCAATAGAGCTTTGATGATTTAAATATGTTTTACTCTAATATGAGTATGACCTCATTCTCAATTGGATAACCTCCTCCAAAAATATGTAATAAAATATTAATAACAAAAAATACTAATTTTGACACTTTCCAACTTAACCTTGAGTGAAGGAAATGGGGGATTTATAACATATGTTGTGAAGAGTCATTCCAAAAGAGAAATAATAGAGGTATGACACCATTTTATATTTTTTAGATGAATCATTCAAAATGAGGTGGTTGGAGATCCCCATTTGGATTGGTGAGTGTCCCATTTGGGTTAAGAAGTCAAAAATGGGTGCACTTTATCTTCAAGAGGTAGGTATCTTATTTTGGAGGTTAATTTCATGTAAAATACATGTTTAATAATGGTCCCTTGAGGGGAAATTAACAATATTTAAAGGGGGAGCCCTTGTGATGCTTAAATAAGGTCATTAAACACTTTGGGAAGGATCATAGGTGGGGTTTGATGTCCGACATCAAGCCACATCACTTCTAAGCCATGCCACTTGCCATATCACCTCCCAAATCACCTTATATATCACTTGAAATTTCACATGCCATGCCACTTGTCATGTCATCATGAATAGTGATAGTGAATAGTACTTTTGAATAGTAATTTCAAATAGTATTATGTGACTAGGAAAATAGTGATTTAGATGGATTAATAGGGGTTTGTTAAGGGTTACAAAGTTTTATGGGGTATTTATGGGGGTTTAGAGGCATTTAGTCATCAAAAACTTCAAGTGCATAGTTTTCTAGTGTCTACATGAATATCTAAAAAATAAAATTTCAAATATCTTAGCCTTTCATCATTATCTTTATGAGTTGTCAAAATATCCCAAAATGTCTAAATTGAGAACTATGACTAGTAACTAAAATTCATAATGCATGACAACTTATAACTCAATTGGAATTAGTCTCAACTCAACCTTCTAATTTAAGAACTATTACTAGTAACTCAAAATCATAATTGCATGAAAATTTTTAACTCAACTAGAGTTAGTCTCAAATAAACATTATAATTTAAGAACTATGACTATTAATTAAAATACATAATTGCATGACAAATTTTAACTCAACTGAAGTTAGTCACAACTCAACCTTAACTCACATTGGGTGAGAGTTAATTCTTAAGGCTATAAATACAAGGCCATACCTCTTCATTAAAAGCATATAAAATCTTGTATTTTTTTTAGAAGACATTATTGTGCCTCTAACTTGCAACACCTTCCCAAACATGGGTAAATTGTAGACACCCAAAACTAGCCACAACTAGCCTCTGATCTGACTTCTTACCCATTCCTACCAAACATTGAAAATTAATCCTAAAAAACACTAAACATCCTAAATTTGGCTGTACATCATTAATCAAAGCTTGGAATCATGTTGAGGCTTACCTATTTGTGGTATTATCTTATATGTAGCAATAAGCTCTCATGGATTTATCCCCAATCACCTTGTGGCATAGCAACTATCAATTTGGCATATGTGAACAAATAATCTATATAGGGGAGATTATTATTATGTTAGTATCATAAAAACAAATTAAATAAGCACATTGAATCCTAACACCTCTAGCCTAGACACTATGGAGAGCTTAAGTAACAAAAACTAAATGAAAGCACAATAAAACCATAAAATACATAACTCTTCTACTTTCCTTGGAGTTATAAATGGCTTCATTGAAATGGCTTGCTCAGATTATATATCAAAAAAGAATTTGATAATGTAGATTGTTTAGCTCCTTCTCTCCTTGGTGCTTTTGCTTGGTTTTTGTTGCTTGGCATAAGATTTGGGCATGATAAAATTAATTGCATGAGGCCTATGGAGCAAATATTTCATAAAAAATCTATAATATCCAAGATTTTATTTAATTTTAATGAAGAGCTATAGACTTGTATTTATAGCATTAGGAATTAACTCTCACCCAAGGTGAGTTAAGGTTTATTTTAAACTAAATGGAATATTTCAAATAATATGGACTTATGTCCCTAAATTAGATGGAAGATAATCTTTGAAAATGAATGGTTTTTAGGTTTTGTGCAAGTTGTATGTGGAGTGTATGGTAATAATTTGGATCTATTTCCCATTTATTATATTGAAGAGAATTTAAAATTATAAAATTTTGAATAATTTAGGCATATTATTGATATATTTTTTTCAGTTGGACTATAGATAAGTCCAAATTATCTGAAATAGTCCCTCTAACTTGAGCTGAGTTAAAAGTTGTCTTGAAATTATGACTTTCCATTACTAGTCATAGTTCTCAAATTAGAAGGTTGAGTTGAGACTAAATCCAATTGAGTTACAAGTTATCATGTAATTATGACTTTCAATTACTAGTGATAGTTCTCAATTCAGACATTTTGGAATATTTTAGGATATTTAAAGATATTTTGACAACTCATAAAGATAATGATAAAAGGCTAAGATATATTGATTTTTGGAATTTATTTTTGTAGATATTCATTGATTTCAAATGGGATTTTCAATTAGGAATTTAATCTTGTGTAACTTGTTAATTCATTTTGATTAGCCTTTTAGCTCTGTTAATATTTAATTAAGTGTACAAGTGTCTCACTTAATAGGTCCATAGGTCAAATTGATATTTTTTACACCACAAGGTGATTAGGGATGAATCTATGAGAGTTTATTGTTACATATAGGATAGTACCCCAAATAGGGATGCATCAACATAATTCTAAGATTTTATGAATGATACACTATCAAATTTGGGACATCTCAACATGATTCCAAGTTTGATGAATGATGCATAGCTTAATTTAGGATGTTTAGTGTTTTCAAGATTAATTTGTAATGTTTGGTAGGAATGAGTATGAAGTTTAATTGGAGACTAGTTGATGAATGACACATGGAAAAATTTGGGATGTTTAGTGATTCCTAAGATTAATTTGAAATGTTTAGTATGAATGAGTATGAAGTTTGATCGAAGGCCAGTTGTGTCTAATTTTGGGTCTCTATAGTTTTCCCCTTCTTAAAATATATAGGCATAATAACATCTTCACAAATAATGAAACATGCCATTAAGAATGAAATAAGAATCATGTTGAGGCATCCCTATTCAGGGTAATATCCTATATGCAACAATAACCTCTCATAGATTTACTCCCAATCACCTTGTGACATAACAACTATCAATTTGGCATATGGACCTATTAAGTGGGACACTTTCACACTTAATTAAATCTTGAAATATCTAAAAGGATAATAAAAATAAATAAATTAATTAAATAAGATTAAATTCCAGTTGAATTATCCATTTGAAATTAATAAATATCTAAAAAGAAATTCTAAAAATCAAAACATATTAGCCTTTCATCATTATCTTTATGATTTGTCAAAATATCTAAAAATATACCAAAATGTATAAATTTAGAACTATCACTAGTAGCTAAAAGTCATAATTTCATGACAACTTGTAACTCAACTGAAGTTAGTCTCAACTTAGCCTTGTAATTTGAGAACTATGACTAGTAACTGAAAGTCATAATTACATGAAATTTTTTAAATTGACTATAGTTAGTCTCAAATAAACCTTAACTCACCTTGGGTGATATTTAATTCCTAAGGATATAAATACAAGGCTATATGTCTTCATTGAAATCACAAAAAAGTTGGGATATTTTAGATCTTTTATTCAAGATTTGCTCCATAAACCTCACATAAGTAATATTATAATGCCCAAATATTAAGACAAACAACAATAGCTAAGCCAAGGTGTCAAGAAGGGAAGGAGCCAAATAAACTTCATTGTCAAAGACTTACTAATGCACACACAGAGCAAGCCATTTCAATAAAATCATTTGGAGCTCCAAGGAAAGTAAAAGAGTTATGCCTTTTATGATTTTGTCATGCTTTCATTTATTTTTTATTTCCTAAGCCCTCCCTAGTGTCTAGGTTAAAGATGTTAGGATTCAGTGTAATTATTTCATTTTATATGATACTAACACAATATTAATCTCTTGATGGATTCCTTGTTCACATAATGACATGCCTAATGGGATAGATAATTAAGCATTTATAAAGGTTTTTGATGTGTTTTGTTAAGATTTTCTATTTTCCTACTAAAAATGGTTGATACATAGCTAATAAAAAAAATTATTCACTATTTTTATCTAAATTTTTGAATAGAGGTTCACCTTGGACTATGAACAACCTCCAAAATTTAGTGAAGACCTAGTGCATAGTTTAGAATTTATGATCAAAACAATGACTACCACTTTCAATTTTTTCTACTAAATAAAATGGATATTAAAATAGTTTTTATTTTTAATCCATTTATTATTTTTTTCTAATTTTTTAAAAGGTTGATTAAAATGGTTTCATATTAATTATCTCAAAATTTTAGTGAAAGTTGATTTGTAGTTTAGAAGTTATGACTCTTTTAGTGACTATATATTATTTTTGAATAAACAACCATTAAAATAATCATAATTTTTAATCCATAAATTATTTTTTACCAAATATTTTATAGGTGGTGAAAATTTATGTTATATACATACTATATAAATGTAATTAAAATATAAATTATAGTTTTTTAGATATTAGTATTTTACTATCACTTTATTTGTTATTTTTTGTTTTAGTTATTTTTTAATTTTGTTTTAAGTTTGTAAGTTTTTTTAATTTGTATATATTCTAACTTGTAGGTATTTGGTATTTGGGAGATTTCAAATATTTTGATTTTACAAGTTTTGATTTCTAATATTTCCCAAAATAAATATATGTATGTATGAATGTATGTGTGTATGTAAAAAACTCTCTAACAAATTGTAGGTCTTAAGGTGGAAAAAGAAAAGTTTGAACCTAGTTAAATCTTACATACATTTTTTTAATGCCTAAAATGAACCTAGTTCTTTCATTGATTAGTTGTTTTTAAGAAATTTACAAGTTTTTAAAAAAAAAATCCAAGGGGATAAAATTTACAACATAATTTATTTAGTTGCAATAAAATGAACTTTCACATTTATTTACACTCTTAAGAGTTGTTCATTTTAATGCTTGTTTTGTTGAAAGTTGTTTGTTTCTATCAAACTGAGTGACATATGTATGCTCTTCCCCCATCCAATTTAGGGAACTTGGGTGACTAAAATTTCTCATTATTTGATGTTGTTGCTTTAGTCCAAAAGCATAAAAATAAAGTCATTAAATCTCTCCCCAAATTTGTATGATTTGGGTGACCCCAAAACGACCCTAAAGTCTTTTCACTTGTCTTTATTTTTCATGAATTTTGGCTTGTGAGTAGATTTCATCACCTCCTCATGAGTTATTTAGGGAAGCATTGACCCACCTAGGAATTAATATTTTAGAATCATTTCAAACCCACTCCATAGTGGGGTATATACATTGAGCTAGTGAATCATTGGGATGGTAGTTTGATTGATTAAACTACCTTTGTTAGCAACTATTACCCTCATAATGTATGGTTAACTTGAACATCACACTACATTATGTAATACATAGATGTATTTTTTGTGAAAAAAGATAAACCTTTTCACAACAAGTTAGTTGATATGGATCTAATTGACATGATGTTATCTCTAGTGTTAGCCACACTTGAGACCATCTAAAAATGCACAAAAATTGATAGTTTAGAACAACCCCACTTTTTGTAGACATATCGTTGATGTATGGATAGTAACTGGAAGTTCCATGTCATACTAAAAACTCTTGAGAGAAGATGGGGCCTAAAAACCTACTTTTCATGCACTTTTACTTTTTTTTATTAACAATTAGAATCCTCTTAAGAGTGAGTCTCCTAATGAAATTCAATAGTATTATGAAACCTTGTTAGTTCTAGGATTTATGACATTACATTTAGGTGTTTGTGTCATTTTATCCTTTATTTCATGGTTTTGAGTTTACAAATATTTGTTTGCCTTCCCACATCAAAATGAATCTAGTTTATACAACACTCCTTTATTTGAGGAGGTGTTACACTGTCCATTTGACATCATACCTTTGGCTTAGTTTTTTTACAATTTTTTTCATGTATGTGTCACTTGATTGAAAATGGTGTCATTACATTGCCCATTTATTTCCAATTTGTATGCCTTTGAGTCTTGAAATAAACCATTGATCATGTTTAGAGCATGATAACACTATTACACTACTAGAATCATTTCAAGACTTCTTTGCCTTATGTTGAGAGAATTATTCTATCTTCCTAGATTTGGGATAAGTAGTCTATCTTCCATATAACTATATTTTCATGCCTTATACCAATTTACCAAGTTCATTTTTAAATCATAATGCCTAGTTTATGCCAAAGTGTTTATTATTTTTTAGATTAAATATCATATGTTATTTTGTTTAAAATATAGCTTTTTTTCCTTTTCCAAAAGACCTAGCAATGCCTATTTTGATCCTATCTTTTGTCCCTTCTTCAAAATACCTAATAATTTTCATTTTCTTTAGATTAGACTTGTTTGAAACACTTTTTACCTAGAGTTTGGCATTCTAATTTTTATTCATCCACTTGACTATTTCTGTAAGACATTTAACATTAGCCATTTGATGTTCAACTATTTTAGACCAAGTTTTAGCATAGACAATTTTGGAGATACATATCCACTTTTAGACCAAGTTAGACTATGTTTGGACCATTTATCCTTTGGAAGTTATTTTTAGAGTTTGTAGAACTCTAGGCATTTTTTGAAATGTTCATCATTCATTTGGATATGTCTCATTACAAATTTAAGGTGATCCATGTACAATCCAAGCAATAATAAAGTGGTTTCATAATATGAATTTGTTCAATACCCCTATGACAATGATGTTGTTTGTGAGATAGATCCCTATCCTCCTTACAATACTCAATCTAGAGAACAAATCCAAGATCCTCAACCATAGTAATTAGTGATACCTTATTTGGGTTGATTAACGTGATAATTTCACTCTTTTAATGCTAATGGTACCCAATCCACTATGTATACCATTAACCCTCCTTTAGTCTGCATGAGCAACCAAGATACATAACATCTAAGGATCACTATTCCATACCCTCATCCTTTGGCTTATGTGAGAAACCAAGCTTTGAAATGCCCTACCATTACTATACTAGGACATCATCCTTTGGTTTGGAATAGAAACCAATCTTCATAATTCCCTACCATTACCATTACAAGACCTCATCCTTTGTCTCATGAAAATAACCAAGGTTTATAACACCCTGCCATTACTATACCAAACCTTATTATTTGGATCATGGTAGAAACCAAGATTCACAACACCCTGTCATTACCATTCTAGGAACTCATCCTTTATCTTGTGAAAACAACAAAAATTTATAATGCCCTATCATTACCCTTTCAATACCTCATCCTTTGGCTTGTGTGAGTAACCAAGCTTCATAATGCCCTATCACTACCATTCTAAGACTTCATCCTTTATCTCATAATAGTAACTAAGATTTACAATGCCATATCATTACCACTCTAAGACCTTATCCTTTGGATTGTGTGAGAAACAAATCTTATCCATGCCCTACCATTACCATTCCAATCCCTTCCAAGTATGGTAGCTCATTATCCCAACAAGGTTGTGTAATTATGACTAGATGAATCATAATTACTATCCTAAACTAGCAAATAGTCTTTGTTAAGCCCATCTTAGATGAGAATATTTACAAAGAGATCATTACTCAACCACTGAGCCTCCTTCATCCATTGCCAATATTCCCCCACTTTATAAAAATAATGCTAATCATCAAGCCAAAACTGAGCCAATCATTTAAAGACCAATCTATGTTCAAAATTGGTATTTTACAAATGATTGTAAACCAAGACCAATAGAACCAACCAATCCATGATGTGTTTTTTGAAACACCTATTTGTGACAAGTCAACCTATGATGAATCACCTTTTTATCCTAAACCCATAATCAAGGAGTATCACTCTAATAATATAGTCTTTGTTGAGTCACTTCTTAATGATTATAAATACATTTACATAAATAATTATCTCTACCATTATCCTAGTTTTCAATAGCCTCCCTTTGATAAGCCAGTCTCTATGGAGTTGTCTCTTGACATTTTTCTCCTCATTAAGGAGTCTCACTTTATAAAACTAGTCTCTATGGAGCATGTTATTCCATCATAGGCCATCACTATTCTAATATTAAACATTTAATAAAACATCATTATAACAACATCTACACCAGATGAAGAATCATAATTAAAGTTATGTTCTATTCTTAAACTAACATCATATTTAGCATCAAAAGTAGACTCAAAGTCAATCTCAACATTGGATTTAAAGCACCTTGAGTCAAAATTAGATTAAAAATAAAAATACATTCATGGCTATTACAACCTTGGTTACACATTCCTTACATATTAGTTTGACTATATTTTTTATCCTTTCAATATTTTTGAGGATGATTATTTCAACTTCAACGCAAGTTCTCCTAATATCTTCTACAATAATTATGTGGAATTTGTACATTCCATTACTATTCCACATGCCATTACTAATAATGGACATAGCCATTATATTAACATTCCACCTCCCACAAGTGTCAATTATGATTGAAAGAATTAAACCTTATTGAAATACATCTATGGTGATATAGCAGTTACAAAATATTAGGGAGGACAAGATTACATTCATGTAGAATAATAAAAATCTCCTAGTGAAACCTTTTTAGAGTCACGAAGGGACAATAAAAGTCCAAACATAACATCTTCTATTGAAACCTTGTTTGAGGTGCCTAAAGACAATCAAAGTCAAAAGTCAATTTTCCTTAGTAAAACCTTTTTGGAGGTACTATGGGACAATCAAGACAACTTCATTGGTGAAAACCTCATTGAGGTGATAATATATGAGAACAATAGTTATTCACTACTTGATGAAGACGTTATTAAAGATAAAATTAGTACAACTTCTAATCTATAGCCTAATTAGATGGTGGCTACTCTTAGGCCCAAATAAATGAAAAATATGATGGTCTTATCAAGATCATATTCACAAGTCTTAAGCCCTACCATAACCAAATTTATGTCAAATTCAAAATCAAAATTTTTGTGTGTGCCTACAAATCCCAATCTTCATTTTTTCCTAACTATTATACATTCCATTATGTTCCATCTCTCCATCACCATATCAAACCTATCATCCAATATTTATCCATGTTTACCATCCCTAGCCATACTTTCCTTTATATAGGTTATGAAGACATCTTATTTACATGTTTGGAGGAAATAAAATCAACAACCAATGAAGATCACAACAACATTATTAGAGTCCAAATCGACAATAGGTTCTTGATATATAAATTATTCAAAAGAAGTGTGGGTTATAAATTTACATGTTTGATTATTCTATTTATATAATATGCTTATCAAGATGTGCATATCCACCTCAACAAGAATAACATAATCATATACCTTACCAGAACCATACCTTTACTTTCCCATTTACCTTTCTATTTTTAATTTGACATTTACCTTGCCATTACCATTTTCCATTCCTCTTTCCATTATTTCATACCCTACCACTTACCTCACCATATCACTTGGGGCAACCCTCTTGCCATTATATCCACTTACAATCCTATAATATTCCTTGTATCTTACTATATTCCATCCTACCATACCCATCACTATTATAACAAATATTATTTTGACCTACCCTACCCCACCCTTTTGATCTTGGTTCCTTTGGTTCTTCCTGTACCTTTTGTGAGGGGATTCTGATCTAGTTTTAATAGTTTCATAATTTCATGTTTAAATGACAATCTATGAAAGTAGTGTGATAGTGTATCTAGAAATTTATCTTTAATTTTACATTTGACTAGTACCACTAATTATAATTGAATATAGGCAAATCATTATCCCACCTTATGTTACTAATTATAACCACCTATGGGAAAATCAACAACACATACATATGCCATTATTTCCTAATTATAACTACCTATGGGAAAACTAGGAATAACACCTTTACCATGAATTGATGCATCACCTTTCCATTAATATTGGATTTTTCCTTGTGATTTCCCTAAATTTTGTGAACTTTTTATGACTTAGCCAGTTTTCATTGCCTTTGGTATGGGTGAAACTATTGTGACTTGAAGTCCTTATGGGACTCTGTATGCTATGCTTTATTCACATTGAGGTTGAATTAATCCCTCTTTTTCATATGTTCTAACCATTTTGTGAGCAACATAATCCAATTGTCTTTCCATTTTTTGAGTGGTATATTTTAAATCTCTAATGAGTTAAGATACCTTAAAATTCCAAAATATCAAAATCCAAAAACATGTGTCATATTTAAACCTAGACAATCCTCCTTGATCTACCTTACTAGTTTAAAATTCCATTATTATTTCTAATACATTCCATTACCATTAGGGGTGTGACCTTCCCTTTATATATATCCTTACTTGGTAGCACCACCTATTTATCCTTCCACTAAAACTTCACATGTCGATATTGACTTGGTTAATGACAAGATGTTTGTTATTGTTTTTACTTTCAAAGCTTTATGTGTGTTTGTTTTTTAGTTGTTTATTTGTGTGTTTGTATATTTATTTTCTTTCATTATTGTGCCTTGAATAAGTATATATGTGTTCATTGTGTGATTCCTTGCACATTATTCTTGAGTCCATCCATATTCATATGCCAGTATTGTCATCATGGTTTTTATCATTGGTGTATTATTTTTAATTGTTTATTAGATTAGGAGTTAGTAATTATGCATATTTTTGATAGGTTATCATGGTGTTTTATATTATGATGAATACCATCACATGATATAATTAAAATTATCTATGTAAATATTATAAGCAATAGAGCCATAGAAATTTCTCTTTAGTAACCTTGGCAAGTCCTCCCACCCTCCTTGATTGAATAAACCTATTGACAATTCTAGTTGTATCAATGTTAATAAGGACAAGCATATTTGCATTGGTAGGTATGAATTAATCATTAACATTGAATAATTCTTTATTATTTCAATCATCTCGTTCATCATATTGCACATATTCATTGCTTGGTTGTTTGTGGCTTCTTTAGTCATTATACCATCACATCTATGTTTGTGCCTACTCATCTTTAATATATGCAACATGTTATATCCTTTAGTTATGATTTCCAATCTACCCTACTAGGTCACAACTAAAAACATAATTATTAAATCTAGATCATCTTAATGATTATAACTGCCTATGGGGAAACTATTATTTAGACTCATCTTCCCTAACTAGGGCATATGCTTTACCATTGATTATAGTTTCCTTTGGGAAAATCAATTTCTCAAAATTTGTTATTTATTATAACCACCTTAAGGAAAATCAGTAATTTTTAAATCAATGCATGAAAGCATTATCTTGATTGGATTAATCTCACCCATACATTAATTTCATTATTTTTCTTACTTCTTTTTTAGGGACTATCCATCGATCATATGTGTCAGCCACTCCCTTAAGGGGGCATCATTATAAGCTTCCTAAACATTATTTTAATCTTAATATTCAATAATTATCCTCTTTCATTCTTAATGTCCTATTTCATTATTTGAGAATATGTTACTATGCCCAAATCTTGTAACACCTTCACAAATAGGGTTAAACTATAGACATCCAAAACTGGCCACAACTAACCTCCAATCAGACTTCATATTCATTCCTACAAGCCAATAAAAATTAATCTTAGGAATCACTAAAGATCCCAGATTTAGTCATACATCATTAATCAAAGCTCATAATTATGTTGAGGCATCCCTATTTGGTGTACTATTTTGTATGCAATAATAACCTCTCATGTATTTACCCCCAATCACCTTGTGGCATAACAACTATCAATTTGGCCTATGGACCTATTTAGTAGGGCACTTTCAGACTTAATTAAATTTTGAAATATTTAAAAGTTTAATTAAAATTAATTAATTAATTAATTAATTAATTAATATTAAATGCCTATTTGAATTATCCATTTAAAATTAATGAATATCTGACAAAGAAAATTCCAAAAATCAAAATATCTTAGCCTTTTATCATTATCTTTATGAGTTGTCAAAATATCCCAAAATATTCCAAAATGTCTAAATTTATAACAATGACTAGTAACTAAAAGTCATAATTTCATGATAACTTGTAACTCAATTGGAGTTAGTCTCAACTTAACCTTATAATTTATGAACTATGACTAGTAACTAAAATTCATAATTGCATGACATATTTTAACTCAATTGGAGTTAGTCTCAACTCAACCTTAACTCACCTTAGGTGAGAGTTAATTCCTAAGGCTATAAATACAAGGCCATACATCTTTATTAAAAATAGAGAAAAGCTTGAATATTGTAGAGTTTTTATGAAGGATTTGCTCCATAAGCCTCATGTAAGTAATGTTATCATGCCCAATCTTAAGATAAATAAAAAAATGCAATACAAGGTTCTAAGGAGAGAATGAGTGAAATAACCTCAATTTTAAAAGACTTCTTGATGCACAAGTTGATCAAGACATTTCAAAAAATCCATTTGGAGATCCAAGGAAGGTAAAAGAGTTATGTATTTTATGTTTTGATTATTCTTTCATTTAGTTTTTGTTACCTAAGCTCTCCTTTGTGTCTAGGCTATATGTGTTAGGATTCAATGTGCTTATTTCATTTGTTTTATGAGAATAACACATTACTAATCTCCCCTCTATGGATTCCTTGTTCATAATAGACACCTCTCTTTCACTTAGATTCCCTCTCTTCCATGATTCTAGATGAGATACTTATTCATGTGGATGACCCTCCATTAATCATTAACATCCAAATAGGATGTGTCCAAGTAAAACATGCATTAATTGATGAAGGTTCCAACATTTATTGTATCTTAGGAATACAAAGAGCACACAAATTCCATTAGTTTCATGTTAGTGAATCTCAAAAAAATAAAGTATAACAATGCAATGAAACTAAACCACTTTGCCTAAGTACTAGGGGAGATTAACATAATGAAAAAAACTAAAATTAATAAATAAAAATATACAACAATATTACCTTCTTTATCAAAATTAGTGTTCAATTGTTGGCATAGAAGATGTTCTTGCTCATTTTATGGTATTAGAGACTTTAATTAATGAATTATCCATCTTGGAAAAATTTCTTTGAGGCCACATGTGGCTTTTCTTTCCTTGGCTTGGATTGGTGTGAATATTGATATCAATTTGTCATTATAGCATTGCTTTCATGGTTTCTTGAAGGTATTCCTACACAATAAACTTACACACAAAAACTTCTTCAGGTAGAGTGAGGGAACTTATATTTATAGGTCTTAAAACTAACTCTAACCCTAGGGAGGTTAGGTTTTATTCTAACTTTGGTTGAGTCTAAAATAACATAAGCTGAGTTAGGTTAATCTTAGGCTGGGCTAAATTAATCATGAAGGCTTGACAACTCATTTTAGATATTTATGAGCCATGACAACTCATATAATATATTTATGAGGTTGTGACTCACTTTTTCTTGAATTTTAGGAATTAATTAAAAAAATTATTAGATCCATTAACTTTGACATCATGTTTATTGAAAAATTCCTTATTTAGATAAATTTAATTCACTAATTCAACTTGGAATTTTTACTTAAGTAAGATAATTGAGTTTTTATTTGTGATTAATTTTTCTTAGGTTTTTTGAATTTTATGAATTATTTTATATATTTTGCATTAATAGATACTAAGGACAAGAATGCCAATCTTTTAGGTCATAATTTTAATATCATTTAATGTTGTAAAAAAAATGAATTAGAGAGGGGGTGAATCTATATTCATTACTTTTACAACTTTACCTTATCATTCATAACTATCAAATAGAATATACTAAACTTGCAACACATTAAGATCCATGAGCATGAGTGAAGATCATAACATACAAAACATTTATTTGAGTGGTAAACACTCAAAGATAAGAAAACCCATTAATGATGAAAATTTAATACTATCATATAAGTCAAACATCAATATCTAGTGAATCACCAACTTCATTTGGAGCACCAACCCCAACTATCCAAGTACTAACTTGACTAAGCTTTAGCAAGCACCCACTTACAAGGAGGCACCATCCCCATAATTGACTTAGCACAAACTTAACCACCTCAAACCTTTTATAGACTTTATAAAAAAAAATTACTCATAAAATAAATGATTATCTCCTTCTTTATCTCTTCACACACTTCAATCCTTCTCAAACTGGTCTCTAGCCTTCCTCGCTTAATTAGGTCTCTTCAAGATAGATTAGGTCATTTAACCTTGATAGTCATCTATAGTACCCATGTTATATATTCATGATAATTTATATACACCCTAATTATTATATATAATATTTATTTTATCTTTTAAAAAATCTAGATCTTCTTCTTCAACTCTCATATCCGTTAATAAGATAATTAGCCTCATTAGGCCTTATTCTTATACTAGGCTCTTGCTCATACAACTATTGCTCAGTGATACACACTTGAAAACTTATATTTTTAATTAAATATGGCTTATAAGTAAGGTTATGAACATGATATTCATGAATACTCTATATAATTTGAAACCAAATGTGATGGTTTCTAGACTTGAGGCATAGGTGTTGAGAGACTGGTAGAGATGTGTGAGCAGAGCATGTGTTAAGAGTGTAGAAGATAGAGAAAAGAAGTAGGTCAGAGGAGGATTGTGTGCATGAATTTTTGGTCATGTCTCTATTGTGATTAAATATTTACTATAGGTTTGTGGTTGAGGATGAGTGAAGAAGCTTAGGGTGATCCAAAATGGTGATTTGGATGCATTACTTATGTGAGCAAGGTTGAGAAAGTGTGAAGGGTGAAAGAGAGGTTTTATACATTATGTCTCCATAAAATTGAATTTCATTCAAAGTTATGGAGCTACTAGTTTCATAAGTATTATGTGGGTGCTCAACATCTAGAGCAAGTGGGTGCTTGTTCATACTCAAGGGTGGGCACTCCTTGTGAAGTGGGTGTTTCACTAAAAAGGTCTCTTGTTTTTATCATCTTATAAGAAAATTAGTTTTAGGCTTGAGAGTGGGTTTTATTCCCTATGAGGGTTTTACATAGGAATCATGTGTTATGTGTTTGATATTATGTATGATTTTAATGCTTTATCTCTCTTACTTATTTTTCTTGATAAAGTTGGTATATGATGTTTGATAAGAGTTTGAAAGGATCTAAATTGAAAATTGAAATATCTAGAATTATTGATTCATCCCCAGTGATTGTACCTCTAATAATTGGTGTTAGATCTAGGACCTTCATTGCAAGTTTAACCACTTGAAGGTGATCTTAGGTACAATGGAAGATAAAGAGGCTAAGATTTTTATTAAAATTGAACTAATATGTGATTTATTTGATCTCAAGTGTTTGAGGGAAGAAATTTAATGTCTAAAAGAAGATATTGAAAGATTGAAAACATGAAAGAAAGTAAAAATTTAGAACTTACTTCTTCTATTTATCATAAGTTGCTTTCAAGAATTGATAGTGTGAAGACACAAATTAGAGTAATAGAAGTAACAGTCAAAAATTTGTAGGTTGTGGTTGATACAAATTTGAATCAAATAATGAATCAATTGGAAGGTAAAATTATGACTTATATAGATACTATGTTATCTAAAGACAAGCAAAAATCCAGCTCTATGAAATAATATATAGATGAGATGTCTTGGGGTATTGATCAAATAAAAGAGGTCATAAACATGAACAACTATAGTTATTATTTCAATGGACACTATTATACTTTTGGTGAATATGGTCATAGATATAAGGATTGTACTTACTCTCCAAGAAAAATAAATGAGGTTATCTACTATAACTGTGATAAATAGGGACATATAGCCAAGTATTGTAAAATGGACTATTGGAAAAAGGAGCGTCGAGTTATTGACACCATCAAATGGTTCAAGAAAGACAAAACAAAGATTCAAATAAATAAGGTTCAAGACTCAAAGGAAGAATCTATGTTTGTAAAGACTACATTGCATACTCAAGAGGATGAAAATAAGAAATGGTACGTAGATAATGGAAGTTCAAGTCATATGATACAAGACAAAAGTAATTTTATTTCTTTCAAAAAAAATAATTTAGCTTCATTAAGGTCTAGTAACAACAACTCCACTAACATAGTTGGTAAAGGATCAATAAGTTTGGATAATGGTATTACTAGAGCTAAAAATGTTCTATATGTAAAAGGTTTGAAACATAATCTTCTAAGTGTTAGCCAAATGTGTAAACAAGGAAATGTTGTAACCTTTTATGACAAAGGGTGTGAAGTGAGAAGTTCCAAATCTAGAAAATTAGTTTCAAACATTCATAAGGTAGATAACAACTTGTATTTGTTTCATGAATATAGTAAAGAAAGGTGCTTCATGAATCAATTAGAAGAAAGTTGGCTCTAGCATAGAAGGCTTAGACACCTAAACTTTGATAATTTAGTAAGGATAAATTCAAAATTAATAGTGAGCCATATGCCTAAGATCACTAAGATTCCTCATACTCTCTACAAGGCATGTCTTCATGGAAATAAAAGAAGATATAAATCCAAGGAACACTCTACCATAATACCATTGGAGTTGATCCACACAGACCTTTGTGGGTGTATGATAACTCAAGGAATTCAAAGTAATAGATATTATATGTTATTGATTGATGAATTCAATAGAATGACTTGGATATTTTTTCTTCAAGAAAAATTAAAAGCTTTTGGAAAATTTAAAGCATTTAAAGCTCTTGTAGAAAGTGAAAAAGGATCAAGAATCAAGTGTGTAAGATCAGATAGAGGAGGTAAATTTTATTATTATGAGTTTTATGACCTTTGTGAGGAACAAGGAATTATAAGACAATAGTCTACTACTAGGACACCCCAATAGAATGGGGTAATTGAGAGGAAAAATAGAACTGTCCAAGAGATGACTAGAAACATGCTTCAAGATTCCAAACTTTTAGATGGTTTTTGGGAAGAGGCTACCAATAAATCTATCTATATATTAAATATATGTCAATTTATAGAAAATGGTGATAAAAATCCATATGAGCTTTGGAAAAATAAGGTAACTAATGTTTAACACTTTTTAGAGTGTTTGGGAGCAAGTGTTTTATCAAGAGAAATGAAGAAAATATTGGAAAATTTGACTCAAGATCTGATGAGGTCATCTTATTAGGGTATTCCTCCATAATTTATGCCTATAAGATGTTTCAATAAAAGACTCAAAAAGGTTATTAAAATCTCTAATGTGAGAGTTTAAGAGGCAAGTGACATTAATAAACCTAACAAGTAGATAATTGACATTAATGAGGATGTTATTTTAAATAATGAAAGCATACCTGGTCAATCAGATGATGAGGAGGAAGAAATAAGATATGATACTAAATCCCCTTATAAGAGAATAAAAAAGGATCATCTTGTTTCCCATGTTATTAGAGATGTGAATGCTAGTTTGTAGACTAGGAGAAGAAGGTTGATAAATTAGAATCAACAAGACACAACATTTTTGTCCAAGGTTGAACCCAAAATATTCCTAGAAACCAACAAATATAAAAGTTGGACATGTGATATAGATGAATAACTTGGTCAAATATTAAATAATGAAACATAGGATTTGGTTCTTAGACCAAATACCAAGAATGTGATAGGTACTAAATGGGTCTTAAAAAATAAGATGAATGAGAAATGAGAGGTCATAAGAAATAAATCTAGACTGGTGTGGAAGGATATGCTCAGGTTGAAGGGATATATTTTGATGAGAATTTTACTCTAGTGGAAATAATGGAAGCAATCATACTCTTCTTGGAATATGCTAGTTTCAAAAATTCTAAGATATACCAAATGGATGTTAAATCTACCTTTTTTAATGGAAAATTAGAATAAGTGTACATTGAGTTATTTGAAGGATTATTTGTGTCAAATAATCAAGAATATGTGTGCAAATTAAAGAAGGATTTATATGGACTTAAGAAATATCTTAGAGCCTAGTATGATAGACTAGACAAGTATCTTTTGATTCAAGGTTTCAAAAGAGGGGTGGCTGACAATAATTTATACATGAAGACTTAAGGTAGTCATCAATTACTTGTATTTATCTGTGTTTATGAAATAATATTTGGTTTTGAAAATGACAATATGAGTAACTAATTTGCATACGTCATGAAGACCGAATTTGAGATGTCTATATTGAGAGAGCTTTCATTCTTTTGGGGATTACAAATTAACCAACTAGATGTAGGGATATTCATCTCACAAACTAAATACATTAATGATATGCTAAATAAATTTTATATGATGGAATGTAAGCCAATGATTACACCAATGATTATAGGTTACAAGTTGAGTAAGCAAGATGAATCACTAAAGGTTGATCAACCCTTATATAGATCCATGATTGGAAGTCTTTTGTAATCTACTACCTTGAGACTTGATATCATGAAAGTGGTAGGAATTTTTGGTAGGTTTCAAGTTGATCCTAGAGAATATCACTTGAAAAAATTCAAAATAATATTAAGGTATCTTAAGGGCACCATATAATATGGTTTATTGTATCTAATGAACAAATAATTCACACTAAAGACATACACTAATGCAAATTGGGTTGGTTGTGTGGATGATAGAAAGAGTACCAATGGTGGTTTTTTATTATTGGGTGAATGCTTAGTATCTTGGATAACTAAGAATAAAGCCTCAATATCCTTATCCAATACAAAAGCTAAGTATGTATTTGCTTCCTCATTTTTCTCTCAAATTATATAGATGAATCAAACCTTGGAAGACTATAAGGTGATGTAAAAAGAACCTTGTCCCATATTTTGTGATAATACTAGTGAAATTAGTATCTAAAATAATCATGTAATGCACTCAAAAAATAAGCACATTCCTATTAGATATAATTTCTTGAGAGAATGGGTGAGCAATCAGTGTGTTAAAATGGAATATGTGGCTACAAAAGAATAGCTTGTAGACATTATGACCAACCCATTGACAAAAGCAACATTTGAGTATCCAAGAAAAATATTTGGAGTCATATCCTTGTCTATAAATCAATAGAAGGTTTGACTAAGAGGGAGATAACTTAGTTAGATTGAGTGGCTTGAAGATTTTTGCCTGATGTAAAGGGGAGCATATGTGAGATGTTCTAGCCTTGGTGAAATTATAGAAGAATTTTTTTATAGTTTTGAATTAAAAGAAGTTTGAAATGATGAATTGATCAAACCAAGTATTGTGTTTTAAATTTTTATTGTATCTTCATGCATGAGCAAAGGGATTTAGTGTGTTCTAAAGTTAGACATGTCTAAGGATTAGAAGTCCAAGTTTAAATTGGTGCATATCAAAGGGGGAGGAATTGTTTCATATGATTGATATAATGCCAAGTATCCTAAGTTTTTCAAATATTACTTGAATGAATATTATTGATAAGTTTGAGAATGAATTTATGAAAGATAGTTATTTGAATGTATTTGAGATAAGAGGCCCTTTGTCATTAATGTCAAAGGGGGAAAAAGATCGAAATGAAGTTTGATGAGGATGTTTAAATATCAATAAGTCATTCTAAGGGTGTCTTGGCACCAATTACAAAGGGGGAGATTGTTGATCATGGTCATTGATGTCTTAGATTGTCATCAATGTCAAAGAGAACATGTGGTACTAATGCATTAATGACAAATTAATCAAAAGGATAGTTTAGAGAGATATGGAACATTTATAGGTATATAAGGATAAAGAAGAAGTTTTGAGGCATCCATAGATGTGTTGATGAAGTCTTGATATGTATTTTGATCATCTGGAATGAAGAACTTGCATATTCTAGCTTAAGAGAAGCCAGACCACCATAGACCATCATGTAGACATGAATGAACTAGAAAGTTTGTGCATTTATTTTAGGTGCCCAAAAATTCAAAAAAGGTAAAATTATTTCATGGAGATGTTTTCTATAGTTCCAGGAAGCTACCCTAAAAATTTGGAGACTTGAAGTGATTTCTAGTTCAAGTTATAAAGCTTCAAAGTTGCTCTAGCAGACTATGATGGGCTAAAGACCATCAAGTTTAATCACTTTGAACTATAAGGTCATCTAGTTATTAGATATATTGGTTCACATTAAATCATATATATTTATCCACTGATGTGCATAGAATTCAATATTTCAAAGAATGAACATGCTAGTGACATGTGTCACATTCATGGAGCTTAGACATAATATCAACAATTCATGAGCATTTATATTATCAGAAGATCAATGGTGTGAGCCAAAGTCAAAGAGTCAAATGTGAAAAAGGAATGTATATATACCAAGTGGAATAATCATGGGATCTCATAGATTAGATCAATGGTGAGCACTATAAGATAAAAACCTAGTTAAGATGTAGAGATTGACAAAGTGTCTTCCAAATTATCAAGAAGCAACAAGATCATAAAAAGTATTTGATGTTCAATAGTGAGAAAAGGTAAAGACAAAGCTACTTATAAAGAATATAAATTATGTGTATTCTTTAAATATATGAGAGGGCATGATATTTTGACAAAGTGTTCAAATTTTAACAGTTGTTCAATGACCGCTGGAATTCAAATATTCAAATTTGTGAGGGAAAACCAGTCTATAGTTTATATGCTATAACTTTTGATATATGAATAAATTGACCATGGTGTAAAATGAAAATTTGTATAGGACTTCAAGCCACATACATAAATATTTATTTTAAGGTATGAATTTTTGTATAGTTAAAGTTATTGAGATCCAAAGTTTATTGTGTATGTGTTCATGTTCTACAAGTAACCCAAGAAGGGTAATTGAGTTGTTATTGATGGTATTTTGATGTTTTAAGATGAAATACATTTTTTAAAATGGCATATACGTCATGAGGACTATCTATATGTATTATTTAGGTTTGAATAATCATGATTCTATATGATCAAAGGCTTAGATGTTTACTGTATGTTCATTCTTGGTGATCATATGTACAGAATGATGTTTTGATGGATTTTGTCACTTGATGTGGACTTATAGATCATGTGGCATGAGTATATGTATTTTTAAAGTGTTATTATGCTCTCATTTTTCTCAAAGAAGTGTCAAATAGGTGAATGGGTCTCCATAAGACCTAAAAGGACACTTAGGTCTATTTGAAAGAGGGTATGCTTAAATGTGACCCATGTAGATGCCTTAAGAGTGAAGGCATGTGTTTTGTCCAACAAGGAAGGTTGTGAACATGATATTCATAAATACTCTATAAAAGGTGAAACCAAATGTGATGGTTTCTATACTTGAGGCATAAGTGTTGAGAGACTAATAGAGACATGTGTGAGCATAACATGTGTTGAGAGTGTAATAGATAGAGAAAAGATGTAAGTCAGAGTGAGGAATATGTGTATGAACATTTGGTAATATATATATATATATATATATATATATATTATTATTATAGATTTGCTAAAATTTTATGGTTTAGGATGTGTGATGAAGTTTAGGGTGATCCAAAAGGGTGCTTTGGATGCATTGCTTTTGTGATCAAGGTTGAGAAAGTGTGAAGGGTGAAAGAGAGGTGTTATACATTGTGTCTCCATAAAATTAAAGTGAAATAAAAGTTTTAGAGTTGTTGATTTCATAGGTATTGTGTGGCTGCTCAAAATCTAGAACAAGTGGGTGTTTGTCCATACTTAGAGGTGGGTGCTCCTTTTGAAGTGGGTATTTCACTAAACGGGTCTCTTGTTTATGATCATCTTATAAGATAAGTAGTACATGTGTTTGCAAGATTGAGAGTGGGATTTATTCCCCATGAGGGTTTCCCATAGGAACTATGTGTTATGTGTTTGAGCTTGTGTATGCTTTAAATGTATGAGCTTTCTTGATTATGTTTCTTAATCAAGTTGATATAGGTTCTTTGATTAAGATTTTGAAAGGATCCAAATTGTAGATTGAAATATCTCACATCATTGATTCACTCCCCTCTTAGTGATTGTACCTCCAACATTGTATAGGTAAAAATTAATGTTTTTAAATGGGTCTCATAAGATGCCCTATAAAATGGTATGGTTAAAAAATGGCTAAGAAATAAGGCATGTAGGATCAAATGACATGTAAAATAGACCATAGAGGTAGAAAATACACTTCTTGGAGTGTGAAAAAGGAAATTCAGGTATTAAGGGGGTAAAATTAAAATTTTTAGGCAATATGTTCACCCCATGGGGTTAAAATAATTCATTTTCACCCTAACCCCTCTTAGATTTGAGCTCTAGTTTTGTGAACAAGCTAGCTAAGTGAAATGGCATGTAGAGGAGCATGATAGCATGTTAGTGACCAAGTGAGAGAGTATAGGTGAATACTACATGGCATGATATCATTATGTATCTTTAAACTAATCATTAATGTCATTTATTATGCATTTGTGGCTATCTTTAATTCAAAAATTAGTGAAGTAATCATTTGTATTTTATGTAAAATGGCAACTTTGCAATGGAAATTAATGACTTCGTATGAAGTCATCACTCTTAAAAATGGAAATTTCACCAAAAAAAATTTGGAAATCATTATTTTGGTGATTTTCACCATTTTCATGAAAAATGATAATGACAATTTTACCCAATAAGGGGCAAAAATACTAAAATAACAACTTTATCATTTGGGAAAATGTTGACTTCACCCTAGAAGGTAAAATAACTAGATTAGGGGACCCAATAGGGGTAAAAACTATAAAAGAGAGGGGTAAATAAGCTTGGTAAGGTAGGAATAGGATCAAATAGAAGCATAAATATAGGCTGACACTAATCTATCTATGATTGCAAGAGTAACTAGTAGTTGTGGTAGCATAGGAGTGATGTTCCTACTACTTATGTCTATCATAGATTTAGATGATGGATATGAATGTATTTTTATAGGCTCTATACTTCTATGACATGGCACATATATAATATATTAAAATGGATTGAGATTATCTAAGTGCATGTAGAGTACTAGCATAGTAAGACATCAAATTTTCACTTACCCATAATAGAGGATATTATCACTCTTGAGGACACCTAAAATATTTTCAAGTTACTAATGAGAGTAAATAATATCTTATAGATTGATATATCATAATAAGAATCTATGCTAGATTATTTGGTTAGCTATTAGGGTATATTATGGTTCATGGTAAGGTTGACATTGATTTATTAAAGACTTATACAATTTTAAGAATTGACAACCTAACCCATAGGGATCCTTCACCACTAGCACTAATTGATAGGGATGTCATGGTATTGATGGCTATTATCAAAACATCTTATTTCCTGACAAGAGTGATTATTATTTATATATGAGCCTAGGAGGTATGATACATAGTATTATGGATGAGGCCACATGATTTACATGGTAGATAACTATTTTGGCTCACTTATAAATGGATATTCATATGGTGGCATATATATGAGGCCATATCATTAGATTATACACATTACTGATGGTCTAGGGCTAGGATCATATATTAATCAAGCAACTATTAGGCTAGAGATAGGTCTGGGATATAGAGGATACATTAACATATGGATGGGCATATACTAGGGTAGGATAATGAGGATACCAAAAAGAGTTATACTTATATCATTACATGTTTGATGAGCTTACACAAATTTATTTATCTGGAGATCATATCTTATTTATTTGTTCCATTAGTCTAGGGATGGTTGCTATACAACCTACATGACATCCAAGTGATTTATCAAAAGAAGGTAGCCAAACATTAAGATGAGTATCAACTTGATTGGGTAATTTCAAATTTTGGTATGACATAAGATGTGCTAGATAATCCTAGGTGGTTTGTTCATGTTACTAGAGAGATCAGTCATGACACTCTGGTTATTTAGAGCAGTGTAGATATGTCCATCTACTTAAGTGTTCCATAAAGAGGATGTGCTTATACAATGAGATGATAGATGTAGGGATTACACTTGAGTATATTCATTAGTGGGTATAGGTGTTCCCATTGAGGATTACTATCTTAGTTCAGGTAGGTGTTTAGATGCCTATAGATATAGATCATGTGGAGGTTAAGACTAGTAGTGGGTCCAATGATAGTAGTAGTAATTGGCATAATAGTAGAGGTGGAGAGGATGATGATTATGATAATAGAATGGATGATGGATTAGATGACACCATATCAATTATATTTCTAGATCTTAGCACAATATTTATAACTAGTACTTATGTTGATATAGTCTAGGCACTGCCTTCAGGTATGTCTAGGGTAGTTAGGAACATTGGTATGATGGAGGAGATCATCACCAAGGTGGGGGAGATTGTAGGTTTAGAGCAGTGGATGGCTAATATAAAGAATACACTAGACATCCATGATGAGGATATAACTCACCTTTAGTTAGATATTACCTGTATGAATGCATAATTGGCTAAGATGGTCTAGATAAAACATTAGAGAGATCAAGCTATCAAAAATAAGGATTATGATTTAATAGATGTTTAGAGGCTATGGTAAGAGTGAGAAAGAGCTTAGAGAGATAATATATAGGTATTTTTTTCCTAGATGATTATTGATATACTTCAAGCTAATGATGAGGCCTTATACTACTATAAGTCATATGAGACTATTGTTCCTAAAGACTAGTAGATAGCCACTTTTGAGGTATGGGATGAATAGAGGGTTGGTAGTAGATCAAGTTGATTGAGGAATAAGACACATGTTATATGAGCCTCAAGTTAGTCTATTCAATATTAATTTCCACTTAAACCATTAATACCACTGGGGCCACTAATTCTACCTCTAGTTATAGGGCCCATGGATACACAAAGTCAGAGTTGATCATTATAGATCTATTGGCATTTTGGCATATTGTTGTAATTTTATACACCTTGATGATATGTATAAATTATTTATATATATGAGATACATTGAAATTAATATTGGTTCCTTCAATACCTTTATACATGTACAACTATTTTTTGATATATATGATGTTTTATTTATTACCATGTTTATCTCATTGTTTAGCTCATGTTTTAGCATTATGGATGTTGACTTTCATTTTAAACAAATATGCTTTGTTCACTTTATGTTTTTCCATGTATATGAGATGATGCTCTATTGTCATATACTTATGCTTTATGATGTATTTATATGTGTATTCAGATATACACATATGTATTAGCATATAATAAATCATATTGTTCTATAACTTATTGATTTAGGCTATGTTCAGGTATGTTGTTTGTTTATTATCTTAAAGAAGTATTGTGCAATGCATTGATTGATAGTCTATATTATCCTAATGTTTGTTGTATCTTTTGATAGTATGGATCATATTTATGAACAACCATAATATCAATATGTATCACAAGCATGGAAAACATAGTTTATATGTAAATATAAATATCCTAGGAATAAGATGTGAACAATCAAATCCCAAGTGTAAATAGAAGATAAATAAACTAAGTGTAGGACTATATATAGACATTCAAAACCTAAGTAAAAGATATGGATAATTAAGACTTAATTTTAGATCAAATTTTGTAAACCTATGACAATTGTGAGATGGAAATTTTGAGAAAAAGGGATTTATATGTGTAAATTATCCAAAATCTACCTGAAACATCAATCTATTATTAAAATATAGATCCATTAGATCCAAATGCAATGCCATGAACATCATTAAAAAAAATTCTAATATAAATCTAAGTGATATAAATAAAGATCCAAATAAAAATAAGATTAAATATTATGGATGAAGATTGCTTACAATAGACTCAAAATTTTAGCATGATTTTAGCTTGAAGGCTTGATTCAAACTATTATATTGATATATTTGGCATGGATTATTTAGTTAGCTTGTAGTTAGTTTCTCCATGTAGGAATGGCTTGTTTAAATAGGCAATGGAGGGAATATTAATGTATATTATTCAAATTTAGAATGAATATGATCAATGGTGGACAATTATTCAAGGAATTAAAAATTCCTTGGAAGCCTTTAGAATAGAGGCTTATAGAGAGGAAGGGCTAAGATAGAGAGAATTATAGAATTGGATAATTATATAATCCATTAGGGGGGATAATCAATATTAGTAGGTGGTTAGATAGGTGAATATATAGGTGATTAGTGAATAGTGATGTAGGAAATCCTAGGAATAATCTAGGGTAGATGGGATGGGAATTGAAAATTATAATATAATAGACAAGTGGGATTAGTTAGTGGATAATAAATGATTAGAAGAATTAATAGGTTGATTGGGATAATATAAGGTTTATGGATGAATAATATTGAATTTGGATGTTAGATAATTGACTTGAAGGGGTGATATTAGGACATAATTAAAGGGGGTGAATGAGATTAAATGAAATAGGTAAAATTGGTGTCAATTAATATTAATATTAGTGATGATAAATGGAGAAATAAAATATAGGTTCATACCTTTTTTCCCCCTTTGAAAGGGCATTGTGACTAGTCAAATTGAAATGATTAATGGTATTTCAAAGAAGAAATACATGAGATGGATGAATATTAGTAGATGATGTTAGTGGATATGATGATGACCCATCAAGGGGACATGTGGGGAGGAATGAGATGTATGGACACTATAAAGAGGAAATGAGGTGTAGGATGTGATGAATAGACAAGGGATAGGATGCAAGATGGGGGATGAATGATGAAGAAGATAAAATAAACCTAAGTAGTGAGATATGAAGTGATGATACCCCTATAAAGGACATATATAAATGGAGTATAAATGAATATGTCATCTTTTTTGACACATCCCAAGGGGGAATAAACTATAGCATGATGATGATAAGATAAAATGACACAATATTTTAAAGTATAATAGGAAATGATGCATGCTAGAAAGAGGTACAAACTAAGATAAGACTGATTTGATAAGATCAATAGTGAGTGTATCTCAAGGTTGAAGTTGAGTGATATGATGAAGGAGATGAGAGAGAATAAATTATATGATCAAGTGACAAAAAGGTGAATATATGTACTAAATTACATCAAATAAATGAGCCATTTTGTGATTAATAATGACGATTCTCCAAGAAAGGACACATGAAAGGGAGCAAGAGATAAGAACAAAGGTACATTTATGGTCATGCCTTAATAAAAGGATTAAATTATAAATTTTAAATGATAAATTGACTAATCATTGATAATGGATGACTGATGGGAGAAAAGATGGATGTTTTTATTTTGGGACCAACTGATAGGTTTAAAAGATTGAATGGGAATATTGGGGAGTTGATTGATCATTAGACTGATTGATTAATGAAAGACTTAGGATGATAAATATCAAGAAATATGTGATAATGAATGAGGGGGAAAGAGGAGAGAATGGCTAAGCTGACCTTAGGCACATCATGTGACTAAGTACTACCTACATAGTCTAAAAATAACTGAGGCCAATGTATAGGATGATGATGACTATTAGACATATTAATTATTATATATATGTTAGGTTTTGATGGATATAAAGATGATGGATGATTGAATATGATGATAGGGGACTTTGAATGAATGATTGGACATTAGATGAATGAACTGGGATGATTGACTCAAATGACTAAGATATATGACTGGGTATGGGATATTAGATGTTAGACATGTGATAGAAGAAATGATGAATGTTTGGATGTTCAAGACATAATTTTTTTAATAAGACACATCATATTCTAAGAAATCTAATAATATATCACTTGGTAGTATGCCCCATAATATAAGTATGACCAAAAGGACATTCCACCAAAATGCATAAAATGGGTAAATAGTAAACTCTACATCATTGAAGGCACCTAAAAGAATAATTATCTCCTTTTTCATTTCATCATAGAATCCTCATTCATTTCCAAATATAAAAAAAGATACATGATGCAAAACTAAAAATAAACATAGATAGATAATCATGATAAAATGAATACAAATGACAATGATCAAGCAAACAATACACACAAGTATCGACATGTAGTTTCATTGTGTTTTGTCTAAGTGTCTTGATGAGAGTCAACAAGATGATTGATCAAGTGATGAGTGTGAATAATGAATCCATAAAGGTGATATTATTATAGTATTAGTCAAGAAAATTAAATTAAAGAACACACTAAACACTAACAACTCTATCCTAGATACTAAGGAGAAAATATATAACAAGCACACAATGAAAATATAACATGAAAACAAAATAAATATTCCATTTACCTTCCTTATAACTCAAAATATGCTTGTTGAATTTGATTACTTGTTTATGTGCTCAATAAATATTTATTAATGAAGATCTATTGCTCCACCTCTCCTTGGCACCTTAGTAATGTTGGTTGGCTTGGCTTGGCCTGGCTTATGAAATTGACATGGCAACACTAAAATGAATATTTTTGGAGGTATTTTGGCATAATAACATTTCACTATAAAATTTTAAAGATCAAAAGGTGAGGCCTTTTATTTATAACCTCTAAAGTTAACTCTCACCCAAGTTGAGTTAAGTTAGGATTAGGCATGGTTGAGTTAAAACTAACCCTAGTTGAGCTAAGGAGGTGGAATGTAATAATTATTTCATTTAATAGGAATGGATCATAAATTTGGATATTTGTTAGATATTTTATGAGTGCTTGACAACTCATAAAAGCAATGATGAAGAATCTTGATATTTTGAATTTTTGAATTTATATTTTAGATATTCATTAATTACAAATGGATTATTTATCTAAGCATTAAATCTAGTTTAATTAATTAATTTATTCTTCTTAGAATTCTAGCTCTTTTATAAATTGTTCAAGTGCCCTACTTAATGGGTCCAAACACTAAATTGTCAGTTGTTAGGTCTTAAGGTGAATAGAGATGAATCTATGAGAGTTTATTGTTTCACACAAGATAATACCCCAAATAGGGATGTCTCAACATGATTCTAAGAAATAATGTCTGATGTGTAGAAAAAAATTGGAATGTTTTGTGATTTTTAGACTTCATTTTCAATGTTTGGTAGAAATCAATCTAGATTCTGATCAGAAGCTAGTTGTGGCCAAAATGGGGTGTCTATAGTTTGCCATTATTTAGGAAGGCATTTCAAGATATAGTCATAGTAACATATTTTAAAATAATTAAAAAAATATGTCAAGAAATAAAATAAGATAATGATTGAAGAAAAAGCTCCAAACAATGTTTGGTAAGCCTATAATGATGCCTTCTTGAGGGAGTGGCTGACACATATGATTAATGGTTAGTACCTCAAAAAGAAGAAAACAAAGGAATGAAATTAACCCATGGTTAAGATTAATACAATTGAGATAATGCTTGTATGCATTGATTTAAAAGTATTGATTTGCCAAAAGGTAGTTAGAATTAGTCATAGAGGTTTAGACACTAATTTGTGTAAAGGCAGTTAATAATCAGTGGCATGGTATGTGCCCCATAAGGGTGAATGATTCAAAATAATTATTTAACCATAGGAAATTATAATCATTAAGATAACCTACATTAAAAAATGATTTTTTTGGTTATGCCCCATTTGGCCAGATTGGAAAGCATAACTCAAGGATATAACTTATTACATAGAATAAAGATGAGTAGGTGTAAATGTAGATGTGATAGTCGAATGAATAAAGAATCCATAAATAAATAGGCACATGAGAATGTGTAAAGTGATGAAAGAGATGATTGGAAGAAAGAAGGTGGTCGAGCTGACCCAAGATACATCATGTATCCAAGCACTACCTACATAGTCTAAATATACCTTAGGCAAATGTAGTTCACCCATAAGTAGGAGAAAATGGAATGAGGAATAGAATATAAGAATAATAATTGATCTATGTGAATGATTTTATTTTACCTACCAATGTGTAGATGCTTGTCCTTATTAGCATTAATACAACTAGAAAGGCTAATGGGTTGATTTGATCAAGGAGGGTGGGAGGATTTACCAAGGTGAATAATGAAACATTTTTGTGACACCATTATTTATAAGATACACTACACTAATTTATTCTATATAAAGTGACAATATACATCATGATATAAAACACTATGATTGCCTAGCCATAATGTACATAAGGACTAACTCCTGATCAAATAAATAATTAAAAATAATGCACTAATGATAAAGACCATGATGACAATGTTGGTGTATGAATATGGACGGAATCAATAATAATGTGAAAGGAATAACATAATAAATGCATATATACCAAGTCAAGGCACAATAATGAAATAAAATAAATAGGAAAACAAACAAATAAACAACTACACAAACAAACACATAGAAAGATTGAAAGTAAAATCAACAAAAATCATCATGTCATCAACCAAGTTAATATATATGTATCAAGACTAAATGGAATGATAAATAGGCAGTAGCCCCAAGCAAGGTTTTATGTAAGTAAATGGCATGTAGGATAAGATATCCTAGGTATAAGTTGCATGCTTTGATGTTGCCTCAATAGGGATAAAGTTTTGAACTTGGCCTAAAAGCATGAATTGGGAACCCACCATGAGTTTAACCCTATACATTGGGTTGATTATTGGTGACTTGTTTTAGATAGGACAAATGTTTTTGTATTTTTAGGCTTTATAAATCTTTAGGAGATTGTAAACCAATTTTCTAATTTTTAGGATTTCAAAATGTATTTAACATTTTTGGAATTTTTGGGGTATCTTAACTCATTAGAGATTGAAAAGATAACACTCACAAACTAGTGAGATCATTTCTTAGGTTGCTCACAAAATGGTGAGAGTGTTTGAAAAAGGGTGGTTGAGCTGATCTCAAAGTAAATTAAGTGCTACCTACATAGTCTAAATGAACGTCAAGTCACTATAGTTCAAAGGTATGGAAAGGCATGAAAGGATGGTAAGGTGAGGTAAATGACAAGGCAAGATAAATGTCTAGGCATGAAATCATGCTAAAGTGAATCATAAATGAAAAAGGCAAGGTAAATGTCAAGGTCATTTATTATTTTTGGGAAATTAAATGTTTATTCCTAAATAATAAATGGGTATGAGTAGATAAAATCAATAAATAATGTATAATAATTAATCTATTTATTTTTTAAATTTGGCTATAGTTAGGGATTTTCTAAAAATATTAGTGAGAGATAAAATTAAACTTATCTAATTTTATGTTGTTCTGACTGAGACAGGGTCTACAAATATGTGTGTAAGCTTAGAAGATTGTCACAAATAAGAATCTAGAGTTCATTTCTTGATTGAATAGGAGCATAAAAATTGGGAAACCTTAGATTTCATCACTATAATCCTATCTCAGTGTTGTTGTCTTGGTGATCTAAGCTTTTTAGGTTTTGTGTGCCAAGTCTGTGTGACTGTGCCTATAAAATATTGAAGCCTGAAAGTCTATAGATCTCACTATGTACCTAATTTAGTATTAAATACCCTATGTCCTATTTTTTCTTGAACTTAAATGTAAAATTTATATAAAGGAGAGGAGGAGTTAGTGTGTAAAGGATATTATAGATGCACTTCACATCCTATGGGTGGGCACACTACATACTAAGACTCTGAGGAGGGATCATGTTATATGTAGTTCTCCCATTGAAGTGATTAGTGTAATAGTGTGATGAAAATGAAATTAAATTTGAAAATAGGTGTACTTGAAATGACTAAGGACTAGTTTAAAGGTTTGAATAAACTTGAAATACTATTAGATGGCTGTATGTAGAGAATAGGGAAAAGTGCTTGAGTGCTCTTGCTTGTATTCTTGATTCTCTCTTGTAAATGAGTGCCAACCCTTCTAAATGGACTTTGAATGGAATTTTATAGGATATTTAATGAACATGGGTTAAATTAATTCACATTAGACTGACATGAATTAGGATAAGGATTTGAAATAATATGATCATTAGAAGCCAAAATGCACTTGGACAACAACATCATAAATAAGACACCATAGGTTTTAATACTATAGTAAAAGTTTGGACATTATATTCCATGGTTGATGGGATGTAAGGGGGTGGATTATGCATGGAAAGAGTAATCTAGTTATGCAAGGGTTCAATTTGGGAGGCTATAAATGACTAGTAATTAGTGAAAACATGCCAATGAAGGTCATGAGAGCAAACAAGATGGACCCATGGATTGGGTGTCATTAACCACACTCAAGTTACCAAATTTTGCATTTTATATGACTATCTTCCTAGTTTATTCTAGTGATGTATCAAAGTTAAATACTAGGATAAATTTAAAATAGAAAGCATACCTAAACTTACTTGTAAAGGTGAGGCTCATGAAGCTATGTGATGTTGGATGTGCATAGAGAGAGCATGGTGTGAAGTGTGAATCTACAATGAAAAACATAATGTAGATCAATTCTTAGTATATTTTATATATCTAAAATAATAATTTATAAAATCTAGGTAAGAGAGAGGAAGAGAAAGGAATGAATACACCTCATCAGGTACATGAACCAATATAAAACCTGTTGTGATGTTAGATTGTGTTAGGTGAGTATTGTACCAAAATTAATATTAAAAATATATTGGAGTGCTCAATTACCTAGAAGTGGATAAATAATTAAAAGGCAATCCCTTGGGCTCCATCATCACCTACTAAGTGAAGGTAATAAATCATGCATGTGTCAATCAATGTTTGGACTATGTGTTTAATCCCTCTAAATTGGTGACTCAAGAATACAAAGGCTAGCTAGTCTTTTGGCTCCATTTTCACCCCATGAATTGAAGTTATGAAGTAATACCCATATGGAATAGATATCATATGAGATGGTTCCTAAAGTCCATGAATGTAATATGATCTGACAATGTTGGTGTGGATAGTTGAATGTATGCTGGAAACTAGGCCACTCTTGGCCATTTTAAAAGATGGAGATTAGGCTTGTATAAAAGCCACTCCAAAACTAGTGAAATAGGCTTATGTGGAAGCCAAATCAAGAACTCAGGTACTTAGGAAGTTAAGATTGTATGAAATATAAACTTTAGAAAAGGATGCCAACCACCTATAGATGGATTAAGGCACACAACTATTGAGAAATTCTTAGAAAATAAACTAAACTCAAAAAAAGGGGAGGATCAATGTGCCATGTACATTGCCTCCAATCACTAGTGTTTGGAATATGGATTATGATCTAGAATTTATATTAACTACCTAATCTAAAATTGAAAGTGAGAGCCATCATGCCATACATGATGCCCCTTATATCTAGATTCTTTGAGAAGACCCTGTACTAAAATATGATGAATCTAAATTGTACTAAGATGAAAAACCTATGATTAAAATCAATTTTCTATCTATTTTTTGAAAAAATAATATTTTTTATATCTAGATAGGAGCACCAAAAATAGGATGCCATGTTGTCTGATGCTATAGTCCAACTTTGGCACTATTGTCTAGGGCCAAATATGGTAACTATTCTAGATTCTTTACTATCTACCTGGTCTATTATTTGGATTCTATTCTGAATGTTTTGAAAACTAATTTTATGATTGTTAGGATATCTAATCTCTATGAAAAAAACCCTTATTTATCTCCCCCTCTTCTAAGGGTAAGAATGAAGATATTACAATGACTGCCCTCAAAATAAAAAGCCCTATAAGTGTGTTATGTTGCATATATATATGATATAGCAATGACAATTGACAATATATCTAATGATATAACAAGGTTTGTATTGAGAGATTTTTATATCAACCAAGGTATACCTAGATAGATACAACAATGTAATAACATGTGTAATGTACTTGAACTAGAATTGAAAGTGTTACTTGTTACTTGTTAGTTGTTAGCAAGGAGGGATGGATCATGATGTCCATCATGGCATCCACGAAAGTAAGGAAATGAATGATATGGATCATGGCATTAAAAATAGGAAAAGTAATCAGATAACAAGCATATAAATCAATAATCAAGAAGCATACAAGAGTTGCCAAAGGGACAAAAAATTATGGGACATGGGCATATGTCACTCAAACTAGAAAGAAAACATACAAGGCATGTTCAAATTCCACATAAACATACAATTAAAACAAATAAAGTTGGCACAAGGGACACAAACACATGGAAGAGTACAATTAAAAGACATTGGAAAATGTCCTAAGACACACACACACACACTAATATAATCAAAGGACATTAGCAAATGTCCTAAAACACATACAAGGCATGGAACAAGAACTGAGAAAAATGCAAACATATCAAGCTATGTTAAGTAAGAAAGGAAAACATGTATTTAATGTAGTTGCAATTGCATCTAACTAATCAAATCAAGAAGTGAAAGTATGCAATACATGTTAATACAAGACTAGGTATATTCTAGTAAATACACAAGTGTAAGATACTAGTGAGTGTCGATATGGTATTCTTTATAATCTAAAAAGTTATGTACATCAGCATGATAACTTGGAGTGTGTAGTGTAAGAATGGCATAACCTAGATGGTATAATCATGTAGAAGATACCCCAAATTGGGTATGTATATCGATGTGTGTCTCAAAAGTAGAAGTAGGATGCCTCCTCAATGGGTAGAGTGAAGTAATCAAGGATATGGATGTCACTGCACACACTCAAAGAAGATCAAGTGAATCATGTTAATGTAGATAAATCAACCAACAATAACATAGAACATCAAATATAAGTCTAGCATAGTAGTATCAATGTAAAACATGGATGATGGATATAATCAAAATGTTTTTATGTTTTGGATATATTTGAAAGTTTTTGGTATTTTTAATATTTTATATTGTTTTTGTATTTTGAAATAAGTTATGTATAATTAAGCTTTGAATATAAATTATATAGACTATAATATGTAAAATGGTATGCTAGACATGGAATTTGTGTAGATGTATAATATTCATTAGGTTTTTGAGTTTCTTTCCTTCAAGTGATTCTAGATGATACACTTTAGGGATGAGATTTTTGGTAATAATATATGGACCTAGACAATTTGGTTTGAATTTCCCTTTGATTTCTTCTTTGGCATTGACATTGGGAATGTTTTCTTTGAGAACAAGATCATTAAATTTGAATTATTTGGTGTGAAATCATTTTTTGTAGGATCATTTTATACATTTTTGGTAGATTCTAAGGTCTTATATAGTTTGAATGTGTGTATGGTCTAACTGTTCAAGTTGGTGTAGATGTTTTTCATGATACTAGTCATCAGTGAGAATAACTTTAAGAGAGACATAGAGAGATGGAATTTCTAATTCTAATGGTAAAACTACTTTTGTACCATAAATGAGTAAATAATGAGTAGCTCTTGTGGGTGTATGGATACTTGTGCAATAGGCAAATTGCTAAAACTAGTTGATTGTGCCAATCATCTCCAAATTTTGTCACTATTTTTCTCAAAATGTTATTGATAGTTTTATTAGTAGTTTTTGCTTGACTATTTCCTTGTGGGTAATATGGAGTAGAGAATGTGTGCTTAATTCTGTATTTGGTATAAAAAAATTTGATAGTTTTATTATTAAATGATGTTCCATTATTAGAAATGATAGCTATGGATAGGTTGAAGTGTAAAATAATATGAGTCATGATAAAACTATAAATGTCTTCACCTATGGTAGATTGAAGTGGAACTCCTTCCACCCATTTGGTAAAGTATTATGTAGTTATGATTATGAACTTAAGTCCATTGGTAGATTTAGGGTTAATTTTTCTAATGAGATCAAATCCCCATAACATGAATAGCCATGGAGAGATGATAGGTTGTAGTTTTTGTGATGGTGTATGTTGTAGATTACTTTGTCATTGAAATTTATCACATAGTTTTGTGTATTGTAAACATTCATCTTCTATGGTAGGCTGGTATTACCCTTGTCAAAGTAATTTGTGTGACATGGCTTTTCTGCTAAAGTGACCACCACATTCATTATCATGTATTTGAGCTAGAACAATTTGTCTTCTTCTAAGGTTAAGCATCATAGTAAGTGTCCATCAAAGGATTGCTTTAAAAGTCCCCTGCTAATGAGTACATAATGGATTTATTGCTTTTGTAACTTATGTTTGTCATTTTAGGAGAAAGTGTTTGGTGTAATATATTTGTTTAGAAAGTTATAAATATTAGAGAACCGTTTTGGGTTTTTGGAACTTCATGTAGTAGCTAAGATGAAAAGAGATATCAAATATGTGTTGGCTATTAATGGTGATTATAATAATTTAATTATAAAGATTGCTTGATCATCGTTGATATTGACAGGAAATAGAGATGCAACATTGGCCATTGCATCTACATGTCTGTTATCTTTTCTAGGGATGCTCTTAATAGAAAAGTAGTCAAATTATGATGATAAACACTATAACGTGTTGTGGTATGGGATACGTTATTCTTATTTTGTTTGATAAACTTCATTGACTTGATTGATCATAAGTTGAGAATCACTGAAGACTTGAATAGATTTGATTTGGAGTGATTGGGTAGTAAATAGTCCTAAGATAAGTGTTTCATATTCTATGGTGTTGTTGGTGTAGGAGAAACTTAATCAATATGCTATAGGAACTATGTGATCGGAAGGATTGATAAAGATAATGCCTAATCCTACACCAGATGCACATTGAGAGCCATCAAAGAACATTGTCTAGATATCCAAATGAGTAGAATAGGTGGTGAAATCATCTCTAAATCCATCACTAAGAGGGTTGGTATCTAACAGCGGTGTTGTTACCAAATGGTCTGCATTGATTTGGCCCTTTATTGATTTATGGAGGACTATTTTAAAGTCAAATTATGTTAATGACATAACCCATTTTAAGATGTGATCATAAAGATGTGGTTTGGCCAATAGGAACTTTAAATGGTTTACTTTTCTGATAAATTGAGTCTCATTATTGACCATGTAATGTTAGAGTTTTTGTGTGGCAAAAACTAATGCTAGACATAGTTTTTCTATTAGGGAGTAAGTTTTTTCATAATCAACCAATGTGCGATTAATGTAATAAATTGGTTATTTGGTAAATTGATCATTGTGTTGTGATAAAAGTACTCCTAATTCATGATCTATTACTAAGATATATAGTAGGAAAGGCTTGTTTGGGATAGGTGGTACTAAAATAGGTGGATTAAGAAGATATTGCTTGATTGTATTGAAGCTTTCTTGACAAGCTTGGTCCCAAATAAACTTTGAATCTTTCTTTAGTAATTGAGTAAATGATTAAGTTTTATCAGCAAGTTGAGATATAAAATGGTGGATTGCTTAGATCTTGCCTTGTAGGGATCAAAGTTGTTTTAAGTTGGTAGGAGGTGGCATATTGATAATTGATTTGAATTTATTTGGATCAACTTATATGTAATGTTGAGAGATAATAAAACCTAGGAGTTTAATTGATGTAACTCTGAACACACATTTATTTAGGTTTAGTCAGACATTTTATTGTCCAAGTCATTGAAAGATTATTCATAAAATAATAGCATGATGTTGTCATTATTTGGATTTAGCTAATATATCATCAACATAATCCTCAATCGTATGGTGAATTAAATGATGAAATATATGTGTCATGGTACATTTATATGTGGCTAAAACATTTTTTAATCTGAAATTCATTATAATATAACAAAATATGCCCCAAGGTGTTGTAAAAGATGGTTTTTCTTGATTTTCTTCAGTGATCTTGATTTGGTTGTATCTGATGAAGCCATATGTGAATGATAACATTTCATACCCATCTATAAAATTGATGATAATTTTGATATTAGGTAAAGGGAAATCATCTTTTGGGCATGCTTTATTTAAATCTTAAGAATCGAAACACCATCAAATTTATATGTTATATTTGACTATAGGGACTATGTTGGGAATCCATTCAAGGTGTGTTAATAGTTAAATGAATATAGCATCTAAGAAATTTTGGATTTCATATTTGACCAAGAGAGCCACCTTAGGATGCATTTTGTGATTTTTTGGCTTAATTGGTTTAGCATATGGGCATAAGGGAATCTGATGGACAATGATAAATATATCAATTCTTAGCATATCTAAGTAAGACCAAACAAAAAGTTTTGGGAAATCTATTAAATTTTGATGGATATATATATCTTCTTCCTTTTGAAGGTCAGTAGATAATAAGACAATGTAGGGATCTTAATCAGTTCTAAAGTTGAAATTTATGGTTTCTTCATTAAGTAATGTGGAACGATCAAGTGTGTAAGGAGTGGTAGGGATAGTATCATTTGAATCAATTGGTATTTCTTGGGATGAGTTTATACTTTATCTAAAATATTTGTGGGCATTTATGTGATGAGGAAAACTATTTTTATGATAACAAGATGGGAGGCCCTCATATGCTCTAAAAAATTGTAGGAGGGATTCATCATTGGAAAATTCATCTAATATTAACATGTCTTATGAAACTATATATTCAATGAGATTAAGGTAGATTAATGATAATTTTGAAGTATAATTAATGGTGTGATCTACTGATGTAGTGGGTGGACAAAAATTGATATGCTTTGAAGTGGTGGAAGAAGGTTTACTATGAGGATAGGTAAAATGATATCATAGCCCTTATATTCCATGCTGTGTAGATGCCTTGATAGGATTGATGATTCCTTTTTCATGCTTTCCAATGCCTTTTCCACAATATCCCATTTTATTAAGGAATTTAAGTGTAAAAGGCAAGGTGAACAGGTGCTTTGGTGTCGATGTTATTACAAAATTTGGAGTTGTTGATGTGTTACATGGTCTAAGGGTACATTGTGAATAATGGGTTGTGAAGGTAAATAGCTAAGATTAAAGTGTAGAATATAATTATATGTAGTGTCAACAACTTGATAGTATTTAAAAGGTTCATTATCTATTGGCCATGTGTATATGTAGCCTTTATGACTAAATCTGAGATAGGCATGGAGTGTAGAATGGATTACATGCATATCATGAATCCAAGGATGACCAAGTAATAATTTATAGTTGAGGTCGTTTGGCATGAATTTTCAAGTAGTTGGTAGTGTCTTAGGCCCTAATGTGAGATTAAGTGTTATTTGACCCATGAATTTTTGTGGAATGTTGTCAAAACCTCTGATGTTCATATCATAATGCTCTAGATTTTGAGGTTGTATATTAAGATGTTTAAGAAAGGAAATATTGCAAATGTTGAGTCCTAAACCATTATTGATTACACTCATTTTAACCCTACATCATTGATTCATAATTAAATATACAGAGGGAGGTTTTGCACAATGATGTGTTGTGGGGGTAAATCTTCTTTCTCAAAGAAAATATGTTCTTTAGTCCATTGCATTGTGTTGAGGATAGATGCAGCATAATCTAGTTTGGTTGAAATGGAAACTCTAGTATTACAAAGGGATATATACAACACATCTTTGTAAATATTAGATTGTTGAAGGAGTTTGAGAATGGAAACTATGTCTAAAGGGATGCTAGTATGAGTGAGAAAGCTATAGTCATGGGTGTAATCAACCTACCTATCTTCATAAACTTGGGTGATAGTGTGGACCGCATGATCTACTATAGGCATAGAGTTGGTATTAGGTGTAGGATAATAGATAAATGTACCAAGTTCTAAGGAGGGATGGATATAACCACTAGTGTTTTCTAGTGTCTAGTAATGATAGGGAGATACTCAAAAATAGCCAAAGAGTTATATGCATTGAGGCAAAAAGCATGAATGTAGAGTGAAATGCATGTAATTTGAGTGATTATTTGTGTAAAGATATACTTATAAATAATAATCCAAAGGAAAGATATCAAGTAAGAGATAGAGAATGTGACACTGTGCATGAATGCATAGAAAATTTTGATATGCAACATAACATTTTGTATGTGTTTAGTATGATAAATTTGGAGGCTTTTCCGTATGACAAATAAAAATTAAAGGATAGAGAACATGATTTTGTACCTGAATGCATAAAGAGATTTGACTTGTAACATAATATTTATAACATATTTAGCATGATAAACTTGAAAATTGTTACATATGAGAGATAGAGAGTATGCAAAATGAATGTTGAAATCTTGTGTAATTATAGCAATAAATGTTTTAATATCATCCCTTATTATGAAAACTAAACATGAAATGCAAAGGATGAAACTTTTTACTAACATATGATAGACTTCATCATTAATTTACATGATAGGGCCCATTATGGTTTCCTTATTATTTGTAAGATTTTTTTAAAAAGTTTGTAAATAAATGAGCAACATTTTAGCAATTTGAGTATACATGTAAAGTGATACCTCAAGAAGCAAAATGGGTGCTAGTACATACAACTAGGGATTTTTCAAAAATATTTTTGCAAAATACTATGAATTTTTGAAATTGAAATTGAATTTTTGAGTTAAGTTTTCAAGAAAAAATTCAAAAAATTATGGGAAAGTGTTTGATTTAATGGGACCTAGTAGATGCAACTAGGGTTTGAAATAAATTTATTTAAAAAAAATTATACAAAAATTTGAAATTTGAGAGGAATTTTTTATTTTAATTTTCAAGAAATAAATTCAAAAATTAATTTGGTATTATCAAGTAGTAATTTACCCTAGGGTTTCTATGGTTTTTACTTCAAAATTTGAAGTAAGTCAGGTTCACCAAATGATTTATTATTTTTTGGAAATTCAATGTTTAATTCCTAAATAATAAATGGGTCTGAGTAGATAAAATTAATAAATAATGTATAATAATTAGGCTAGTGATTTGTGAAATTTGACTATAGTTAGGGGTTTTCTAAAAATAGTAGTGAGAGAAAGAATAATAAACTTATTTGATTTTGTGTTGTTTTGACTAAGACAGGGTCTGGAAATTTGTGTGTAGGCTTGGGAGATTATCATAAATAGGAATATAGAGTTCATTTATTGATTGGATAGGAGCATCAAAAGTTGGACATCCTAGGTTTTGGTACTATAGTCTTATCTCAACATTATTGTCTTGGTGATCTAAGCTTTCTAGGTTTTGTGCACCAGGTTTGTGTGACCCTACCTATAAAATATTGAAGCCTAAAAGTTTGAAAAGCTCACTATGTGCCTAATTTAATATTCAATACCCTAATTACTCTTTGTTCTTGAGCTTGTATTTAAAATTTATAGAAAAAATAGGAGGGGTTAGTGTGTAAAGGATACACTAGACACACTTCACACCATGTGTGTGGGCACACTACCTACATACCAATACTCTTAGGAGGGATAAAGCTATATAGTTCTCCCATTAAAGTGCTTAGTGTAATAGTGTGATTAAAATGCAAGTAAATTCAAAACTAGGTGTACTTGGAATGACTAAGGACTGGTGTAAAGGTTTGAATAAGCTTGAAATACTATTAGATGGTTGTATGCAAAGAATAGGGAAAAGTTCTTGAGTGGTCTTGCTTGTATTCTTTCTTCTCTATTTTAAATGAGTGCCAAACCTTCTAAATGGACTTTTAATGGCCTTTTATAGGGGATTTAATGATCATGGGTTAAATTAATTCACATTAGGCTAACATGAATTAGGATAAATATTTGAAAAAATATGATCATTAGAAGCCAAAATGCACTTGTGCAATAGTGCCAAAAATAGGAGACACTGGGTTTCAGTGCTATAGTCCAAGTTTGGGTGTTATTGTCCATGGTTGATGGGACCTAGTGGGATAGATTAAGCATGAAAATATCAATTTGGGTCTATAAGGGTTAAGTCTAGGAGGCTATGGATGACTGGGAATCAATGAAAACATGCCTATGAGGGTCATGAGATAAAGTAAGATGGACCTATGGATTGGGTACCATTAGAAACACTCAAGTTACCAAATTTTGCATTTTATATGACTACACAAGGCAAATATATGGTTATGTTGTTCCTATTTATGTGGAGATGCACATCCTGATCAACATATTATACAACTAGAATAGTCAAATGTTTAAATTTATAACCCACACCCCTTTTGAATAATTGATCTATCATGAACCTACTATTGATTTGGACTACAATATAACTATTTTGATTTTCAGTAGTCTTTCATTCTATTTTCTACAAACTTCGAGACAAGATGTCTTTATAGCCTCTATTAAGGAAAGTATGACTAGGGATGGTAAATATAGATAAATAGTGGATAAAAGCTTTGATTTTTTAATGTAATATAGTTTTAGAATGAATAAATTAATCACAATGGAATGTATAATGGTTGGGAAACAAATGAAGATCAAGTTTTCAAGCACACTTAATATTTTTGACTCTAGATTCAACATAATTTTAGTTGTAGCTAACTTCTAGATATGCTCTTGATAGGACCACCAAAATTTTATTTTGTTTGGGCCTAAGAATATATTCCATATTATTATGCTATAGAATGAAATTTGTGTTGATGTTATCTTTAATAATGTCTTCATCAAGTAGTGAAAAAATTTTGTGCTCAACTATTAGTTCCTCAAAGAGCTTTTCACCAATGAAGTCATCTTGATTGTTCCATAGCACCTTTGAGAAGGTTTCACTAAGGAATGTTGACTTTTGACTTTGATTATATTCTAGCACCTCAAACAAGGTTTCACTATAAGATGTTGAGTTTAGAATTTTTTTCCCCCCTATCAGCTTCAAAAAGGTTTTACTAGGAGATTCTTCTTCTTCATGAATGTGGTATTAGCCCTATGATATTTTGTAACTGATATGTCACCATGGATTCATTTCAACAAGGTGTGATTTTTTTGGTCCCAATCAACACTTTTGAGAGGTGGAATGTTGATATAATGGCTATTTTGGGTGGTGTTAATGTCATGTAGAATGATAATGTATTTGGAAGAGGTAACATAATCCTTGTAGAAGATACTAGGAGAACTTGTGTTGATGCTAAAGTAATCATCCTCAAAAACTATGAAAGGATCATAAATATATTCAAATTGATTAGCAAGGCATGTGTAGCCAATGTTGTAATAACCACATATGTAATATGGTTATAAATATAATTCTGACTACTTCACACAAAATTGATTCTTCATAGGAAGCTCTAGAAAAGGGTGAAAAGGTCAAGAGACAAATCCATAGAGACTTTATTATCAAAGGTAGGTTATTTAAAAATAGGACAATGGTCAAGATAATGATTTTCCCAAAGGTATTTATAATCATTAAGAAGTGACTCATTAAAGACTAGTTTATCAAAGTGAGACTCCTCAACCAAAGGGAAAGAATCAAATGGTTATTCATCATAGGTTGACTAATCAAAAATACGTGTTTCAAAAAAAACATCATGAATTGGTTGGTTATCTTGGCCTTAGTGCACACTTAGTTTTAAATTTTAGTTTTGAACACATCTTGGTTTTCACAAGACTACTCTTGGAGAGGTAATGACTGGATCTATTGTGGCTCAAATATTGGCATGGGTTTTATAAAGTGGTGTAAAGTTGTCAATTTATGAATAATTATTGGTGTTTGGATAAAAATTTATTTATAAATAGGATCATCTAATATGGGTTTAACAAAGATTGGTTGCTAGTTTAAGACTTTAACTATGACCCATTTAGTCATAGTTGTGCAACCTTATTAGGCTAGTGAGCTACTGAATTTAGAAGGGCATATAATAGTAATGGAATGAAAATATGAATCTTGGTTAATAATTTAAACCAAAGGATGTGGGTTAAAATTGGTAATCCTTGTGTATTGTGGATCTCAGTTGCTAACGTAAGCTACAGGAGGGTTAATGATATAAGTAGGGGATCAGGTTCTATTATCATTGAAATGTAAGACATCCTTTGTTAATTGGACCAAATAAGGGTGATAATGGCATATGATAATTGACATGAATAGGTTTATGAATTATCCCAAATAGGGTAGTCTTGGTCTATTAAAATGAATTTGGGTATAGGTCTAGGTTTGAAAGTGTCATTAGACTAAGAATAGGTCTAGGAATGGATCCATTCTCCAAAATTTGATCAATGATAAACTCAGTATCAAACATATTCAAGGTCTAATGTCAAATTTATTACACAAATGGTTAATTAAAAGGTAAAATATGAATGCCAATATTGGTAAAATATGTTTTAAACAACTCTAATCTAGGTCTAAAAATGGAAAAGGTTGTTAGGTCTTTGGGAACAAGGAAAAAATATAAGATCATAATAACTATGTCTAAAATAAAGAGGTGATACACTAGGTCTTTTGAAAACATGACATAAAAGCTAAACTTGAAACACATTAGGTTTAAAGACAAGAGATAATTTTCTAGTTGTTTTGGAAACATGACATGAAATCTAGACTCAAAACAACTAGGTCTAAAACAAAGAGGTAAGATGCTAAGTCTTTTGGAAACATGACATAAAATCTAGACTTGGGACAAACTAGGTATAATAAGGTTAAATAATTAATCTAACAATTTTAAACAATTGGACTCAAACTAGGCATTTAGATTCAAACATAAACTTGACCTTTGGAAAAAGACATTGGAATTTAGGCACATAGAAGATAGACCACTTCCCAAATTTAGGAAAAAATATTGATAAAGCAAGTAAGGAATTAGTCCAAGCTACACAATCCAAAAGTGAGAGATGAATGCCTAAGCCAAAATTAGATGAGGCATATGCATAAATCAGTCAATGTTTGAATCTAAACTTAATAAGACCAATTTCAAACTCATTTTAAAATACTAAATTTCTCAAATGGATAATAAACAAGACTAAAAAGGCACATGTGGTTTCAAATTTGATTTGACACAAGGTAAAAGCCTTTGAAACAATGTTAGCATCATAATGACACTGTCTCACTCAAAAGGTGTGACAAATTATTTGTTTCAAAAACTCTAAGGAAAAGACTTGGAATGAAATGGGTAGTATAATGACACCTCTTTCAATCAAGTGAGACACACACACAAAAGCTTTGAAAAATGACTAAGGCCAAGTGTGGTATCAAATAGAAAACATAACACCTCTTTATGTAAAAAGTGGGTGTATGAACATGAGTTGTTTTGATTTTGGTATGACAAAAAAATAGTTCCAAAGAATATATGAGTTGTTTTGATTTTGGTTTTTATTTTGGTATGAAATAATATATGGTTATGAAAATCCATTTGTTCCTATCACTTATGATGGTTTAATCATACCTATAAAATCTAGGCCCCATTGTGCAAAAGGTTGATTAGCTTGAATTGGGCATAATGGTAAGGTTGATATCCTTTTCTTGCCTATGAATAAGGTGCATTTCTTTTAATTTTGCACATATGCATGTGCAATTTTGTGTGAAGTAGTCAGAATTATATTTATAATCATATTACATATGTGGTTATTAAAACATTGGCTACACATGCCTTGCTAATCAATTTGAATATATTTATGATCCTTTCATAGTTTTTGAGGATGATTACTTTTCATTTTGGTATGTTAAATAACATCATAATTACCATGAAGATAATGTGAGCTAGATATTATCAACCAACTCTATTAAAATATGCACATGGCATATGTGCAAAATTAAAAGAAATGCACCTTATTCATAGGCAAGAAAAGGATATCAACCTTACCATTATGCCCAATTCAAGTTAATCAACCTTTTGCACAATGGAGCCTAGATTTTTTAGGTATGATTAAACCATCATAAGTGATAGGAACAAATGGATTTTCATAACCATATATTATTTCATACCAAAATCAAAACAAAACCAAAACAACTCATATATTCTTTGGAACTATTTTTTTGTCATACCAAAATCAAAACAACTCATGCTCATACACCCACTTTTTACATAAAGAGGTGTTATGTTTTCTATTTGATACCACACTTGGCCTTAGTCATTTTTCAAAGATTTTGTGTGTGTGTCTCACTTGCTTGAAAGAGGTGTCATTATACTACCCATTTCATTCCAAGTCTTTTCCTTAGAGTTTTTGAAACAAATAATTTGTCACACCTTTTGAGTGAGACAGTGTCATTATGATGCTAACATTGTTTCAAAGGATTTTACCTTGTGTCAAATCAAATTTGAAACCACATGTGACTTTTTAGTCTTGTTTATTATCCATTTGATAAATTTAGTATTTTAAAATGAGTTTGAAATTGGTCTTATTAAGTTTAGATTCAAACATTGACTGGTTTATGCATATGCCTCATCTAATTTTGGCTTAGGCATTCATCTCTCAGTTTTGGATTGTGTAGCTTGGACTAATTCCTTACTTGATTTATCAATATTTTTTCCTAAATTTGGGAAGTGGTCTATCTTCTATGTGCCTAAATTCCAATGTATTTTTCCAAAGGTCAAGTTTATGTTTGAATCTAAATGCCTAGTTTGAGTCCAATTGTTTAAAATTGTTAGATTAATTATTTAACCTTATTATACCTAGTTTGTCCCAAGTCTAGATTTTATGTCATGTTTCCAAAAGACTTAGCATCTTACCTCTTTGTTTTAGACCTAGTTGTTTTGAGTCTAGATTTCATGTCATGTTTCCAAAACAACTAGAAAATTATCTCTTGTCTTTAAACCTAATGTGTTTCAAGTTTAGCTTTTATGTCATGTTTTCTAAAGACCTAGTGTATCACCTCTTTATTTTAGACATAGTTATTATGATCCTATATTTTTTCCTTGTTCCCAAAGACCTAACAACCTTTTCCATTTTTAGACCTAGATTAGAGTTGTTTAAAACATATTTTACCAATATTGGCATTCATATTTTACCTTTTAATTAACCATTTGTGTAATAAATTTGACATTAGACCTTGAATATGTTTGATACTGAGTTTATCATTGATCAAATTTTGGAGAATGGATCCATTCCTAGACCTATTCTTAGTCTAATGACACTTTCAAACCTAGACCTATACCCAAATTCATTTTAATAGACCAAGACTACCCTCTTTGGGATAATTCATAAACCTATTCATGTCAATTATCATATGCCATTATCACCCTTATTTGGCCCAATTAACAAAGGATGTCTTACATTTCAATGATAATAGAACTTGATCCCCTACTTATATCATTAACCCTCCTGTAGCTTACGTTAGCAACTGAGATCCACAATACACAAGGATTACCAATTTTAACCCACATCCTTTGGTTTAAATTAGTAACCAAGATTCATATTTTCATTCCATTACTATTCTATGCCCTTCTAAATTCAGTAGCTCACTAGCCTAATAAGGTTGCACAACTATGACTAAATGGGTCATAGTTAAAGTCTTAAACTAGCAACCAGTCTTTGTTAAACCCATATTAGATGATCCTATTTATAAATAAATTTTTATCCAAACACCAATAATTATTCATAAATTGACAACCTTACACCACTTTATAAAACCCATGGCAATATTTGAGCCATAATAGATCTAGTCATTACCTCTTCAAGAGTAGTCTTGTGAAAACCAAGATGTGTTCAAAACTAAAATTTAAAACTAAGTGTGCACTAAGGCCAAGATAAACAACCAATTAATGATGTTTTTTTTGAAACACTCATTTTTGATTAGTCAAACTATGATGAATAACCATTTGATTCTTTCCCTTTGGTTGAGGAGTCTCACTTTAATAAACTAGTCTTTAATGAGTCACTTCTTAATGATTATAAATACCTTTGGGAAAATCATTATCTTGACCATTGTCCTATTTTTAAATAACCTACCTTTGATAATAAAGTCTCTATGGATTTGTCTCTTGACCTTTTCACCCTTTTTTAGAGTCTCACTTTGACCAAGCACAAAACTTCACACGAAATTAATTCTTCATAGGAAGCTCTAGAGACATTTCTTGTGGTTTGAAAGGGGAAGAGATGAGATGGCCTTGACTCCCTTTATATCAATTGTGAGTCCTTCTTTGGAAATTATGTGCCCAAGGAGGGTACCTTCATACACCATGAAGATGCATTTGTTAGGTTTCATATATATTATATACTCTCAACACCTCTAAAATACCTTCTCTAAATGATCCAAATGATATTTGGTTTACTTTAAAAAATAGTTATATCTTCAACGTAATCCAAGATGACCTTATTGATGAGGACATTGAATTCCATATCCATGGATCTCTAAAACATAGAACCTACATTTTTCAATCTAAATGGCATGTGATAGTATAAAAAATCACCCTACTTAGTGGTGAACATAATTTTATAATGGTTTCACTCATGCACAAGGATTTGGTTATAGCTTGCATAACCATCTAGTAGTGAAAATATTTCTACACCTGTGACCATTTACAAGATTTAATCCATTGGTAGGAGAGGGTAGTGGTCTTTGAGGGAGGCCTTGTTTAGGTCCCTAAAGTCCATGTAGAGGTGTATCTCCCCATTATTCTTCTACACTGGGACTAGTTTGGTGACCCATGAGGAGTGATTTATTAGAAGTATTATACTATCATCAATGTGTTTTGATATCTCCTTGTGCATCGATGGCTCCATATTTGGATTAATAGGACTCTACTTTTGGTGCATAAGTAGTTCCTTAAGATGGAGCTCAACTATGTATTATGCTAAGCCTAGATCACAACCTCTAAGATACTTATATCTCCATGCAAAAATATCATCATATATCCTAATGATTTGAATAAAGCTCTTAATTTTTAGTGTGAATAAAACCTTACTATCCTTAATATCTTTCCCTTATGAAATTACTATAGGAATAGAAATATCTTCCTTGGATGTCATACTGCACCTCTCTCCTTTGAATTGGTTTTAAAAATTGAATATGCTTTTTAGGGTAACTAGACCCTTTGGTAGCTTATTTCCCTTCAATTGAAGGACTTGATCTCCATATTGGGTTTGCAACTATGCCTAGTTCATGACATAAAACTTTGCCTCATCCTATAGTGATCTACTCATCACTTTCAAACATTTTCCAATTCTCTGTGTTATTAGGAACTATCGACCTGACCACAAGTTTGATGATCTACTTAGATTCTTTTATTATATTGAATGGGATGTCATCCTACATGCATATAGTCTTAAGCCTATCTACATCAACATTCTATACTCTTAGTATGTAAATGATGTTAAATGCATCGAATCCTTCCATTATATCCTACACTTTATGTTTATAGGATTTCATTAAGTCATTCTTAGTCATGTTATACACCTTAACTTGGTTGACAACCAACTCACTATCTTCTAGTGCTTATATTAACTTGATTCCTTTCTTCTACATGAGTTTAAGGCTTTAGATTAGTGTCTCATAAGTGGTAGCATTGTCCATTCAATCGAACTAAAATATGAAGGCATGGAAATATTTATCCATTTAGGACAAAAACCAACATGACACTAGATCTTGCACCATTCTTACTATGGGAACCATAAAAGTAAAATTTCCACATACCATTAGGGTTCTCACACATCTTCATGAGATATAATAACTTAAGATTCTCTTCCATGATGCAATATGTACCTATCCTTATCTATATATTATCATATGGATCATAATCAAAATGTTTGAATATCCATTCATCCAATAGATTATCAGGGGTTTCTTCAAGTAGTGGTGTTACCTTGTGGAGGATAGGATCCTCCTAGTCAAACATCACATAATTTTACTTGACTAGGTTGGGAGAGTATGGATCAATGTGGATTTTTAAGATAGGCTCTACCCTTATGGTTAATTTGGTCCCATATCTAGTCCTCAACAACATGTGTGACCAATCTAAAGACAAATATCCACCCATCTTTGCCATGAAGTATTGAGAGAGGTAGGTAGTAAAGTAGGGAGGCAAGTCAATACATGTGGTATCTTACATAATAGAGAGGCGTGGGAATGCATTCAACATGAGATTTAAAGATTTGATGACCCCCATAGCTTTGATTATTGTTTGATCAAGCTGGGCCAATCCTTTTGACATAGGGTAATATGCAATTCTCAACATGTCCACAATATTTTTGAGCATCACCAAGCTGATTTCACCTAAATTATTCATGTAGTTATGTACCATATGTTGGCCAATGATTAGGGAGACATAAAATGGGGGAGGCTTACTATTATTTCACACATGTGCTTCTTCCTATTTTGGCTAGCATAAGATCATAGAGGCAGTGGGTGAAAGTCAGGGGGTTTTACATTCCTAAAAGTCTTTCAATGCATCTTACAATAAATTTCATTGGGATGGAATAGTAAGCACATCACACATAGTTACATTGAGGTTCATATTTTTCATCTATTCTATTATGTTGAAGGGGACCTAAGATCCCTTCGATTATGGCTTTGGAATGGTCTCTTTTGATTTTAGCACAGTATTTTGAGGTGGCCCCTCTTTTTTCATGACCTCTTCTAGATGTATGGGTTATGTTAATACCTTGGCCTACAGACCTATACGAGTGACTTGGGGTGCTAAAGGAAAGGGTGTTGTAGCTAATGTGGCCTCCTTTATATCTCTTCTTTTGAATCTTATGTTGAAATAAAATGGAATACTTTATCCCTTAGGCATGCCACCTTGGTTTACATAGTTAAAATCCTCTTCCAACCAATTGATAAAAATATAAATATCCTATGGCTAAATTGAAGGTTGGATTCTTTCCTCATGTGGAGCTACACTACTCATTTGCACTTGTGATTGAGGAAATATTTGCATCAAAAGTTTTTGGTTAAATACTCCATTTGTGCATGTATCACTATTCAAAATATTTCATTAGATTATTTTGTACTAGAACAAGGGTTCTAGAAGTACTAGTAGTATCAACCTTCTATGCATAAGGCACTCTATTATATGTGAGTTAATTTTGTGTCTATGTGCCACCTTGGTAGGGATGTATATTTGATTTGTATTTCTAAGTGAAAGTTTGATGAGACATGGGATACTACACTTACTTCCTTTTGAGAGCAACAAGTTCATTCCCAAAACTTTTCAATAGTGATTTCACCTCATGGAATTCATTGAAAGAGATGGTAGATGTATATGGGCTCGCTATAGTAGGGACAAGTGTTATCATAGGTTAGACATATATTTTATTCAGGAGTGGATTTAAGAATATAGGCATAAGGGGTCCTAGTAAAATTTGTATCACTTGGATTAAATAATTTTATATGTGCATAGCCACATCATAAGCATTAAAGAGAATTGTGCCTCCCATGGATTGAATCATCATTACTATATTACTATTAAGAAAATTTAAGAAATATAAGAATGGAGTGTTAGGAGATGGCTTACACGAAGGTGGGATTTTATCCCAAACTTTATGAAATCTGAAGTTGAAGTTGACCATCATTTGTGTGGTGCTTGCTTTATGGTTGTGAGTTGCTTTACTAGGGATAAGTGGTCACTTCGATATTTAAAATACTTACATAAATCTTTATTGAGTTCATCCCAAATATGGATAGAACTTAGCCTCAGGCCTTGGTACCACTAAAGGGACTTATCTTTGAAAGAATAAGTGAGTAGTTTAATCACAACATTGTTGTTAGTGAGATGATGCACTGAATAGATATTCATGATATCTTAAATTCCCTCCATAGGTGAAGTTGAGTTCTTGCCCATGATATAGGATAAGATTTTGAGAGATAATACTAGGATGTCCTCATAATGCATAATAAATAATGTACTTCCTCCATTGAAGGGAATGAGCTCTTAATTCCTTAGTATATTTATGAGTGGGATGGGAAATAGGCCTCTTCTAGGCATATGTAACCTTCCAAATGGAGGGGTAGATTACACTCTAGGGGGAAACTAGTTTACACTACACATTATGGTGGGGGACAAATATTATCTTACTATCCTTATTGAGGTTTTTGGAGACTCAATAAAATATAAATCAATGACTTTTGTAGATGATCTTGTTCTTCTTGGCATATATGTAGGGGATTGATCTTTACAAACTGAGAATGCTTGGAGTCTCCAGGTACTCTTACTGAGTGTCTATTACTCTTGTTAGCTAAAGATAGCATAAATTCATTATATTTTATTCAAACTAGTCTTACTGAGCATCCAAAAACTATTATCATTCAAAATGTATACCAATGGATGTTCTGTAGTGTAGAAGTGCTTTTCCTTTGAGGTGTTGAGAGTGAAGGCCCTACACATGATGTGGTGGTTTTTACTTTTGGGTATGGAAGTGTTATCACTTAGCTATGGAAAAAATCATCAGTTGTCTTATCATAATGATGAGAATATCCCCAAGGCATAAGACCCTTGTGCTCTTTGAGATGGGCCTCTAGAATAGGCTAGATTCCTTTTATTCTAAGTGCACCTAGTTTAAGACTGGTGCACGGCCTAAAGAATAGAAAGGTAAATATACTACTAGTTTAAACCTAATATTTTTGAGGAAAAAGGGAGGTAAAAGGTAAGAGATGCTTAAAATACAAAGAGGTGATGTACCCAAAATAGAGCAATCACTTCTACTATCGTAAACACAATACAAAACTTTGAAAATAGGACAATATCACATAGTTTCTTCCAAAGATACTCTAAATGCATAAGTGATTTTTATGGAGGTATGGGCATGTATTGAATTACTAAGAGTGATGATAAATGGTCTATAAATAATATCGACATAGACCTTGGTGTGCACAATATGACCTGTAAGTGAGTTCCAAGTTTAACAAGGAGGTGATAGGAATGGACAATGGTGAGAGGGGTGAACATTACCCAAAGTCAAGGATAACCATTCAAAAATAACACATAGATCATTAGGATAATGGAAATAGGTGAACTTAATTCTCATTAGTCCATAAGATTTAGCCAATACAAGTGCTCTTAAAGGGAAATTTTCAGAAATGTGAGGTTGCTAAGAATATGTTGACCCTTTTATAAGTGAATAACTATGATTTTATAATGAACAATCTTGATTTACAATAAATGCACCACTTGGGGTAGTGGGTGTAGATTTAAATTCTTTTATGGTGTTAAATCCATGCTTCTTGAATTTTATTTGGTGATTGGATCTAAATTTGATGGTAGGATCATTTCTATATACATGTGTGTATAGGGGAACAAAAACTTCCCTAAAAAGGTCAGAGGGAGGCATGAACTTGCATCTTGATGCCTAGTAGTTGCTTATGTATTTAATCACTCTGACAATACCTTGATCTCCTCTCAACTGCCTTTAATGACCTTCTTTATATCATAGCACCACTTATCATGTGATGCTTTGTGATTGGTTTTGGGTGTCATTCTATGGGTGTGATAAGTGTCATCATTCCATGAGACACGCATCATCTCGATGGGCTCTCAAAAAAGTCTTTTGGTTTTTCAAATGGGATTGGTGTAGACATGACATGTGGGTGCTATATTTTTTCTATGGCTATTTGGTGGGTCCACTTTGCCAATCAATGGCACTAATTGGATTCTATTAATAAAGGGACCAACCTTAGATGAGCACTGGATCACCATGTGGAGGGTTGGTGCTTTTGTTAGGCAAACTAAGAACTTCCTTCTACTAAATGAGAGTTAGCCAACCATATAGCAGTGATGAAAGGATGATTGCATTCTATGCATTTCAAGGGCATGGATTTAGGATCCTACGTGTGGGTATAGAACTACATTGGCTAAGTGTAAGGAAGACTTTAAGTAAAGGCATGCATGAATTTGGAGATCCCAAGTATGCCCTTCATGATTCATATCTACTCTCTATGATCTAACTTTACTTAACCATTTGGTACCTAGGGGTCCTACATCTTGAACCTGTGTGTATATTGGTTTTGTGTACTAGAGAATCCTATTTTAGGGTGCACATCAAGGACTCCTAATGGGTGATAACCATCATTTTTATATTACATAGACCTGTACTTAACTGTATCAAGAAAATTTATGGATAAAGAATGCCTATATGCATTTGGCTTGAGCACCTAAGATTCCATAGGTGCAAAATTACTCTTATGATCTTGGTAAGTCCTATGACAACTGGGGTGACCTTTAAAGTCAACACTTTCCTAAATGGGATGGGGGGAGAGGATACATGATAACTCAATTTTTTCAAAACAACATAAATAAGTAAAGTAATAAACAAGCACGATCTTGAAATCATTTGATCTAAGTTTGAGTTCATTTTTGGATCACCAAGCAAAATATTATGTGAAGTTTAGCCTCTTATCATTTTTTGAGTTATGAGTTTTGAAAAATAAAAACAAAGTAAGTAAATGATTTTTATACACCAAATGTAAATGTGATTTGAATCTTAAAGTGTTAAAAATGTCTTTCCTTAGTCCGTGGGTCCTAAAAAAAGTGTTATGGGGTATTTTTGTTTAGAATATTAAATTAATTAAACAAATGAAAATTTAAATTTAGCTGCTGAGTTTCTTATGTTTTTCACATAGTGCAATATTATAGATACACTGAGCAAAACCACCACTTTCCTTAAAAACCTCAACTAGTTTTTCAAAACCACATTTACCTTCAAAATAAATTATTAGTGTAAAACCACAATATAATTTAAAACCACATAATAAAGGGTTAATAATGCAATTAGAAAGTCAAAAATGTAATTTGGAAGTTAATAATGCAATTGAGATTGCAATAACATAATTGGGATTGTAAAAATGAAATTAGGATCACCATAATTCAATTGGGCTTGCAAAAATGTAATTGGGCTTGAAAAAATCCAATTGGGCTTGATAAAATTTAATTGGGCCTAAAAAAATGCAACTGGGATGTCAATAATGCAAATGCAATAATGAAAATCCATAGAGCAATACCACAACTTCTTGTGTAATGTTAATGAGCTTTAAATTTTCACTTTTTTGGTCAACAAGTTAATATTTTTCAATGAAAAATGTTATAAAGATGTCTTAAAACGTCATGGGAATGTTTTTGTGGGGTGAGTGTCCCACTGGTCATGTTATTATGTGAATAAGGAATCCATAGAGGGGATATTAGTATAATGTTAGTCAAGAAAAAAAAACACACTAAACACTAACACCTCTAGCCTAGACACTAGGTAGAGCATATATCACAAGCACACAATGAAAATTCAACTATAAAATAAAATAAATCTTCCTTTTACATTATTTTAAGTTATAAATCCACTTTTTGAGTTAGTTTACTCAAGTATTTGCTCAATAAATATTTGTCGATGAAGCTCTATTGCTCCACCTCTCCTTGGCACCTTGGTAATATTGGCTAGCATAGCTTGGCTTGGCTTATAAAATTTACATGGTAAAACTCCAATGAATATTTTTGGAGGTATTTTGGAAAAATAACATTGCACTAAAAAATTTTAAATATCAATAATTGAGGCCTTCTATTTATAACCTCCAAAGTTAACTCTCACCCAAGTTAGGTTAGGTTAGGATTAAGCATGACTGAGTTCAAAATAACCCTAGGTGAGTTGAGGATAACCCCAATTGAGTTAAGGAGGTGGAATTTAATTACTATTTTCAATTAATAGGCATGGCTCACAAATTCAGATATTTTTTAGATATATTGTGAGGGATTGACAACTCACAAAAGCAATGATGAAGAAGCTTGATATTTTGAATTTTTAAATTTCCAAATGGATTATTTAGATAAGCATTAACTATGGTTTAATTATTTGATTCATTTTTCTTATCATTTTATCTCTTTTAGAAATTGTTTGAGTACCCCACTTAATGGGTCCAAAGGCCAAACTACTAGTTGTTAGGTTGCAAGATGACTAGAGATGAATCTATGAGAGGTTATTGTTGTACATAGGATAATACCCCAAATAAGGATGCCTCAACATGATTCTAAGAACTAATGTTATATGTGTGGAAAAAATTAGAACATTCAATAATTTCTAGTCTTAATTTGCAATGTTTGGTATAAACCAATCTTGATTATGATCAAAATCTTGTTGTGGTTAGAATGGGGTATCTATAATAAATTATACTTGGTTATCCATGATGACCATGATATGAAGTGAAAGTGGATTAAGGATATGGGTTTAGATAGGGGTATAGACTTTGAGCAGACTAGGGACAAGGACAAGTCTATAAAAGACATGAAACAAGATGACTAGGATGTTGAAACAAGACAAGGTGACATAGGATAATATGACTAGGATACTCAAGACATAAGACAAGACAAATTAGAGGTTTTGGGATTTTGTGTATTTTATGGTTTTTAGGGTTTTTAACATATTTTTAGTTTTTACTCTATGCAAATGTGCTACTAGGAAAGGGAATAACAAGCCTAAAAACTATTATAAGGATAGATGGAATGATGGATGGGACTATAAAAGGAGGAGGGTGATGTTAAAAAGGGGATGATGACCAAGGAAGGATGGATTAAGGATCACTAACAACCACATTTTGAAGTAACCAGATATTGAGTGGCTCAAGTGTCTATTCAAGGATATGCCAAGATGATTCTAGAACATTTTTCAAGACATCTTACATCTCCTTATGAAAGTTAATACTAGAATAAATTATGGACATAATATGATGCATGATATGATGGTAAATGATGTGTAGGAATAATAGATAGATGGATAAGAGAGACAAGGATTAGATGCATGGGATTGACAAAGGATGGATTTTAACCCCAAGTGTTGAGGTAAAATGTGGACAATATATTATTTTACCATGATGTTGGAAAAAAAATTTCATTGTGTTACTTACCCAAGGTAATAGAAGATTTGTTTTCACCATTGGATTAATGATTTTTTACCTTTTTTATTTTATTTTTAAAAGCATCTCAATTTATTAGAGGTGGGTGAGATGCAAGATGTAGATATTTTTATGATTTTTAGCCAAAACCTATTCTATAGAGATGTGATACTAGAATCATGTTATCACTACTAGATATATTGATGTTCATGTGACCCTCATTAATTATTGATTGATACCCCTATAAAAATGTATAAAAGGTGTCTTCATCACCCCTATGAGAGATAATACTGCATGTGTTGGTGAGGTGTGGAATTGATGGATTTAGGGTTTGTATGTGATGGTGCAATATGGAACTTGAATGGATGATAGGATTATGAGAGGAAAGTGTGTTTGATGATTGGGAAGTGGTACTAAAAGTCACACACATCACTGGATATTATGGTCATTTTGTATTTGATTAGTGCCATGTGATAAAATATTTTAAGATATCTAAGACACTTTGATGATACATTTTTTCTTTGAGATGATTAATTGAAGGATTGGCATATATCTCAATACTACTTTTTACATTATTTTGATTTTCTAATTATATTTTAATTTGACTTCCCCCTAGTACCTCATTTTAGGATTCACTAGAGGAATTGGATTTTCACTTGTTAGATGATTATTATTTTGACTTTGATGGTCCCCTAATGCCTTAGAGAAGGTTTCACTAGGGAAAGACACTTTTTGATTAGTTCAATGATTTGCATTTTCATAATTTTGATTTATTGGATCAAAAGTGATTTTATCATGATTTATGAGTTTTAAAATATGGTCTTGGATCTTTTTATTTGTGGCACATATTATTTTTCTTACATAAGGGTCCAACCATGTATGTTTAGGTTCATCCTTATGGAGGGAGGTGATTAAATGATCATTGACAATAAGAAAATGATCTGTGATGGATGAAGGAGGTGAGGATGGTGTGATGACATTAGTGAGGGGTGATATGGAAATATGGTCTTCATAGGGGTTCTTAGGATACCCATTTTTGACATCAAATAAAATATCCTCAAGATCAACAAAAGGATAATTAGGACTGACTATAGTATACACATCCAAATTAGGATCATATTCACTCTAAATATATTTGATAGATAAATATTTTAAAAACTCTATTATGAATTCATCATCCTAATTGGGATCAAAATATATGCCTAGTGATTGATTATTATTTTAATTGGAGGTATCTTCAAAATATCAATCATATTCATCATCTGTTGTAATATCTATGAGGAATGATGTTTCTAATAAGGAATATGATTTATATACTGGTGTTGAACATGATCTTGATGTAAATACTACTTGTATCAAATTTTATTCTGACAAATTTATAGGTGACGTCGATGAGGTAATGCTACTTATATAATATTTTTTGTCCATAAGTGACCTCTCAATATGAGGTTTTTTATGTGAAGATGGGGAGACAATGGATTCAATAAATATAGGTCCTTATAACAAAGACTTATGAGAAATGGTAGGACTAGGTTCATAGGGAAGAGACTCATATTTGATGAAGGATTTTTCAAATATTTGGGGACCATGAAAGATGGATGTGATATCTTGACCTTGGCTTAAAAAGGGAAGGGCTTGATCATGATCAAGAATAGAACCTTGGCATTCATCTTCTTGTTCACCCAGGGATGTACATTCATCTGATACATTCTCAATTTCAATGTCACCATGGTCAATGATGTCTTAGACATATTTTTGTAAATTACATCATCAATTAATGGTATGCCCCCAAGTTTGATGATGTATATAGTAGTGGTTTAAATAATACCAAGAGGGATTAGGATTGGTGGGATTAAGATGTCATATGGGTGGATATACCATCATGTTATTGGAAATAAGATAAAAGAATAGGGCTTATAAGGACATAAGAATAGGAGTATATGTTCTCTCTTCACTTCATGACTTAGATGTGGATGCATTGTAATCTAGATCAGATGGTTATTGATGTGATTACGAAGTTGGATGAGTAGTAGACAAGGTGGCTAGGATTGGGTTCCCTTTACTAGTGTAGAAAGGGGTAGATGATTGGATATGACTAGTATATGGGGGATTTGAATGGGACTAGGTAGTATAAGCATTAAGAGTTGACTGATGTGTATGGGTGTGGACTGAAGGTAATGCAGGTTGGATAGGATTGAAGTCAATAGGATGTGAGGTGTTCATCTTAAGGAGATGATAAAGGGGTACATCCATATTGGTGATGAGGAATTTATCAATAAGGATATTGACCAAATATATTTTGGATTTCATGGATAAAGATAGGAAGAAATATGGATGTTATGGTTTGTCATCCCCAATCAATAGGTGTAGGGGATTGAATGGAAATGTTAAGGGATGAAGATGGGATGTGTGGAAATAAATTTGTTCAATGACTTTTTTTGATATAATATTAATTTTGGTTAGATATTTGGAGGTGATGTGATGGAATAATACAATATTTAAGTAGACTAATTTAGGACATAAGCTAGACTTTGATGATTTAGATTGGGTTCGACTAGGTGAGATATGACAAACTCTAAAATTTGAATGGGGGATAAACTAGACCAAGAGATTGATTTTTATTGGGTTTTGCTTAGATTAAGACTAATATGATTGACTCAAATAGGATGAGACTATTAGATGAATAGATTGATAAGATATTTGATTATGACTCAAACTTGATTAGACACAAATAAGCTTAGGACTAGAACCTTGATTTGGGAGAGTTATTTGCCAATGTGGATGAAGACCAATGTATGACTAAAAACTTGATGGGAGGAATAGTATATAAAAGGGAATGAGTTAGGTTGGACTGGGATTAGGACTAGGTCACTAATATAGTGGATATGCTAACTAGGAAAACAAGATCAAGAAAAATGATTGGTTATGGATAAGGTGGACTTAGTCAAAATTAAACTATGATAAGGATAGGGGTATGACCAATAATTGGTGGATGAGAATAGACTAGGATGTGACTAAGATTAGAGGGTGGTGAGGGATATGATGAGATGCAGGATGATATATGCTTAAAATTATGTACAAAAATGTAAAAGGAAAATATATACAAATTATGGTGACAAAGATGTACAAAATGATATGATGATGAGATAAGGATATACAAGATGGTGATATGAAAAAGAGATCTAGATAGGTGTTTATAGGTTTGGGTAAAAGGCTAAATTGACTCACAAACAACATGGGTATAATACAACACACACCAAATCAAACAAACCAAAAAACTAAGATTAGTAAACTAATGGGTTTATAACCCCATGACTACATTATGCAATGGCTTCATAAGTGAGGCTTTAGGCTGGTGACCCATTAAGGAATCTCAAGAACTCTCTCAACCCCATCTACACATGATAGTAGCTTAGGAGTTGATAATAACTCTAGTATTGTTTCCATGAAAAAAATTTAGGAGGACAAATTGATTACCTAACATCAATAGTGTGGGGAAAAAAGTCCCTCTCCTATTAGTAGGTATAACTACCTTTATTGAAAGCCAAAATAATAAAGCAGGAAATATTTAAAAATAATTTAATGTAAATCATTGGTATTAATTTTAACCTAAAAGTATAAAAAGGAGATTTGAGAAAGGAATATGTATACAAAGAAAGAGAGAGGGGGAAATTTGTTTGAATAATAAAATCTTCAAGTTAGAAACCTAAGACTAGACAAAAGTGTTGAGAGAAAAATTTGACTTTCAAAAGAGGAAAATATCTCTCATTCAATGGGTCAAAAATACATAATCATATCCTTAAGGATATGAATCATACACAAAAATACTATTTGACTCTAATAATAGAAACTAATAAATCTTTGTATTTTCTAATAGAAACAACTAAGAAATCGCCTCTATTCTCATTAAGATTTTTAGGTGTATTGGAAATGTAAATTACAACTCAAAATAGAAACCTTATAATCTAATCTACTATTCTCAACAATTTGAAATTTACAACAATGGAAATGAAAATTAGATATAGTGAATTAAGTAATGTAAATTTTAGAAACACGTTTCTTGTGTTGATTTTGAAGAGTAGAAAGCATGATATCCTTTTATAATACTTTGCCAAAAATTCTATCTATTTCAAACCCTTATAAGAAGCCTTAACTTGTATTTATACGCTAAAATAGGTGGTTATGGTACAAAATGACATATTTTTATTTTTTATAGAAGTGCTAAAACACCAATGAGAAATTACAATTTTAAAAAGGTGAAAAACCTCTTTAATTAATTAGCACCACTTGAAAAAACAATTAGGGTTTTTGCACTAATTGCAAAAGCACATCATCAACTTGCACAACTTGAAAAATCAAGTTGGAAAATTTGAAAATATAATTTACAAAAATACTATGCACATTTACAAATGGAAAAGAGTGTAATAAAACAAGTTAGGTACAAAGAAACAAGAGAAGAGAATGCAATAACACTGAAAGCAATTTTTCATTCTTCTTTTGGTTGTGTTGAAAACTCTTTCCCTTTCAAGAAGTCATCAAATCTCTATAGAATTACCTTAATCAAGTCTTCATCTAGTCCATCGGTTTACCTATAGGAAATATCTACTAAGTAATCTAACTCTTTCATTTCCTAATGCTTTCCTTAAAGACTATTGACTTTCATATCCAAATTATCTACATTAACTTGGTACTAGGACAACTAACAAAGTTATTCATAACAAAATGTAGATGTAGTGGCAATGTTCTTAATTCATTATTCAAATTCTCCAATTATGGTCTCAATTGAAATAATATTTCCCTCTTGATCTTTGTCATTGGAGAAATGACAATCTAACTTCTTGACTTTAGTGTCAATTTCAACCATTGTGTCATGTCTAAGTGACCTTGTGTTACTAAATTTATGAACAAATTCTTGAAGAGAATGGATCCTAAATTTAGTGGCTAAAATAAATTCAATCTAATAGATAGTTTTATCTTTATTGATTACCACTTTTTTAATAAGATCAATAGAGGGAAATTTTAATAATTTGACCAACCCAAGCATGAGTTCCTCCCAATTTTATTTCTCTTCAGCATATCCATTTTCCTTTGTTTCTAGTTGTTCATATTGTGATTGAATTTTAGATAACATCATCAGTGTGGTGAGAATTATTGAGGACCCTTGATATACAAATTTTTCAATCCAATCTTTCACCACATTACCCATTTAGCCCACTTCTCTCACTCTTTCCAATGTCTCCACATCAAGGTTTGATGAAGTGATATCTAGTTGAAATGTCCCAATCAATATACGTATTATTGAGTTCAATTGTTCCACTTTCTCTTTTAGTTCATCCTTCATCACTTTGTCTTTGTTCATTTTTTCAAAGATGGTGCCAATCACCAATTGAAAATCTCCTTTCATCCCTTCTTTTGTTGATTCTCCCAAATAAAACTTAGACGCATGGTAGTATTCAACCTTAATTTATGACTTATCTATTTCAACTATAGGAATAAACACCTCTACATACTTTTATCCCTTTTCATCTATCACCACTCATGAAACTATCCTTTTTTTGTTTGGCCTCTTTGGGATAAAAGCTATCAAGGACTCAAAATCTATCTCTTTAAGTTAAATAATTTTTCTTGTTCTTTTTACTACTATAGACAACCAATCTAAAGTTTTCATGCTTGAGGAAGGTAATGGGACAAAATTTTAAATAGGTGGATCAATTTTGGCTATAGTTGAAAAAGGTGTTTTCTTAATTGGGACACCTTGAATAGATGTTTCAAATTGATCTTGTGTACTAATTGTTTCAAGAGGCATTATGGAGAAGGAGTAATGGGAAATTTAGTATTTGAGGGAGAAGATGAAGAGATAGGAGTAATATATTTCAAAGGGAAAATATACGACATAGGGAATATCGTATCGTCTAAATCTAAGAATTGTTGAGTTGTATTCTCTACCAATTCTTGATAGAATGGAAAGATATCAACTAGAACTTCTTGAGGAACTAAAATTTTAGGAGAAAAAGTAACATTTTCACCAAACTTTTATTTTTAGATTGATAGTATTTCATGGTTGAACATCTTGTTGAGTAGTTTCAGGTTCACGTACTTCTTCTATCATGGAAGGTTATCCACTAGGGCCTATCTCATATATCTTTTCTATCTCATTATATTACTTATAGAATCTACCAAAATTGTATTCCCAAGGAGGTGTAGGTAAATAAAAATTCATAACATTAACTCCTTTTCCTTTCAACCATTTAAGGATTTTTTCAAGTATAGCCTTTATCCTACTTTTAAGATAAGTAAATTCCCTTTTATCCTAATGTACTGTAGGCAATGACTTTATCATGATTCCCTCTCTTTCAAACATGGGGTCCAATATGACCTCATCATCTATAGATGTTTTGGCACTTTAATTATGCCAAACTTGACTATTTGTCTCATCATAAACCATGAATAGTCTTTGATTCTCACTTCTTTCTCATCATCACAATCTATCCAATAATCTTCAAAATGTGAAACATGCTAAAATGGAGATCCAAGATTGTGTTTAATTAGTCCCTATTGTAAAATGAAGGTATAATTTAAAATGTTCTAATGTTATAGTGAGATATGTATTTCTAAAATGTCTTTGGCCTTCACTAATGAAGGGCAAGTATATCTGCCAATAGATATTGGAAACTTGATCTCCATTTTGTATTATCTTGTTATAATCTTGTGTGTTTCAACAAGTTATCTCACCAATTCCATTAATGCCCAATTATCACTGACATATCATGGGGGCATGTAAGGAGATATTTCATAAACACTAATTCTCAAATAACTCAATGTTGAGAATTTTATAAACCAAGCTCCCGACCTTGTTATTTTTGTAGTGTCCACAACTAATATTCTTTTAAGAGTTCCTTTTCAAAGAATTAGGTGATGAAATGAACAAAGTAGTAACTAACTCTTTTGAAGTGATGAGTGTTTTCTTTCAATGTTAGTTAGAAATATAAGTCATACACCATTGCTTTCCAAAAAATTCCCACTATATTTAATCCATCAAAATACCATCAACCTAATACAATGTAAACAAGGTATGAAGTCATGTAGAATTTTCATGTGTACTTTAATTTCATAAGTTACTTGTGAATGTAATTATTGATAAATTCACCCTAATTGATATATTACTTATTTTGAATGATGATCCAGATGAATTTGTACATCCAATTTTAAAAATTATTATCTATTTAATTTCCCACTATCTTTTGTAACAAAGAGATCATGTCACTTATCTTTGGAATTTGATCTTGCAAATTTTTTTAGAAACCGAGTGGAAGAATGCTTTTGATTAGTCAACTAGTCTTTATTGACATTTTTATAACATGTTATAACATTGTCATCCCAAAATATTTGAGAGGACCTAGGGGTTAGGTGCACATAGGATTCACGATTTGGAAGGAAAAAAATGCTATCAATTTATCTAAGAGAAAAACTCACTACCAACTCTCCTTAAGAATCTCTTACCTCCCACTTCTCTAAGTTATAATTATAAGCCACAATCAAAACTAACTCAAGAGACTGTAATTCCATCGAGAATGTTGTTACCCATGTCAAACCACTATCTACTCTAGACAAAATTCATTTTATGTACTACATTCATTCTCTCCCAAAACTCATCCAAGTTGATGTGGCCTAGACCTATGTTAGTGATATTTCCAATGTTGGAATTCAGTGGTGAAGGAATCATAACACATTGGAATTGGTACTTCATGATTTCTTTACCTTTACTTGAAATCTCTTTTTTTGGAGTATGAGATGAAGACATCAATTTGGCAATAAAATTGACAAATTTGAAATTTTATGAGAAAACACCTTATTTGTGAAAAATGAAGGAAATGCAAATAGAAATTGTACTCACAAGTCAATTATGTAAATTGATTTGGTATATGTTTAATGCTCTTTGTATGGATTTAAATTTTCCCTTTTAACAAATTTTTTACTTGCAAATGTACTTGTTAAAATTTCTCTATATAGATTTTCACAAAATTTTCTAGTCAATGGAAATGAATGGAAAAAATTATAAAAATAATTTATTTTTTCAATTTTCAAGCTATTTCCCCTATTCCCTATGATTTTTTAAAAATTTACAAAAAAAATTAAAATTCCACAAAAAAATATATTTTTTATAAAATCACCACCATCTTGATTCTTGGTTTTTACCAATTCAAGAAAATAAAAGTTTTCCTTAAAAAAACCTCATCAACCTTTTAAACATCCTCTTCAAAGCTATAAATTCATAAATTTAAAAAAATGTGAAAAATGAAGATTTATAAAATTGACAAAACAACCAATATCATGCCAAAATATGCTCAATCAATTTTTTATATTTTCTTATCAACTTTATTATTTTTTCAGTTTTCTCCACTCAGTAATTTCTTTTCTCCACTTGGAATTTTTTTTATTACACTCAAATTTATTTCTTCCCTTTAAAATTATATTTTTTTTGTCAACCTAGGTGTATAGCCTACCATATGGAAGTCATACGATTGGCATTGGAAAGGTGGAATACAAACTTTATTGAAAAAAAAGTGCTTAAAGTTGATCACACATGTATTAGTATGATGACTTGGTGGAAGAAGGAATAAGTTAAAGTTTTTGAAAAATCTTCCTTAAATTTGTCCTCATAAAGTTGTATGACTTGGCTAAAAAGATGAGAACATTAATATTATTTAAACTTTCAGTCCATATCTTCTCACTAAGAGGCCATATGATTTGATAAAGTAGGAGAAAGATTGAATAACTTGACAAACTTTGACTCAATGCTGTAAAATTGAGTTATACAACTTCATCTTGGAGGGGAGAATTAAATTTTTTTGAGGATTTTCTACCAAATTCCATCCAAAAATGGGTTGTATAACTTTCCTTTTTATAGGAGAAAAACAAAAATATTTAAAAATTTTGATCCATGCTACTCATAAATAAGTTGTATGATATGGTAGAAGCTGAGAGAATTTATAAATTTTAGCAGAAAACTCACTTTCTTTAGGGGGCATACATTTGGAGGAAAAATAAAATAATTTGAAATTTATTTATTGAAAGTTGCATATCTTGTATAGCTAAGGAGAAAAAGATAAAAAAATAATTTTGCTTCCCTTTGGTGTTGAACATCTGGAATGGAGCTTCTATTGGTAGAGGAAATCAATAAGACATTTATCAAAAAGCATCACTTGCCCAGGAGAAAACTTGATATATCACCTAGATATGTTTTGGAAAAGATTTCAAAATTTTCTATGAACTTGTTGATAAAAAATATATCCTTTTTCTTCAATATCCTTCCCCTTGGTGAATTTGAGAAAATTTGATCTTGGTAGTCACTAGCTAAAACATGAATGGAAATTCAACTTTTAAAACATTTAATTTTTTTCCAAATTTAACATGCAAACTAAAAAGATAAGCTTGGAAGAAATTTAAAAACTACCCAAAGGAGTAACTACATTTACATGATTGACAAAAATAATTTATGAGTTTTCATGTAGGCTTGAAAAGAAATTTTAATTTACAATGGGAAATTTGCATGGGAAAAATGCAATTTGGAATTCGAGATTAAGACAACTTTAAAAATGTAATTTGCATTTGCATAATTAAATAAGCATGACTTTGAATTGCATGGAAATTGGAAAATTAAAACATTTTTGCAAATTACATGAAGTTTTAAAATGTTTTTAAAAATTGCACAAGAATCAAAAATGTTTTTACAATTTACACAAGAATCAAAAACTTTTTCACAATTTTCATAGAAACCAAAAACTTTTTTGCAATTTACATGATAACCAAAAAAGAAATTGTAAATTGCACCAAAGATGAAAAATATTTTGCAAATTGCATGAAGACCGAAAATGTTTTTGCAATTTTCACAACTTGTGAAAAAGGAAAGTGTGTTTACACAACTCACAAAAAGTGAAATGATTTTTGAAAATTACAGGAAGCATGAACAACTTTTTATATAGAGGATTCAAACAGGTTTAAAAACACTTCAAGATAAAAATGGAAAAAGACATAAATTTTTAATTAATCAATTGTAAGTAATTAAAAAATTTTTTTTTTTTAAATTTTTTGACATTTTTGGGAAAAAAACAAAAAAAATAGCCATTTATTTAAAATTTGATTTTTCCACTTATTTTTCACTATTTTCAACAAACTACAACAATAGCTAGCTATAACTAAGATTTCAAACTACAAGGAATGGAAAGAACTTGAATTATATAGTTCCATAGTCTGGCACTTTATCCATTGGGTAATGGAGTCTTTAGCAGTAACTTTAATAGATTTTAAAAATTTCCAAATTCTTTATCTTTGAGAAAGGGATGGGTTCTCAAGCCATCAAAAACCTATCACATACCAAAATTTAGTGTGAGGGTTTGGTACTTGGCCTAGCAAGTGATTTCATATATCTAAAAGGATAATGTATGTGAGGGAATTTTTAGTTATGCATTTTTAAACAAACTAAAATTCAAAGAGATAAGTATTTCTCTTACACTTGTATATGTGGATTCAACCAACTGATAACTAGTTTACCCATTTCAATTGTATGATAAATGAACATGTATTTATCTATTTGATTGAAAACTTACATGTCTAGATCTAACCAGCTGATAACTAATTTTCCCATACTGATCATATGAGAAATGAACATGCATTGTTAGGCTATATCAACTATTCATTTGAAAATATCCATGAAAATTTCTTGCCATCTATCATCCTTGAAATACTTTTAATCTCTCATAACATTCCTACATAGATGTTATGGCAATAAAAATGTGCAAGGAAGACCAAAACATGGAGGGGGGAAATAGACACAATGTTGCCTTTATTGAAAAATAATGTGCACACCAAAGAAAGATTAGGAAAGAAGCACATCCAAAAATGTATTTACATATGTACAAAACAACACCACTTAGTTCTTACTTGAAATAATGTTTCAAATATTACCTATTGAAAGGAAATGGTAGATGAGTTGCATCATGATATGCCAAGTAAAAATTGTTGTTATCGTAAAAGTGCCTGATCTTGAATAGCCCCATACAAAGTGAATCAAACTTCTCATGACTCCCTTTTAGCTCTCTACAACAATCCCAAAGTAGCACCAAATCTCATACTTGGAATTCTCTTTTCTTATCCTTCTTATCAAAGAGGACTTTGACATGATCCTGAAGTTCTATGATCCTATCAACCACATGTATTCTTTTTTCTTCTAGTTGTTAGAGATATAAGATTCTCTTATCCAATGAACTTCAAAATTTGGATTTTCCACTACTATAGATAATTATAGGGTAGGTAAATGAATAGTTATAGGAATTGCAACATCTACTCCATATAACAATTATAATGGAGACATAACAATAACCTTTTTCAAAGTTGTACAGTCTACCCAAAGAGCATCATATGCCTTTTTATGCCAATTTTATAATTCTTAACTACTATCTTACGCATGATTGTAAATAGATTTTTATTTCTTGATTCTACATGACCATTACCTTGCGAATGATAATTCAACAAATGAGACAAAGAAATACCATATTAATATCAAAATGTAATCATCTCTAAAGAGGAAAAGTTAGAGGCATTATCTATAACAATTTACTATGGGATTGTATAATGTACCAAGATATTTTCTTTGATGAAGTTGCAAATGACTTCTAAAGTTGTTTGTTTTACAAGAATTGGTTCTACTAACTTAGTGAAGTAATCCATCACTATGAGAACATAAGTATGACCTACACTTTAATGAGGGTTTAATGTCCCAACAAAATCTAGTCCCCATTATTAAAAAGTCTCTTCAACTATCATGGGTTGAAGAGGAAGTGCTGCTAACCTAGGCTTACCTACAAATTGCTGACATGCCTCACACTTTATTACCCATTCATATGAATCTTTGAAAAGAGTTATACAATAGTAATGGGCTTTGATAATTTTGTATGTTATTACTCTAGTAGAAAAGTGTGCTCCACAAGCTTGATCATAAAATTCTTGCAATAATATTTTATGTTGTTCCTTATCCATGTACCTTAAGAAAAATCCATCAATGTTTTTCTTGAAAAGAGTATCACCCCATATGACATACTTATTATAATGTAATTTGACCATTCTACATTATTTAGTATCAAAGAGTAAAGTAAATTATCCATACATCAAGTAGAAAACAATGTTAGAAAACCATTTGTTAGTATAATAAAAAAACAATACCAAAGGAAGCTCTTAATCATTTTGTTCACATAAAACTATTAAATATATTGATTTAATATCTCTTTATTCTTCCATGAGTTGACATAATACCTTCCCTCAAACTAGTTTTGTAGGTTTTATTTCTAAATCATATTCTTGTACCTTATTTATCCAATTCCCTCATTTAGAATCAGGTTCTTGTTGAGTCACAATAGATTTGACTATTATACTTGGTACCATTACAATAGAATGTGAATGAAATATGTAATACCTGAATTGATTGACTAATTTCACAACTAAATAAGCATGCTTTTCCTCAAGAGAATATTTCAAATCATAATCTTTCAGATTATAAATCATGAAGGTAATTGGGGATTCGATACCCTCATTGTTTTTCTGAATCAAAATTGCTAAGAGTGTATGCTCTAAACCGTAATAATAAATAATGAACTCTTTCTTAAAAGTGGGGCATACCAATGTTGGTGCATGAGAAATATCAGTCTTTATCTTTTAAAACACTTCTTTACCTTCATTATTCCACTTGAAATAAGGTTTTCCTTTCATCATGTCTATAATATGTCCTATGAGGTCAACATAATTAGGAATGAATCTTCTCAAAAAGTTCACTTTCCAAAAAGGGTGTACTCTTGGTTTACTAGTATGCAAGGACATATTTTGAGTCACCTAAACCCTTTCTCGATCAATCCTTATTCCTTCCTTCAAAAAAATATGACCTAGGAGTTTAATTCTAATCACTCTGAAGACATATTTCTTAGGGTTGAGATAAATTCCATATAGATGACACTTTTTAAAGACCCTCTCTAAATGCACATAGTGATCTTCTTACTATTTTGAGAAACTATCAGGTGATCAAGATACACCATAATGATTTCATTTTTTAATTCTCTAAATGTCAAATCCATTGCCCTCTAAAAATTACCTCCCATATTAATCAATACAAAAGTCATCTGTCTATATAAAAAAGTGACCCAAGATGTTGTGAAAGCCATTTTATGTTTATCTTCTATGTCAACCTTCTTATGATTATATCCTAAGAAGCCATTGAACATCAAAAGCATTTCAACACTTGTTAACACTTGGAAAACTTGATCCATGACTGGTAGAAGATAATTATCTTTGAGAGATGCTTTGTTGAGGTTTTTAAAATTAAAACATATTTTGATCTCACCATTCTTCTTATATGCTAGTACTATGTTAGCTACCCAATTTGAATGGTGAATAGGTAAAATAATGTGATCATCGAGCATATTTTACACTTCATAAATAAGTTTTACTATGATTTTAGGGTGGTATTGTCTTAATTTATATTTGAAAGGTTTTACATCAGGCTTTAGAGGAACTATATGTTGCATCTCTTTGGGATAAAATGACTTAAGGTCTGTGTATGAATATGTGATTATGTCAAAATATTTAAAGAGAAGGCTAGCAAACTTCCATTTTTCTTCAAGTGAGAAACATTTTATAATATTGATGAAACTAAGATGTTCCTTTGAATTAATGTTTACTTTTTCATAGTTGGTAGAATCAAGATTTCCTTTTTGCATTTTCCTTTTCTAAATCTATCATGTTTATCAGACAATTCTTATAAAGAGACTAGGCACTTAGGAATTTTTTTCCTTTCAACTTGGTGACACCGTCTTCATCCTATTCATCTGTGATTCCCTCTTTTGATGTATGAAATAAATATTTTCTATATGAGGAATCACTACCTTCAAAGTATAAATTTATAAAAATGTATACTTTCTCAAGGAAAGAGATGATTTACTGATCATCATTGAAATCTTTTCAAATGTCTACATTGTTTAGGATTCTTGGTCTATATATTAGTTCAATCATGTATTTTTATGTATTAATATATGCATGTTGAATCATCAAAGAGGCTGATACTACCAAAGCATCAACTTTAGATTTATGTTCTCTAGGAATTGTATTGATATAAAAAGCATCAAAGATTTCAATGTTATCCCAAAATTTATTCATATAGTGTCTTAGGTGATAATATTTTATCTAGTATTAACCTTTTACTTGTTTCACAATGTGTTCATCATCACCCAAAACTTTAAAACTATTGATTCCTATCTCTTTTTCTACCTACAAACCTTGCAAAAGTGCTTTGTATTCAATTGTATTGATGTTGTAGTCAAACTATAACTTATATTAAAAAGAAAAAAAAATAGATGGAGATGTCAAGATTACTCCTATGCATGAACTTGTTCATGAATAACTACCATCAAAGTCCATCATCTAAATATCATTCAGATCTGATTACATGATTTTTGGTAACTCTACATCTTTCTTTATCATTATAAGATAATTACCAATTATAGCATCTTTATACAAAATATCATCTCTTAGATCAACCTTTTGGATAAATCTAGTTGGATTTCACCTCCCAATTCTTTGTAAAATTTCTACCCAAAAGAATGTCATAAGCTGATAGAATATTCATGACCAAAATAATAATTTTTATTTGCTTTGGGGAAAAGATACCAAATCCACTTGTGCATCCTTAATTTACCCAATGAGAGGAACTTGTTTTGTCTCCATGGAATAATAATGTCTAAAGGTCTTGGTACAGGTTAATCCAAGAGAATGAGCAACTTTAGTAGGCATAACATTATCAGAGTCTCCTATGTCAATAATATAATTATTGATTTTGTATCCCTTTAAGAATAGGTAAATGTATAAAAAGTCAACTTTATTATATTTTTAATTAGCTATGGCCATAGAGGTGACTTGAATTGAAGTAACAGGTTAGCTAGGATTCCTTTAAAATTAGCCTCTTTAGCATTTGGAGGTTTTTCTTTGATGAAATCAATTAACCTATCCAAATAATTTGGATATGCTCTCAAATATTTAGCTTGTGACATTTAAATTTTAGTTTTTTTAACATGATCAATTATGTCAAAAGTTAGTAAATTACCAGAAGGGATATCAATAGGTTGAGAAACATTGGCATTATATGAACTACCTATCAATGGTTTTTTCCCTTTTATTTTCATTGGTCAGCTAGTTCCTTGTAGGAGGATAAACTTTGGAGTTTTCTCTTTTGAATCACTAAACTGATTTTTTTAATTTTGAGTTCCAGTGAAAATTGTGAAGGATTGACTATTCATATCCACAAAAATTTCTTCATAGTCATCTTCATCTAAATTATATTCTAGGAATGTGTTTATGGTCGCCAATAGGTTTTTAAATTTCACATTCTTGAAGTTCTAGATTTTTTGAATCATTTTCTTCTCCAACTTCTTCATATCCAAATATTTCTTTGGTTTCTAAGACTATGTTCACTTATGCATTAATATTTTGTTGAGGAGCAGCCTCAAGTGCTAGTTTTGGTTGAGGATCTTGTAGTCTAAGATGATCTCTTTGAAAATGAATGTAGTTCCTTCTTGGAATATCTTAGTATGGAGCTACAATGTCTTTCTGAGGTATTTGATTTTTTAGGGTTGTTATATTATTAGCCATTTTTTTCAAGAGTTATTCTATTGAAGATTGTCCTAAAATTTGAGCTTTACTCTTTAAAGGTTCTTTCTTGAATTTCCCAGACATTAGCATGCCATCTTCGACATTGATAACTATTTCTTGGGTTAATCATAAATATGCCACCCTAGCTCTTATCAATTATTAACTTAATTCAGCTAACTAAGAGTTGATAAATAAGAATTTTTTATTTTCATCTGTAGGTCATGCATTAGTTGGTATCTTATTTACCAACTTATTGAATTTGGTGAAAAACTCTCTCATTAGCTCATAGACTTCTTTTCTCATTTGAGTAAGTTGAGAAAGCAAAGCATGGGCATCTTTAACTAGATTAAATCTATTCTCAAATTTAGTTTTCATGATATCATAGTTAGTAATATATCCTAGGGTGAGATGTTAAAACCAATATACTTCACCATCATGTAGCATTTTGAGGAATAACTTGACATCAACATCTTCATGCTCGATGCCTAAAATGCCACATGTAACATTGAATGCTATAAGGTGTTAGTCTAGGTGTTATTTTCCATCTCCATTAAATCTTGGAAAGTTATTTATTGACCCTTTTTTAATGTCATGTAATTGCCCAAGAGCTAATGGACCAATCACATTTCCCCATGGTAATGTCATAGTTTGAAAAACTACTTATAGGGGAATAATAGTCCCTGATAAGACAAGGGCTCAACTTGTCAAAGTTCCTATTTTAGGTTGTTTGTTATTCTTAGAGGTTCAAGGAAGATAAATTATTATTTTTATCTTTATCTAGTTTTCAAGAATCAGCTTTAAACTATAATTTTATTGTAAATCATAAAAAGGGTCAACCTCACCTTTTAACTTATTAGCTCTAGTGAATCTCTTTTCTGTCAATTTGGAAGAAAGTTATTGGTATTGAGGTATAATTTGAAGATGGAGAGGTCTCTAAGCTATCCTTATTTTTTTTATTCTATTTGAATCCAATGGTTTTACCCTTATGATAATGTTGATCATTTTTCTTATTGTTGAGGTTTGGCATTGATGTCAAAGGTTCTTAAGAAAGGTGTTCATGAGGTCATTAAATAATGTTCTTACTTGATAGCATCATTAAAAGGTATGAAATTATTAAATGATAATTTAAGGCATGTGATCAATTTATAATATCATAAATATGTGTTTCAAGGTTAATTTTCAAGTTTCAAGTGATTGAGAAGCCTAGTCATGACACTAGTCATAGTATGAAGAGTCCTCGTGAGAAAGTTTGAGCATGGTGGTTAGGTGAGATAGATGCATAGAGGTATAGGAATTTGTATGAGGTTTTTTGAGCATGTATTTGAGTCATTAGATCACTCATGTGAGTCTCAAGGTGAGGCTACATGGGTAGGACCTATAGACCTAGTATGCAAACATACCACCTTTAGACCCTCCTTGGCCTAATGAGGCATCATGAGCTATTGTCAAGACATATGAAGGATTTTTGATATTTTTTGAGCATTTGAGATGTTTTTTGATCATTTATATGAGATTTTAATATATTTGAAAGTGGTTAGAAGGTTAGTTTCAAGGCTAATGTGACTTACAAGTCAAGGTCTAAGAAAACAAAGAGAGAGATGGTGGCCAAATGAGGTATGAGATTCATATTTTAAGATAAAAATGAGAATATGAGAATTTTAAGTAGTGTGATATATTTTAATAGGTGTTTTTAACAAGTTTGAGGTCAAAATTTGAAGGTTTAGGCTTGAAAAAGTGTTTTAAGGTCTCTTGTGTGCACAAAATGAAGGGTTCTCAACCTGAGAAGGACTTTCAAGTGTTTATTGGCATGCTTAACCTATTCATGGGAACCTAATATATTCATGTTATATGGGTAATGTTCCTATATCAATACAAGAATTATTTTTTATAATGAGGGACTAAGATTTATGAATGATTACTACTAGTAGAAGATGGTTTAAACCCTCAAAGAACCCTAATAGTGACCTGATATGAGAGAATTTTTTATAAAGTGATCAAAATGGATTTTTATGTCCACTTAAGTGATTGGAAGTTGTATTTAATTCTCCCAATCATATCTATGTGTGATTGGTTTGTAAGGTGAGTGAGTGGAAACTAAAAGAAAGGCCTTATTTCTTAAAGATTTATTATATTAGTCAAAGTTGAACAAGTCAAAGTTGTTAAATGGATGGATGACAAAGATACTTTTATTTTATGTCTATGGTGGTTTATATATATGTTATATCCCTCATTTATTCTAAAATTATCATCCAAGTTGACATGTCACTAACAAGCCTAATGGTGCAAATAGTGAGAAAACCAAACAAAAGTGTGAAGTTGTTTAGGGATGTGTTATAATGGAATAGAGACGAATCCATGTACATGATGACATTATTCAATAATTTTAATACATTTTCATGTTGTATATAAGTTTTTTAGGTTAGTGGATATGATTAAAATGTTGTTCATAAGTTGGCATGTCTGGTTCATATGAGATAGTGAGGTACAAGACTATGAGATTGGTTTGTAAGACCAATATTGTGATTTATCCATATTATGTATCTATCTTATAATGTTATAATTAACTCATAGGATCATATAAATGAATTTTAAGTCTCTGAAAGTAGTCCTACAAGTGTTGAAGGTCATTGTTTCCATGACTATGTTTTGAGACTAGTTGGCAGTTCAAAGTGAGTATTTTGCAAAGAAAGTTTTGAATCCTTTTATCCTAAGTTGTGAAGTATAAATCACATGGTGATAACCCTAAGTAAATTTATCCTCTTTATAAGTGATTTTTTTCCATGGTTTTTTGTCAAAATTGTGTGTATGCTCCAGTTATTCAAGATAAACTTTTTGGGTATGCATAAACGTAATTGTGAATAGTGCTAATGACATGATTCAAGAGGTGATTATAGATAAAATTTATCATGGATATAATATGATCTTATCAATTGTTTATTTTATTTACATATGATATGTTCCTATTGTTATTTATCCAGATAGCACCCTTCTTGAAGGCTTGGTAGATTTGGCTCTGTAACCTTCACAATTGTGATAACATTGGAATGATCTAAGATGTGGGACACCTGTACTCATATCAAACCCATATATTTTGGTGAGGTTAGCTCCTATGATGTATCAATCTACACTACCTACTAAACTAATAACTTTTGGGATGAAAAGGGAGAGAAGGAAATTGAAATGAAAATCCTACTCTACAGTTGGTGATACACCTATATTAATAGTTCATCGACTCTATTTTAACTTCTAAAACATTGATTAGAAAATTAAACATTGAATATACAAATCCAATTGACTCTTATTCATCAATATTTCATGAAGAGGTTTTATTAGTTAATATAATCTTGATGTAAATGGTGGAATACCCCTGATTTAAGGCACTAACTAGCCAATATTTATCCATTGTCAGCTTAAAAAAATGACATTAAACACTAAAAATGACCTACATAATATCATACCAATATCTAGGTGAAATTAAGACTTGACAAGAGAGATATTTATACCACAAATTAAAATCAAACTGATATTAACACACTATACCAAAGTAATGGAAATCTAAAACAATCTTTTATTTCTCTGAAAAGGTTACAAAACTCAAATTTGTGTAGAGTCTAGTCTTGCCAAAAGAGAGATCCCCCAAAAAATGGCTAAAAATCCTAAATATATATAAAATATAAGAAATATCCAAGATTGGAGTTTAAAAAATAAGAGAATATTAATTGAATGTGAACTGTAGTGAATTTTTGAGTTCAAATTAATTACAACATTCTTTAAATATCTCCTTTCATTATCTTACAAGAAACCTTCTTTTTGGAGTTGTAAAAGTGGTGGGCCCATATTGATGTGAACTCAAGTCATCATACATGAAAATAAATGCCATTCCTCAATAATAAATTCATTTTAAAATATTAAACAAAGTCTTCAATTCTTCAAGTCTTCAAAAATTTGCATGGCCTTTACTTTTGGCATAGAATTAGAGGTGGTGGGACCATGTTGACTAGTCAACCTTCCTTGCATGAAAATAATGAAATAAATTGGAGTATAACTCCATATTTAACCTGAGTTTAAGTTCTTTAATTTCCTTATCTTTCATTAAAAGTATGGGAGATGCATGAAACTAGTCAAATTAGTCAACTAAAGAGATGTGGACTCAAAGACTAGTCAACTTCCACTTGAACTCAACTTGCATGAAGTGGAGCTTGTGGATTTAGTTAATTATACTATTTATATATAAAATATATATATATGTCACGTGGTAAACTCTATTTTAACTCTAAGATAGATATTTTAACACCAAAATTCATTTATTTGATTGATAAGATGGCCTATTAATCCAACTTCTGTCACTTAGAAGCTTCTTGGAATCTTCAAAATAGTAAGATATAATTATTTATTAATTTTTAAATATTTTTAAAAACTATTATATACCTTAAAAACTAACACAATGGTTAGAAACAACCAAAATCTTGAATCTTCCTCTTGGAGGCCTCATCTTGTTCAAGCTTGTTTTCTTCCTGATTGTGTTTTGAGAGTCTTAGGTATGTGTAAAAATAGAAAGAAATTAAAATTTTAAAATGTAATTTAAATTTTTATTTATGATTAATCAAATTATTATTATGATACACACCAAATTTGGAGTCAAAAATCCCCTTGTAGATGCTAGAAACCATAAATTTCCTAAAAAAAGGCCCCTTTTGCATGGAATTTGTGCATACTTGAATGTATTTTTGCATATTTTTGGATTTGATTTCATGGTTAATAGATGTTTTCCATATAAAATTAATCTTACATTCATTAAATGGTCCATTTAAACATGGTTTTCCACTAAAAACCTTTAAAAATGCAAAATTTCCTTAAACCATGCTAAACTAGGCCCTTTTGGAAGCTTGGAAGCACCAACATTTGCCAATTAATGGATATTTTTGGAAAATTTATTTGGGAAAAATGATTAAAAAAATGTATTAAATTATTAAAAATATCCAAAAATATAATCTTTAAAAAATCATTTTTCTCTCTGCAACCCTACACTTTTCTTGAAAACATGCCAATTTGTAGATTTGACAAGCTTTTCTTTCTTTCTATTTTAGACCATTAAATGCATTAATAATATCTAAATGATGACATGGATATATATATTATGTCCCAAATATTCTTTAATAACTTGAAATTTCATGAAATCCTTCCTAGGTGAGGAGAAATTTAGAAAAGCCCGTTGCCTTTCTGGTTATAATGCTACAAAAATTAGCCTATCTTAAACCTGATGGTACATGAGCATAGAAGATATAATTAAAAACCAAATTGATCCATGATAAATCCCTCTAAGTCTATTTTTTACACTCAAAATTTATATCTTCACCCTTCTCTATCTGATCATACCATCATTAAACCTGCAAGTAGGTCACTATGTACAAACTAGGATGAGTGCCTATATGAAATAGTTTTGGCCATTTTTTGAATCCAAACACATGAAACTTATGTTGAATATTTTTCATGAAATTTAATTTATTTTCCCTTCCCATTATGTAAAAAATCCATAATGATATGTACTTCTCTTCTTGAAAGTGAAGAAAATATCTTATTTTTGGCTTTTTAAAAAAGAATTCAAGATTTCACCTCTAAGATAATGCATGATATGGATTTCCATGAATATATTGCATTCTTAGACATTAAAATTAAAATTTTCCATGATTTTGACGTTAATTTTTGCATGTGTGAGTACAAAATAAGTCTTTTTAGCTTTAAAATTGCATTAAATTACATTTTTAAGCCATGAAATTTTAGGATAAGGCTAAAGTTATATTTCTGAATATAACTAAAGGTATTTGGTATAATTTAATGACGTTTTACGAGAAATTTGAAATTTGAAAGACTAAAAAATGAATTTTTAGACTAAAAATATTAGTTAGGTTAGCTTGTAGAGGCTATTGATGGTTTCTAAAAATTTGAATTACAGGGGTTAGAATTTGGCCTTGATAAGCCAAATTACCAACATTTTTGGTGACTCACAGGGGTTGACTAGCCTATTGGTCAAAATAAATCACTATTTTTCATTTGAAAACAAATTTTTTTAGGCTTTTTAATACCTTTTTTGACTGACACAACAAGATTGAAGGGAAACACAACTAAACTAGAAAGCAAAGACAACTAACCTATAAAAAAATAGGGAAACAATGAAAGCAAAGCAGATTGCTTCTTGTGCTACTCACTTATTAACATAAACCAAACTTATAAAAACTAACTTAAATTAATATTATTTCCTCCAAATTAAAATGGGAATTTATTTGATTCACCATGGATCTTTGAAATGCATTTGCCATCTCTTAATGGCATCTTCTTGTAGATAGGAGCATTTATGTGTTCATGTCTTTTAGATGATGTTGTTGGGATTACAGCCTCCATTATTAGGTGCATGGATTGAAGATATGGATCCAAAATCCAATCAAATTTATCTCATATTATTCTTTGTTTCATTAATAATGCTATCTTTTCCTCATTCATAGGATAGTTATGATTTGTCTCATTCTCATCCAATGATTGAATTGGCAAATCAATTGGTATGCTTGGATTGGTATCTTCATTATGATCCATTTTAAGTAGTGGCTCAATGAGATATTAAACCTATTGGTATGGGTTTAAAAATATATGTAATATTCCATTAATTTCTTCTTGATGAATAGCTGTAATAGTACTTTTTATAAGGCATTCATCAATCTCAACTTGGGGTAGAGATGGACTATCAAAATTTGAACATAAACTCTCCAAATCACTCCAAAAGGCCTCTTCATCATGATCAACTAAAATTACATGAAATTCATTAGTATTATTACCATTTTAACATGTTTATCACATATTTATACCTTTTAGATAGATACATATGAAGTTTCTTTATCTAATACACTTGTTCCATCTTCATCTTCTGTAGAGAATGGCATCTCATCCATCCACTCAAGCTCCAACTCATCTTGATTTAAGATCTATATAATAGCATTTATTTATTAAAGCTATAAAACATTGGTATAATCCTTAGATGAATTTTTTTATATCTCATCATCAAAATATTCCATCTTAAGCTCTTCAATTTCATTCAAGAAATCATGGTATAGCTATTGTGAATGATCATCTTTTTCTTGATCACCCAAGTAACCTTTATTTTCTATCTCGTTGTTTTCATATTATTAATTTACCTCACAAATAAGAGGTTTATTCTCCAAGAGTGGCATGGTAGATCCCTATAAATAATCTAGGACATGAGATAAATCCAGTGGTTTTGCCATATATGTTTGATTTTGCTCTTGAGACTATTGAACCTAAACAATTGTCACCTCCTCTCTCTGCATATTTCCTTGAATGGATTTCTACAAAGGAAATTTTTTGGGATATTGAGGAGGTAGGGGTGAGTTTTGAATGTCATTAATGACTTTGGGGTTGATTTTATCATTTGAGCTTATGCTTGGTTGTTGTATTTGATTCTAGGTTGGAAAATCAGGTTTAGGAGACTCTAGAATTATAAGTATTACAACTTGAGGTATTATTGGGATATTTTATTGATGAGATGGACTTGGAATCCATGGATATTGATATGGGGTAGGAAGATGTATTGATCTTTGAGACTAGGATTGTTTATCTAATAACTCTTGTTTGTAGGCTAATATCTCCTCAACAATCATGTATCTTACCCTCTTCATTTCCTCCAACTCCTCATGAAAATTTAGAGAGTTTTGGAAGGGTGGCTGATACTAGAATGGGTATGGCTCATTTATATGAGGATGAAATTCATATGGATCATAAATACCATACTATGATGGTAGATAGGGATATTAATACTAGGAAGAATGACCATAATATGCTCTACAGTCTGCCATAGCCTATAACAAGATACATGAAAACAACTAATTTATGAACAAAAATGTACCTTTTGCCTTGATATTAGGACCATAGGAGTACTAAAAACTATCTTTACAGATGAATGTTATACAAACTATACTCTACCTATTGAACTCGTATCCCACTGGGTGTGTTAGAACTATTAGTTATCCAAATAACACCCTACTTGAAGGCTTGGTAGATTTGGCTCTATAACCTTCACACCTGGACTAACATTGGAATGATGTGAGATGTTAGAAACCTAAACTCATATAAAACCTCTATATTTTGGTGAGGCTAGATCCTCTTATGTATCACTCTGCACTACCTACTAAACTACTAACTGTTGGGATGAAAAGGAAGAGAAGGAAACTAAAAGGAAAATCCTATCTAATGGGGTGATTCACCTAAATTATTGGTATTCTCTAGAGTGCACCTGGATTAAATGTTTGAAAAACAAATCCACCCTCTAACTGATATAATTGGATCTTCTCAGAGTGTGGATGACTCTATGATGAGAAGAACCTCTAGAAAGGGTTGGTTCCCTTAAGATTCATCCCAAAAATCAAAATAGTTTAGTTTTTAGAGATAAATCTTAAGGGAACCAACCCTCTCTAGAGGTTATTATCATCATAAAGTCACCCACACTTTGAGAAGATCCAATTTTTTTTAGCTAGAGAGAGGGTGTGTTTTTTACATCATCAAGCTAGGTGCACTCCAGAGAATACCAATCATTCAAGTGCATCACCTCATTAGATAGGATTTCCCTTTCAGTTTCCTTATATCCCTTTTCATCTCAATAGTTAGTAGTTTAGTAGGTAGTATAGAGTGATACATTAGAGGAGATACCCTCACCAAAATCTAGAGGTTTGATATGAGTTCAAGTATCCCACATCTCAGATCATTCCAATGTTAGTCTAATTTTAAAGGTTACAGAGCCAAATCTACCAAGCCTTCAAGTAGGGTGCTATTTGGATAACTAACACCTACCATATGAGTATTTTTAAAGTTTTCCAAGTATTTCAAAGGGTAATGTGTGCTAATGAAGGCCTAATTGAATTAGGTCTCCTTAAGTCCTAAAAGGGTATTTGGTCTTATATGCTATGACCAACATATTGTAATATTTGATTCATATTTTTTTCATGTCCTAAGGCCTATTGTATTTTCAATATAAGTGGAAAAGTGTGTATGCCTACCCAAGAGATATATGAGCAAGAGCATAATATAAGAACAAGGCCTAATTATCTAGTTTGTGAGTAAGTTAAAATAAATGATATATAACTTTAAAGAGATAAAGGAGGTATTTTATACCATAATAAGGGTGCACTAAAACTAACATGAAGACCTGATAGAGATATTGTATATGAAAATCAAGGTCATATGACCTAATTAAGTGAAGAAGAGGACTAGTTGAGTGAAGAGGCCTAGAAGGAAGTTTGAGAGAGATAAGAATGTGAAGATATGAAGAGGTGGTAATAATTAGTTGGTTGAAAAAGAAGGTGATTTTAAGGTGATCAAAGTAATCAGGTGTCCAATTTGGTGTTGATTCATCTAGAGGGTTAGTGCTTCCTTGCAAGTGGGTGCTTATTAAACCTTAGTCAAGTGGGTGCTTGGCTAGTTGGGGTTAGTGCTCCATGTGAATTTGGTGCTTCACTAAATATTAATGTTTATCTTATAGTATTTTAGTCTATTTTCAAATATTAGTGGGTTTTCTTCCCCTTGAGGGTTTCCTACTCATATACATGTTTCTTGTGTTATGCTCATGTGAATGACTCTTTATGTATTGTTATATCTTTGTATTGTTTTAATGTTTCAAGGAATATTAAAGTTCATGTGAAAGAAATATTTAAGAGACTGATTCACCCCCTCCCCCCTTAGTAATTGTGTTTTGAACAACTGGTATTATATCTTGATCCTTTGAAGACAAGTCTAAGATCTTGAAGGTGATCCTAAGAAGCAAAAAATGTCCTGTGATCAATAATAAGAAGATAACATGTATGATGAAGAAGTTTACTATGATAACAAAGAAGGAGAAGCTAAACTAGACACTAAAGTTGAGCTCATAAAATATCTTGATGATTTTAAGCATCAAAATAAAACTATCAATGATCTCAATAGTCAGTTAGAAGGTGTCAACACAAGGTTTAAGTCGAAGGAAGTTGAGTATGACCAATTGAAGGAAAGGCTAGATTCCTTAAAGTTTGAGCATGAAAAACTCATAGACAAAATGAGAAAGCTTAAGAGATAGCATGAGAATTCATAACAAGTCAATAGTACCAACATGAAAAGACAAATAAGTCATCCTGATGCAATAAATGACAAGTCATCATGGGACCATGGGAAAAGGAGTAATCATTCAAAATTTAAGTACATAAATTTTATTTGCTACATATGTCATAATATAGGACACATTACAAGAGTTTGCTCTAATAGAGTTATAAGGCCCTCAAAATTCAATAATACATATGAATATATTATAATGCATAATAAGGATCAAACATTTATATGAAATCCAAACTGAGGACAGATAATATTGAGCTCAAGAATCAAGATGGACTATTTACCAAGGAGGAATAGAAGACCAAAGAGGAATTTATGATAGCTCAATCTACCTTTCAAATTCAATATGAAGGCATGAAATGGTATAAATATAGTGACTTATGAAAACATATGATAGGAGATAGAAATAAGTTCATCTCATTGAAGAATAATGTTGTAGGGATAGTGAGGTTTGGAGATAACATAACTGCCATTATAGTTGGTAAGGGTGTCTTGATTTTGGACAATGAGAAGACCAAGATATAAAATATGTTATATGTAGAAGGTTTGAAACATAATCTAATTATTTTAATTCAAATTTGAAATGAAGGACACACACTAACATTTCATGATAGAGGGTGTGATATAAGGAAAGCCAAATCAGGAAGGCTAATTGCTAATGCTAAGAGGATTGAGAACAATCTATATGTATTGAATGATATCAAGAAGGAGAGATTATTCATGAGAAAGATATATGAAAATTTTCTATGTCATAGAAGGTTAGGTCACTTAAACTTTGACAATCTAGTCAATATTAGCACTAAGAAGTCTATGAAGAACATGTTTAAGATCACCAAACCTAAAAACATATTTTGCAGGGCATGTCAACATGGTAAGCATACTAGAAGAAGGTTCAAGTATAAGGAGTACTCTACTACAAGACCCTTAGATTTAATACACACTAATATATATGGGCCTACAAGAATTCAAAGCATTCAAGGATATAGTTACTTCATGTTACTCATAGATGATTACACAAGAATGACTTGGGTTGCATTCTTAAAATAAAATTTAGAAGCTCTTGAAAATTTCAAGGAATTCAAGGATCTTGTTGAGAATGAGAAGAATGGGAAGATAAAGTTCCTAAGATCTGATATAAGAGGAGAGTTTTGGTCCAATGATTTTAATGAATTATATGAGATTCATAGAATAATAAGATAATTCTCAATATCTAAGACACCTCAGCAGGATGGGGTAGTGAAATGAAGAATAAGATAGTTCAAGATATGGATAGAACTATGATAAATGATTCTATGCTATTTAATGGATATTTAAGATAATAATTAAGTACTATAGTATACATTTTGAATAAAGGATAGATAAGAAATAATGGCAAGAAGACTCCTTATGAACTATGGAAGGGAAGACCTACTAATGTGGCACTTTAGAGTGGTTGGGATCAAATTATTTATCAAAAGAGATGATGAAGACTTTGGAAAGTTTTATTTAATATATAATAAATGAATATTCCTAGGATACTCATTAATGAGCTCAACCTATATATGTTATAACAAGAGGATAAAAAATATAGTGTAAAGTACCAACGTGAAGATTGATGAGACAAGAAAATCACACTCATAGTCAAAGGACACTTTAGAGAATCTATACTTAAATAATGAAGAGGAGACTATATATATTGATGAAAAAGAAAAATAAGTTGAAGAGAGAAAGGATTCAAAAGGATCCTCAAGATAGATTCAAAGAGATCATCTTAAATATCAAATCATTAGCAAAAAGAATGCAGGTATGCAAATAAGGAGAAGACTAGTAAGTAATCTAAATCAAGAGAATGTTGCTCTATTATCCAAAATTGAACCTAAGAGTCTGATAGAATAAATTAAATACAAAAAATTTATAGGTTTTATGAATGAAGAGTCATAAAAAATAGAGAATAATGAGACTTGGGAACTAGTTCCTAGGCCTAAAGATAATAATGTCATTGGCACAAAATGGGTGTTTAGAAACAAGTTGAATAAATATGGAGTAGTCACTAGGAACAAGGATAAATTTGTATGAAAGGGATATGCACAAGTTAAAGGGGTAGAATTTAAGGAGACCTTTGCACTAGTATCAAGATTGGATTCCATTAGTTTGTTTCTAGGATATGCAAGATTCAAAGGATTCAAGGTATACAAGATGGATGTCAAATATGCCTTTTTGAATGGGAATTTGGAATAAGAAGTGCACATTGAAAAACCCAAGGGGTTTTCACTATAAGATGACAAAGACTATGTTTTTATATTGAAAAAAGATCTATATGGTCTAAATTAATGTCCTAGATCTTGGTATTCTAGGTTAGATAGGTATATATTAGTTCAAGGATTCAAAATAGGAGTTAAAGATAGTAATCTATACATGAAGATAGAAGCTGGCCATCAATTAATAGTGGTTGTTTATGTGGATGACATAATAATTGGTAGAAATAATGATAACATGACCAATTACTTTGTCAAGGTTATGAATAAAGAGTTTTAGATGTCCATTCTAGGATATCTATCATTCTTTGTTGGGTTGCAAATCACTCAATTTGAAAACGGTATATTCATCTCATAAGCCACTTACATAAGAGAGATGTTGAAGAGGTTTGAGATGGAAGATTGAAAATCAATTAGTAAACCCATTATCATAGGGTGTAAGTTGAGCAATGAATATGAGTCCTAAATGTTCAACATACATCTGATAGGTTAATGATTTGAATTTTTTTATAAACCACAACATCTTGACCTAACATCATGAAAGTAACAGTTCTTGTGGGAAGATTTCAAGTATATCCAAAGGAGAATCATCTATAAGCAGTAAAAAAGATACTAAAGCATCTTAAAGGTAATGTGGAATATGGATTTTGGTATCCAAGAAGTAAAGAGTTCAATTTGGCATCCTACACAGATGTAGATTAGGTAGTAAGTATAAATGACAAGAAGAGTACTAGTAAAGGAATTTTCTTCTTAGGTGGGTGCCTAATTTTATGGATAATCAAGAAGAAACCATAAATAACATTATACAATTGTGAGGATTATTACATTGAATTAGCTTCATGTTTCACTTAGGGCTTATGGATGATACAGACCCTAAAATACTATAATGTGGAGTATGATTGTCCTAGATCTATCTATTGTGACAAGTGGTATAAGCATCTCAAATAACACTGTTATGCACTCAAGTACCAATCACATTCCCATCATGTATAATTTTATAATAGATAAATTAAGTGAACAAAGTGTGCACAATATCATATGTCATACATCTTGACCAAACCAGTTCCAAAGGTAAATTTTGAACACCTAAGATAGGAATTGGGTGTAATTATTACCCCTAGAAATCATTGAATAAGCCAAAGTACTTAGGGGGAGATAATTAAATTCATTAGATCCAAATAATAGGTGATTTTTTTCAAGGAGGTATGCATGGAGATAGGGGGAACATGTTTGTATTATGTTTCATAAACTCATAGTCCTATGTGTTGAGTATTTTGGTTACAAGGAGTGTGATCCATGAAGTTACAGACATCACTTTCTCATTTATGTCAAAGGGGGAGAAAGAATAGAATAGGGATATAATAATTATTATTTTAAATTTTATTTTTCCATCAATGAAAAAGGGGGAGATTGTTGAGCATTTTTCCTATTTTTGAGGTTTGGAATTGATGTTGTCATTGATGTCAAAGGTTATTAATAAAGCTATTCATAAGGTGATTAAATAATGTTCTTATTTAATAGAATAATTGAGAGGTATTACATATTTTTAGTGTAATTTAATTCATGTTATAAAACTATAATAGCATCAATAGGTGTTTCAAGTTCAGCTGTCAAGTTTCAAGTGCTTGAGAAGCCTAGTCATGACACTAGTCATAGTATGGAGAGTCCTAGTGAGAAAGTTTGAGCATGGTGGCTTGGTGAGATAGATGAACATAGGTATAATAATTTTTATGAGTTTATTTTAACATGTATTTGAGGCATTTAAACACTCATGTGAGTCTTAGGGTGAGCCTATATGGGTAGGACCTACAAACCTAGTATACAACTAAACCACCTCTAGACCATGTTTGGCCTAATGAGGCATCATGAGTTATTGTCAAGACATATGAAGGATGTTTGAAATTATTTGATCATGTGATATTTTATTTTATAAAGTCTATAATGTGTTTATATCTTGGATAATAGATAAAAGGTTAGTTTTAAGGCTTAATGTGACTTACAGGTCAATGTCTAGGCAAAAAAAGAAAGAGATGGTGGCCACATGAGTATGAGAATAAAATTTAAAGATAATAATGAGAATAGGAGAATTTTAACTAGTGTTATATATTTTAATAGGTGTGTTGACCAAGTCTAAGGTCAAATTTTGAAGGTTTAGGCTTGAAATATTTTTAAGGTCTCTCATGTGTGCATAATTAAGGGTTCTCAACCTGAGAAGGACTTTCAATTATTAATTGGTATGTGTAACATATATATGGTAACATAATATATTAATGTTACATGGTTAAGGTTCCTATCTCAAATTTCCAAGAATTATTTTGTGTAATTAGGGGCTACGCTTTATGGATGATTGTTAATAGTGGAAGATGGTTTAAACCCTTAGAGAACCCTAATAGTGACCTGATATGAAAGAAGTTGTTCTAAAGTGATCATAATGGATTGATATGTATATTTAAGTGATTTTATTTTTTATCAAACTCTCCCAAACATATCCAAGTGTGATTTTTTTTTAGGTGAGTGAGTTGAACCAATAGGAAAGGCCTTGTTTCTCAAAGATTTATTGTAGTAGTTAGAGTTGACCAATTCAGAGTTGATAAATAGATGGAATTCAAGGTTTGAGAGTTTTATTTAATTTAAATTTTGGTTTATATACAATTTATACCCATAAGGTATGCTAAAATATTCTTCCAAGTTGACCTATTGCTAATAATCCTAATGGTGCAAACAGTGAGAAAACCATGCAAAAGTGAGAAGATTTTTAGGGTTATGTTATCATGGAATAGGGATGAATAAAATTAAATGAATATATTATCCAATTATTTTAATACATATTCATTTTGGATATAATTTTTGGAGGTTAGTGGATATGATGAAAATGTTGCTCATAAGTTGACCTGTCTAGTTTAGATGAGACAATGAGGTATAAGACTATGAGATTTGTTTGGAAGACCAATATTACCATTTGAACACATTATATATCTATCTATATTATAATGTTATAATGACCTTATAATATCATATAAATTCATTTGAAGTCTCTGAAATTGGTCCTAGAGGTGTTGAAGGTCATTATTTCCATGACTATGTTTTGAGGCTAGTTGGTAGTTCAGAGTGAGCATTTTGCAAAGAAGGGTTTGAGTCCTTTTGTCCTAATTTTTAAGTATAAATAACATGATGATTACCATAATTTCATTTGATTTATTTATATGTGATTTTTTTCTATTTATTTTTTTAAAAATTATGTTTATGATTTAGTTGTTAAAGATAGACTTTCTGGGTATGCACAGGCCTAATTGTGAACAGTGTTAATGGCATGCCTCAAGTGGTTATTAGAGATAAAAGGTGTCATGTACATAATATGATATTATTATGGGTATATTTTGTTGAAATATGATATTTTACTACTATTTTTTGAGTTTTAAAGTGTTCTAAGGAGTTTAAAGGGTAATGTGTGCTAATGAAGGCCTAATTGAATTAGGTTTCTTTAAGGCCTAAAAGGGGTTTTGGTCTTGTATGCTATGAAAAACCTAGTGTAATGTTTGATTAATGTTTATGGAATGTAATAATTAATATTTTATTTAAAATATAAGTGGCCAAGTGTTTATGCATGACCAAGAGATGTATGAGCAAGAGCCTAGTATAAGAACAAGGCCTAATAGGTCCAATTGTCTACTTTGTGAGTAAGTTGAAGAAAATGATATAGAAATTTTAAGATCTTAAAGATATATTTTAGACAATAATAATGGTGTAAATAAACTATCATTAATATTTTATAGAGTTATTTTGTATGAAAATCAAGGTCAAATGATCTAATCAAGTCAAGAATAGGATTGGTTGAGTGAATAGGCCTAGAAGGTAGTTTGAGAGGGATAAGAGTGTGAAGAGATACAGAGGTATTCATCATCAATTATTTTATAAATAAGGTGATATAAAGGAAATAAAAAAAATTAGGTGGTTAATTTGGTGTTGATTCATCTAGGGGGTTGGTGCCTCCTTAAAAGTGGGTGCTTTCTAAAGCTTAGTCAAGTGGGTGCTTGGCTAGTTAGGGTTGGTGCTTTACTAAATCTTGATGTTAATATTATATTATTTTAATCCATTTTAAAATATTAATATTTTTATTCCCGTTGATTATTTCCCACTCATATATTTGTTTCTTGTATTATTTTCATGTGAATTACTCTTTATGCATTGTTATATCTTTGTACTGATTTGATGGTTCAAGGAATATTAAAGTTCATGTCAAAGAAAGTTTTAAGATATTGATTCACCCCTATCAATCATTGTGTTTAAAAAACTAAAAATTCTTGATATTCTTATTATTATAAGACCCTAACTTCTCTATGAAAATGTGCAAAACTCATTTTGTTATCCAAAGTGAATGTTCTCAAATATGATGAAATATATTCTTGAGTTTGTGTTATCCAATTAAGGTTAGGTTGAAGAACAAGAACTTGAGGATCTTGAATTGTCATGAGAAGAAAATATAGTTTTATAAAGTATTTTTTTATATATATGAACTACTCTTTGTGCCTATCTTCTCACTTTTATTCTTGAAGCAATCTCAAAATTTATCAGAGCTATAGAAGCACATGTTTCTTCTATATCTAGTTCTACCCTAATAGTATCAAATTTATAATTGCTTGTTATATTGTCAAAAATGAACAATAAAAAGCTTGAAATTATATATTAATCTCAATCTAAACCAAGTTGATTATTTGGACTCTAAAGGCCTGAAATGGTCATATGTGAGTTTACTAATTTTGGGTTGCTAGACAAACTATATAGGCTTCTCTTTGTCCATGAGCTCTTTCTACTCTTTCAGAAAATTCTAACTCTTAATTTAGGATATCTAAGATGAAATTAAATTGAGATATGTATATTTAATTATAATAAAAAAATATTTGTCTAATGTTTATCATAATATCTAACTGAGTATATTGTTCTAAGTCTAACTCAGGATATTGGAGTAGTCCTTAAGATGATGGTAGAGTCATGTGGACTAGTACAATATGGCTGGAACAAAAGTTGTAAAAGTGTGCCTCATGGTTTTTGGAAACATAATCACTGAGATGGAGGGGTGAATTAGTTTCTTTAAATCATTCATTCAATTCCACTTAAGCATACATGAACCATTCATACAAACATGAACATCTAACAAAGCATATGAAACAATACAAGATCATGAAACAAGATAACATATTACATATGTGGTAAACCATCAAGGGGAATAAAATACACTGATATCTACAAATGTACTAAAATATTATAATACAAAAACAAAATTTAGTTAATCACCAACTCCACATGGAGTAACAACCCCAACTAGCCAAGAACCCACTTGACTATGCTTTAGCAAGTACCCACTTACAAGGAAGCACCAAACCCTTAGATGAACTAAAAAAAACTCATCCACATAATTTTTTTGATCGCCTTCATAACACTATGTTTCTCAACAAACATATGATGACCACCTCTACAACTCTTCACACTCTTATCCCTCTCAAATTGCCTTTTAGGCCTCTTTGCGCAACTAGGTCTCTTCAAGACTAATTAGGTCATATGACCTTGAATTTCATATTAATACATCCTATTAGATATTCATGATATTCCCTATATTCTCTTTTGATGGTCTACAAGACCTTATTCTACTCAAGAATCTTCACTCTCCTTTGCTTCCATATTCAATTCACTAACTTGCCAATTAGGCTTAAATGGCCTTATTATTATACAATCCTCTTGATCATACACCTCTTGTTTGGCCATACAAACTTATTCACCTATATTGGACACAAAATATTCCTTAGGAAATTCTATAATCAAAGGTTTTCCAATAATTAAATAGACCAAGTCCTTCTTTAGATATCATGGAGACCTAATTCAATTAGGTATATCTTGTAACATGTAGAACATGATCCCTTAGAACACATTACACTTATATAGATACCAATATTATTTAAAATACACTTTAAATAGATCCCACATAACCTTTCTAATCTAAACACCACATTACATATTCAACTACTTCATGAAACATCCTTGCAGCGCACTATCTTATTAGTCATATGTGTAATCCAACACTATCTAATCTATTTCATGCTTAATCACCTATATGTCATGTAACCAAAACATGTTTAAAAAATATCCATGACCTTAATTTCATCTTAACTCACTTGCAACACTCTAAATTAATGACCAACATTGGTATTACTCACCCTTTATGTCTTATGGAGACCTACTTCATTAGGTCTACTCTCTTGATGTTGAGACTTGATCCTCTTGGATCCATATGGACTTATAAAACTATCAAAAAACACTCACAAAATTTTACAATGACTTCTTCTGATATCTTCTATAATTTTTTAGATTTTCATCCTTTGTTCATACCCTAAATTTTTCTTTAAGATAGACTACCCTATTAGGCATGTATACCTCAAAAACTATCTTATAAGAATGAAGTTCAATCATTTATTTATCATATCTCCAATGAAAAATGAGACATATATACATATAATAAGTGACCTCATGAACATTCTGAACTAATTTTAATAACTTCACTTAAAAAATCATGGCTCAAGATCAACTCTGCAACTTGCCTACTTAGAACTGCCATAATACTCAAAAACATAGTCATAAGGAATTAGACTTAAACCACTTGTTTAGGCACTTTTATTGACTCTTGATGAATTAAATGATCCTATGACATAATAAAATCATCCTCAAATGAAAAAATCACAAGGTTTAATGTCAAATATTGGTATCATATACTAATTCCTTGAATTATAGTCTCAGAGTCCAATCCTAAATAAACAAGCCATTTTGTGAATACATTTTATTCACGTACACTGACCTCCAAAAATTATACCAAGAATTATCATGAAATAAAAGACTCAAACAAAATTTTCATGTACTTCAATCCATTACTACTTCATGAAAACACATCAAGAATCACCTTCTCATCACTACCTAGGTTTTGAATATTTTTTTCTATTAGGCCTATTAGCGACTAGCCCACTTGAATCACCAAACTTTCACTCTTAAATAATAAAACCTTCCTATAACCTTCATGTACATAAACCATGACTCTCTAACTTATTATTTCATCAATTTAGTAACTTTTTCTAATGTAACTTTTGACTTTTACAATAACTTCTTTAGAAATAAACATGTAACTCAACATTTTCTCTCTCCTCTCTCTAACCAATACCACCTATAAGTACTTGGGAAGTCCAATACAAGATAAAATATCTTACCTAATCATACCAATCCATCCTAATCACTTTTTAGCAATATATTCAACATCGGGTCTCTATTAGGTTTATAAGAGGGTTTAAACTTGTTTCCACTCTTAACAATCATTCATAAAGCATATCTCCTCAATCCAAAAAATAATACTTATAATTTTTATCTATGACCCTTCACCATCTCCCATTAACATCTTAGGTTCCCATTCAAAGGTTTGATGAGCAAATAATCATGATAAAATCCTTCCCAACTTGAGCATCCTTCATTCTATGCACTCGACAGACCTTAAAGCACTTTTTCTTGCCTTAACCTTCAAAATTTGACCTAAAAATTCATGAATACACCTAAGAAAACCTATCACACATCTAAAAAAGGTCACCTATGCATAATTACCTTGTAAAATTAACCTTATGCCTCATTAGGCCATGCTCTCACCACCTTGCTTTCTAGACCTAAGTCTTCACACCTAGTTCTTGAAATGACCATAAAACCTATTTTTAAGATTTTAATACTTCACTCACATGCTCACACAACATCTTACATGCTCAAACGATGTCAAACATCATTTTATAGCCTTATCTCACCATGTAACCAAGCTTATGCCTTTACATAAGGTATTTTCATGCCATAACTAAGCTTCACAAGATACCTTATCCTCAAAGACACTTTATATCAATATTTTATATCCTTTACAAGCCTAATAACATCCATCTCACCATGACACCATGTTTCTTCATATATAATAATAGACATCCATTACACATGCCTTCTTAAGACACTACTAGGCTCAAGCACTTGACATCTTTGACAACAAGGACCTTCCATATTGACCTTCACATCACTCATGTAGACATAAGAACATATACCAATCATATCTTACCCTCTCATAATCACTACAACACTAATCAATATTATATCTCATATCTATAATCTTCAATGACCTCATGAAGACCTATGAGCTCATGACCATGTCAACTGACCTTCAAAACATTAGTTTGTTATAACAGAACACTCACTAGAGCACCATTGGGACATAAATGAAAAAAACAATGATAGTCACATTATATCAACCTTCATAGTCACCTTTGATATCAATCTTCACAAGATCACCTCTGGGACAACAAAGATAATCAATGGCAATAATAATGATATAAAAAAAGAACACTCTTGAGATAGTACTCTCACACCACCATAATAATCTCTTTCTTTCATGAATTACCTCACTCATGACAACTCTTCCATGTACCTATTCACTACCAATTATTCTTTACCAACTATCTCTATTTACCTTTGACATACACCTTATGTAATATGAATCTTCCAAATATGATCCTTGATATCAATCTTGATCATTAATCAATAGAGAAGATAATTCTCAATAATCTCACCTTGAAGATATTACTCAAGATGACATAAGAAGTCATCATACACATACCTCCATGTTTACTTGACCATGTACCTTCACAAGAACCTTTGACATCAATGCCAAGATTCAACGATCAATGACAATGTTCAACAATCTCCCCCTTTGCCATTGATGGTAAACACACTAAAAAAATTATGACAATCACTCTTGATGGGAACCATCTCCCTGATCTAGCTCTTGGATTTTCTCACCTTTTCTAATCTTTTTCCCCCTTTGACATTAATGACAAAGGGTCAGATGTAACTATTAGAATCATAATTTCTCCCCCTAAGTTGATACTACCTTTCATTAATGCATATAAGTGTATCATGTGGTTACAATAGTGTTTAAAACACTTCTCATTTCAAGATTCAAATAATATTTTCCATGAGTTGATAGTTTTTATCTTCCTAAGATCTATGGTGGAGTAGTAGCCAAGATATCTGACTATTTCACAAAATTATTATGTAAATGATTATTGGGAGCAACCATGGTCCTAAATTTTTGTGAAAAATGAAATTATCTTAACTAAGCCTAATTAATAATGATCAAAAATTAAAGTATAAACCCTAATCTAGAATGAATATTTATAATTAAAAAATTAAGTTACAGTCATTTGATAAAAAAATGAGAAAATAGGTAAGGTCGGGTAGAGAAGAAGGATGTATCTGTTATGAGTTCAAACATCATGACAAAGCTTAAATTTCATCAAAGACATGAAATTCAAACTAGTACATCACATAAAATACCAAAAGTATAGATCCTATCTTATACTAAAAAAATGTCTAAAGATATTTGAAACATGCAAATTATAAATCAAATTCATTTTAAAGATTTGTTTTCATAAAAAAATTACATTATCACATCTTCAAGAAAAGTAATGAAATTTAAATGAACCTAAAAACTTTTAGTCAACCTATCATAAGCTCAAATAAATAACCCTGCATTAACATATGCACATCTAAAATTCATAAAAGAAATTCAAATCTACACACCAAACCAGAAATTTGAAGAAGCAACCCTGATAATAAATAAACAAAAAATTATTAGACAATCTTTGCAAAATTATCTTTCTTGCATGACTTGCTCCAAAATTTACACAAATTTTTGCTTTAATTTAAAAAATTCCTCCTCTTTACAATGGAAATACCTCCTTTTATAGGCAACCTATGAGGTATGTCAGTCAGTCATTATCAAATGAGAATTAGACAAGTGTTAAGGATAGTTGTCCTTTTACAACATTCTAAAACTAATGACACTTTTCAAATATGACTAACCTACAAGCCATGTGTGTTACACATTGCACATGCTTTTATAGAATAAAATATTTTTTTCAAAATGATTTACATGGATTTGATATAAAAGAATATACTAAGTCAACTCAATTAACTTTGAGATGCCCCTATAGCTGCTACCTTTTGCTTTTATGTGAATATCTTCATGGATTTTTCATATTTTCCATCAATCAATCTAAAATTGGTGATTGGATCCATGAACAACTCCTCTTATTTCCCTGCCAAACCTTTAAAAACCTCATCTACATTGTCCATTAATTCTTTGACGCTCCTAGCATCACTAATCTTTTCATTGGCAATCAAGATCATGGTTAAGATACATTTATTATTTTCCCCTATGGTGACCTTGATTTTATTCTTGACATCTAAGATGAATTGTGTTGCCATGTATTGTAATTATTCATCACTAATTAAACCTACTTGATTGGGAATGGTTAGATCCTTGATCAAGCTCCCTAGTGTTTGTACCATTCTTCCCTTTAGCTATTTGAAAGCATTTGAAAGTCCTTCCATGCCTTTTAACCAATTATTCATATCTTTGACTTTCTCCATCAAGACTATCATATCCATATTCAAGTGTGATAGGCTAACTATACTAAGTTTAGGAATCTGATTCTTTATTAATATCTTGATTAATGCCTTTATTTTATTGTTATAAGCTTGTCATTGATTGATTTGGTTTATAGCCATGGAATTTTTCTTGTTCACTATGTCTAGTTTGGATCTTATTTCTTTCAAGAAACTAAATATTTCATAGATAGTTGCTTCAAAATCATTGAAAATATCTACTAGGACTGACAGAATTGATTGCTCTTCTAGATTATTATTCTCTTACTTCAGTCCTTTGATTTTAAATTATCTAAAACAAACTTGAACAATCATTATCTCTAGTGTTTAATGAGGAAGCTACAAACTCTGTATCCTTGAAAATTCAATCTTATACATAGGTACAATTCAAATGCTTTCTTTGAATTAGCTCCATATGTTTCCATTATTATGATATTGATTGAATTATGTGCTTGAGAATGACAATTCAAATCTTATGGCTATCTGGTTGAACTCTTTGAAATTTTTTGATCATGAAACTCTAAATTCTAGACTGAATTAGTGAATGCGAGAACAATTTAGTGCTTTTCATATGTTCTAGGTATTTTCAAAGGTTTAAACAAAGATTTGATAGTGGTAATCAAGTTTGAAAAATGTTTTTTGGTGACTTAGATCATATTTAAATATTGTATTTATAAGTTTGCATGTTCTAGTCCACCAAATATTTTGATCTAGCATCTTTTCCTATGTGGCATCCCTTTGTCATGATATTTATTTAATTTAAAGACATGACCATTGTCACCTTGGACACATGTCATCATCTCATTCCTCCTATATATTTTATTAAATTTGCTTCATCGATCTCCTTAAGAGTTTCTTAGCCTTGAATTTCAATGTGGCAATTGATCTTTAATCTGGGCTTCTGAGATCATATCACTTGGTAGATCCATGTTCAATATATGTACTATTCTCATAGTCACCATTGGGTTAATAATTTCATACCACATGGAAACCTTGCATTTAATTTAGGTTCTTTAACTCCTTAACTCACTTCATACCATTGATCTTTAATCTATATGATTGAATGCATGTCATTGATCTACTAAGCATATGATCAAATGTGGGTCATTGATTTATTTCCCATTCACCCATTTAAACATAAACCATTGATCTTTATCTAATTTATTACAAGCATGACACTTATTACTGTCACATCCGATCTTAATATCCTTTGACATTCTGACTTCAAGCACCCTATTAGATCTCCAATTGCATGATTTAATATGATCTATTGATCTTTGATCTTGACTTTTTGACCCCAACCTTCAATGCATATCATTGATCAGGATGTGTATGTAGGAACACACAATGTTGATCTTTGATCTGGGAACTTTGACTTCTTAATTTGAAAGATCATATATGTTTAGTTGATCTTGAATTTGATCTTTCAAGCTTTTTCCACTTGGTAGTCATGAATTTAATTCATATCTATGAACAATAAAATCAATGAATAAGTGCTTAGGATATATAAATACTTAGGGTTATTTTAGACTAATGTTTTAATGAATTAATAAACTCAATTAAAACTTATGTTAAAGTTAACCTAATATTAAAATTTAATAAAATGACCCATGGAAAATATGAATCTATTTTAATAAAAACTTAGGATAAATTAATTTAGACTAAAGTTTTAAATGTTGAAACTTAGATTCAATTAATCAATTAGGACTAAACGTTAACATAATGTTACAAATGTGACCAAATTAATTAATTGACTAAGGGTAAAATTAACACTAAATCTTAAACCCATGAATACTTGTTCATTCTAATGGAGATCCATGGCTCCTACAACATGGAAACACATGAGTCAAATATTAGAAACATTGGAAAAATTTAAATAAAGCTTATATATTAACAGGCCAATGTAAGTTAGATTAAAGCATGATATTTAATAATGCACTCTTATTAGGGTGAATGCCTAATTTATAGCACAATTTTCAAAATTAAACAAGGGTCCTCATTTTTCAAAAATGGGGTTGTGTTGACCTTAACAAATGGAAACTTATGGGGGAAACATTGAAAAATGTTAGAATTCAGATAATCTTAGTTCAAAATAATAAACAAACTAATCATTCCACATGATCAAGTACCATTATTAAGATCAATTCATGATTAAAAAAGTCTTAAAAATGTGAAATTAGGTTTAAACATCAACACTCAGTCATGTTGTGTGTGTGATTTGATTCATTCACTAATTGACATGGGATTTAGAGGACAAATTCTATATTTCATGAACTTAATAATTAACATAGACTTGCAACATATTTATATATTAATTATGAATCATGATTTTTATAAAAATAGAAGGCTTGGGCATTGCTCTGCCACCATCCAGGTGTTTATATCCCCAACATATATAACTTTTGTTCCACTCTAGGCTTTTCTCCATTGCCATCCAAGAATCCATAGCTTTGGTGGAGGTTACCATAATCACTTTTCTCAAAAACCTTTTATATTTTTAATAAGGATTTTTTTTTGTATTTTTCAACTACATTTAGCTTTCCAACAAAGGTTGGGAACTAGAATTAGCTAGGTATTTGGTGTTTTTGTCAAATGCTTTATCTTTAGACAATCATCCTTGGTTATAGAATTCATCCTAGGTAATAATGTTCTTTGATTTCTAACATGACTTTGTTCTAATAATTTAAACTTTCACTCAAATATATGCAATCCTTATTGCAATCAAACTTAGATCAAAACAAGCTTTAATATTTTCAAGGAATAATTAATCTATATATTAACCTTCACCACTTTATCATAAACATAACATTAAGTTCAGAATTTCTAAAATCCATGGTTAACCAATGTTCAAAGAATAATTAATCTATATATTAACCTTCACTGCTTTATCATAAACATAGCATTGATTTCATAATTTCTAAAATCCATGGTTAACCAATGTTTAGGATTCATATCCTCATTATTGGTTTATGAAGTTATTTTGATCCTTTAGATGGATTTGGAGCTTGAGACCTATCTTGGAAAAGACTTATTAAAATACAGAGAATAAAACAAATAAAATAAACACACAAAAAGAAAACAAATATTCACAAACATTATTTACAAATAAGGAATAACAATGAAACTAATCTAAACCTACAAACACTAATCCTAACTAATCTTATAGATTACTCCATGAAGACTTGAGGTGGAACAATAGAGAAGTAATGCTTAAGGTTTTTCCCATTGGTTGAAAAAGTGAACTCTAATCCCTACAAGTATTTGAGATTAAAGGTGTTTTATCCAAATGTCTTATAAATTTGGTAAGGGCCAATCCACAAAGGAGTGAACTTCCCATGTTTTCCTTTTGACTCAAATGATTTGTCCCATAGGATAACTAGGTCTCCCTATCTAAACACCTTGAACTTTGAAAAATTTTAATTCCATATTTTAATAGTTGTTTGATGTCTACTGAAGTTAGAATTTTTTTATTATCTTGCATCCTCTATTTATATGATATTAAACAACCTAGAATTAACATATTCTTGACCTTCTTCTGTATACTCCTGCATAAACTTGTAAGTTATAAATTTAAGAGTAATTAGAAAGATTGGTTCATTTCCATATACCAATAGAAATGGTGATGCTTTCAAATCTTGTTTTACTCTAGTTCTATTTGTCTATAGAGAATACTTTAGAAAATTATTCCATGTTTTTGGTTCGTGAGTTACATATTTTTGAATAACTTTCATCAAATTCTTGTTTGTAGACTCTAAAACTCCATTACCCTAAGGGTAATGATTAGATGAAAATATAAGATCTATTTTTTTTATCATAGGCCCACTCGGTCATTTATATATATGTAAATTATTATCCGTTATCATAGACCAATGATACTAGTGTTCCAAACCTGGTGAAAATGCTTTCTTCCAAGAACTTGATGACATCTTCAGTCCTAAACTATTTTGTTGCTACTACCTCTATACATCCTATACAATAATCTATGTTAATTAAAACATAATTATGCCTAGCTAAATAATTAGGGTTGATAACCCCTACAAATTCTAGACCCCATTGAGAAAATGGTTTGTCAATTAAAACTAGCTTCAAGGGCATAGCTGCTTTAGGATCCTTTGTACTGAAGATTTGGCATTGATGACATTCCCTAACATGCTTGTGAGCATATTTGAAAATGTTTGGCCAATAATATCCTACCCTTAAGATTTTTTAAGTAGTTTTTTTCTCAGAGGGGTGTCTACTCCCAACTTTCTCATGAAAGGTACTTAAGGTTCTAGTTGATTCTTCCTTTGAAACACATCTCAAATATGTTTAGTCATAGTCACTCCTATAAATTATCATGTTTTTGATCAAGAATTGAGCTGATTTGAGCCTCAAAGCTCTTATTTATTCTTTATTTAATCCTACAAGATAAGAAAAATTTATTAGAAAATTAATGATTGCATCATACCAATCATTTGGTTGAAATTATTATTGGTCAACCTATATGATTTTCACTTTGGGATTAGTGTTAGCATTCATTTGAGTTAATCCCTGACAACTCACCAATTTAGTAGTTTTCATTTCAAGATCATATTCCTAGAGTATGGACATCCACTTACCTCTTCTTTATCCTAACTCACATGACTCACCATGAGTTTGGTAACAAGGTTTGGAAATATAGCATACACTTTATTCCTACCTTAATAAAAGAAAATGTTTGTTTATCAGTTAGGAAAAAAATTAACTTAGAATTTTGAAGTTAGTAATCATAGATGCAATTAGATGATCTCATTTGTCAAATTTTTGAGTTAATACAATTACTTTAATATGTTCAGAAGGAAAAGAATAAAGATAAAAAAACTTTTGTAAAATCAGGACTTATCAGCACAAGTACATGTCTTATTATTTCCTTGATATCCTTGAAGGCTTTCTTCATTTCTTGATTCCATTTTACCTTTGCATCCTTATTTCTCATTTCATTGAGTGGTTTCACAATCTCTATAAAATTAAAAATGAATTTTATTACAAAATTTATCTTCCTAACGAAATAATTTACCACTTTTCTACTATTTGGGGGTTCTATTATAGATAAAGCATTGACTCTTTCTAGATCTATAGAAATCCCATATTTAGTTATCAAATGTCTTAGAAATTCCCCTTTAGTTACACAAGATATGATCTTCTTAGGGTTAAGGAAAATTCCATACCTTTGATAGCATTCAAATACTTGTCTTAAATGTATTATGTGATCTTCCCAATTTTTTGAAAACATAGTTAGATCATCCATATATATGATGATAAATTTATCTATCAGACATTGAAAGGAATGGTTGATAGCTCTCTAAAAGGTAGCTCCTACATTGATGAGTCTAAAAGGCATCCTCTTTTAGGCAAAAGTGCCCCATTTTATTGTGAATACAATCTTCATTCTATCTTCCTTATTAACAAGTACTTGAACATAACCTAAAAAAACATCTAGGAAAGACATGATGGTATAACCACTAACAATTTGAATCACCTGGTCAAGGGATGGTAAAGGATAATGATCTATTTTAGAATATTTTTTCAAGTTTCTAAAATCTATCCATAATATAATCTCTCCATTTTTATTTATAACTAGTACTAGATTAGCTACCTAGGTAGAATTTCTAATTAGATAAACTATTTTTACATCTAATAATTTCTTGACCTCTTTATAAATCAATGGTTCAAAATAGGATTAACTAGTCTTTGCTTCTGTCTAAATGATTTACAAGCTTCTTTTAAGGGAATGGTATGGGTGATAAATCAGGAACAAATATCTTCAAGTCATCATAAGACCATGCAATAACATCTTTGTACTTGGTCAATAATTCTCTAGCCTTTCTAGACTCTTCATTTGTGCATATTGTACCAAAGTTTAATAGTTGAGGTTGACCTTGAGTTCTTATGTCAACTACCTTATAATCCTTCCCATTTGCCTTGGGAACTTTAGTAGTTTAAACTAGCTTATATTTGGAAAATAGTATTTCTAAGGCAATAATGCCTTTGGGAATTTTGTTAACATTCAATTGTATTACAACAGAGTTATCATTGACCTCATCAATAATATGAGACTCAAACACTCCTGATTTATTCATGAATTCAATGATATGTTGTTCAACACTAAACACTTGTAGATGATTAACATTATTAGGTACAAAGGGACATGGGATTAGTTTAATATTAAGCCTTTGTGAATATTGATTTGGCATTAGGTTAGCTACAATTAAAGATAGCTCATTAGTAGACTGGTTTCCTTCTCTAGGGATTGAAATAATATTGAAATCATAAAAATAATCAATTAAGTCCTATACTCTAAACTTGTATTTCTTGAGATAAGATAATTTACATTGATACTTGATTCTAACCTGATTGACTACTAGTTCAAAATCAACATATACTAGTAATTCTTTAACCATGTGTTTAGTAGCAAATTATAGTCCTAAGATCAATGCTTCATACTCTGTTAATTTATTGGTGTAAGGAAATTGAAGTTTGTAAGAGGCATTGTATTCTTTCCCAATGGGATTGATTAAAATTATTTCTACCCCAAATCTAGATTTACATCTAGCACCATCAACATATAATTTCCAAAGTCCAAGCATAGCATGAGAGTCTTTATAATTACATACCTAAGAAGTGTCAAGCGCGTAGACCCCTAAATTAGAAATAACCAAATTGAACCTTTCATTAGTTGCATTATATTTAGTCATCATATGCTTTATCAATGGTTCTCTTTCAATCCAAATTTTATTAGGAACACCCCGCCATGGTAGCCACATATGAAATAAATTAGTTGACATGTATCCATTCAAATCTTTGGTCTAATATTTGTTAAACAACATCCTATAATCATATGGAATGTCTACAACATGAATATCAATTAATTTCTACATTCTTGTCTCTAAATCAATCTGTATATTCACATTCAATAATTCATGGATCACTTTAAATCTAGATTTGTCTAATTAAGTCACTACTCTATCAAAATTAATAGGAGTTAAACCAAGATTTTCATAAATACATTTTGGCATGATATTTGCAAAGGCACCTAAATATAACAAATAATTATGTAGTTTCTTACCAAAATATCTAATTTTTAGTAAAAAAAGGTGGAACCTCTATCTTATTATTGTATATTACTACATTTGCATTTGTAGGTTTCTATGATTTACTGGGTTTTCTAATTAAAGATTATAGCAACAAGTCTCTATGTTCAATTATCTAAGTCAATTCATGTAATGTGATATTATCTTTAACTATGTTCATATCCTCTACTATATTATACCCACTCCAAGTAGAATAACTAGATGAATCAACGTTATTTTTAGTGTTACTTCCCTTTGGAGGTTCTAGATTCTTATCTACTTTGGGATCAGGAGGAGTATCAAAGTTGTTGGGTAGAGTAGAACTTCTCATTGGTTGATTTTATTCTCTATTAATTAATGTATAAGTATTATTCAGATACTTTTTAAAATCATGAATTTCCTCTGGAATATATTTGGGTTCATTCTCATCTTGGAATAGAAAATCAAAGGTCTCCACCATAAGAGTTGTTTCAAAAGATTTAGATGTCTCAAAAGATCTAGATGTCAAAAAAAAATTATATTTTTTAGGCATAACTTAAAATGTATCCAATTCATCTTGAAATACTTCAAAATCTTTAAAAAAATTCTACATAGTCTAACTCACCATGTTTTGTAATGTTGTGAGCCCTTTAATAATTAGTTAAAGATACATCATAAATGTTTATTTTAGGTATGTTCATAGAAGTAGATGACTCATTATTATTATTTTTATTAATTTTTTTAAACTTATTTATAGGTATTTTAAACTTATGATAAGAATAATTTATGTTGGGAGTCTCCCTAATGTTACCTACTTGTCTTTGTTACTGAAGAAAATCAGTGCTCGATTTTTGAACCATTTTCAATATGGAGTCATTTTCATTTGTAGGTGCCTCTAAATTGTGGACTTGAGTACTAATACTAGATATTGGTACCATAGATAATTTATCTTCTGGATGTGATCCAATTTTAGATTTATTTATCAATCCTAAGTTCTGACTAGGATGACCATGACTTAAAGGTAATTGGTTAAAACTAAAGTTTGATTCAAAGCAGATATATTTTGATTAGAATTTGGCATGGCATTAAAAAAAGGAAAATTAGGATTAATATTAGGCATAGCATATGCTAATTTAACTTGGGGTTGTATTCGATCACTAATTATCATAGCTTCAGTATAAGCTAAAGCTAATGTATTTATGACTCTAACAGATCTTTTCAAAAATACATAAGTCATTAGATCTAAAGCATCCTTATAAATTTCTAAAGCTAAAGTTTTATTAGGCCTATAGGGAGCTATATTTCTGATAAACATCTTTTCAAATCTATCATTGAAATCTATAATGGTTTCATTTGAATATCTCTTTATCGTAGTGAATTTTTGATATAGAACACAAGGACTAATGACCTTTCCAAAATGATCAATGAAATAACTATTGAAATCATTCCATATAATGATGTAATTTTCAAGAAGGTTTAGAAAAAAATCATATGTTACATCTCTAAAGGTAAAATTAAATAATCTACAAGCAACATTTTCATGAACTACATTTAACAATCTTAAAGGAGCTTTAAAATACTTGATATGTTCTTCAGTAGTAACAACACCTATAGGACTAAATTAAGGTAAATATTTCTCTAGATTTATTGGTAAGTCATGTACCTAATTAGGTACATTGATAAAATATATAGATAACCAAGCCATACCTTGATGAGTATTGAATGTAGTAACAAAAATAGGTGAAGTAGCTTGAGATTTAGAAACACTACACTTACGTTTATCTGTGTTTGTTTTCCTATGAATTTTCAAGAAAAAAAGAGGTAAACTCATGGTATTTATATCTTATAAGATTCAAAACTTGTTCAAAACATGATGTGAAAACTTTATCTTTGCAAAGACAAATGATCTTTAGTTCAAACTTTTCAAATAACAATTCAATTCTCATAAATAAGTAAATTTGGACGTTTAGATTTCTAAGTTCAGACAAACTGTTCCCAAATTCATAAAAATATTTCAAAGGATGACTATATTTAACTATATTATCTTAAATATACCTCCAAACTTTTGAATATTAGAGATCTTTACACAAAATTACTATCACTAACCTTAGACATGTTAGATTCACAAAGCTTCATTAACCTTTACAATAATTTCACATAAATATTCAAAGAATAAATATATTTAGATAAATAAGCCTAAATATTGGCCTAAAACCATGAATCTCAGTGATCTTTACAAATCTAAGCTAAGAAAAATACAAATATGCAAAGGATCAACTAATCTTTGAACAAAATTCACTAAAATCAACTCAAGATACTTTAGACCCACAAATGTTTAGCTCAATGCTCTCCTTATAGCACCAATGGAATGGCCTATTGATGAATATAATTGTATCATAAGGTTATCATAGTGTTAAAAACACTTCTCATTTCAAGATTCAAATAATCTTTTACATGAGTTGTTGGTTGTGATCTTCTTGAGATCTATGGTGGAGTAACAACCAAACTATTTGACTATTTCACAAAATGATTATGTAAATGGTTATTGGGAGCAACCATGGTCCTAAATTTTCTTGAAACATGAAAGTTTTCATAATTAAATATAATGAATAATGATCAAAACCTAAAGTCTAAACCCTAATCTAGCATGACTATTTACAATAAAAAATTAAGCTACAATGATTTGATCAAAAAATGAGAAAATAGGTAGGGTAGGGTATAAAAGAAGGATGTTTCTATTATGAGTTTAAAATCCATGAAAAAGCTTAAATTTCATCAAATACATGCAATTCAAACTATTATATGACATGAAATTACCAAAAGTATAGATCATATCATATACCAGGCAAATGTCTTAGGGTATTTGAAACATGCAAATTATAAATAAGATTCACTTTAAATATTTACTTCCACAATAAAATTGCATTAGAACATCTTCAAGAAAAGTAATGAAATTGAAATGAACTTAAAAACTTTCAGTCAACCTAGCATAAGCTCAAATTAACAACTCTGAATTAACATATACACATCTAGAATTCATAAAAGTAATTCAAATCTAAACATCAAATGAAAAACATGAAAAATAAACCATGATAACAAAAGGAAAAATAAATATGAGACAATCTTTGTAGAAATCTCTTGATTACATTACTTGCTCCAAAATTTACACAATTTTTTTTTGCTCTAAAAACTTCATCCTCTTTACAATGACAATACCTCATTTTATAGGCAACTTATGAGGTATGTCAGTCAATCATTATCAAATGATAATTAGACAAGTGCCAAGGACAATTGTCCTTTTACAACATTCTATAACCAATGAAACTTTTCAAATACGACTAACCTATAAACCATGTGCATTAAACATTGCACATGCTTTTAAAAAATAGAATATTCTTTTCAAATGATTTACATTGTTTTGATATAAAATAATATCCTAAGTCAACTCAATTGAATTTGAGATGACCTTGTAGCTATATTATTTTTATTTTGTGCCAAGATCATCATGGATTTGTCATATTATCCATCAATCAATCTGAAATTGATTATTAGCTCCATGAAAAACTCCTCTTCTTTCCCTATTAAATCTTTGAAGATGTCATCTGCTATGTCCATTACTTCTTTGATGCTCCTAGCATCACTAATATTTTCATCATATATCAAGATCAAGTTCAATATACATTTATTATCTACCCCTATGGTCCCCTTGTTTTTATTCTTGACCTCTTGGATGAATTGTGTTACCTTGTGTTAGAAATCTTCATCACTTATCAAACCTACTTGATTGGGAATGGTTGGATCCTTGATCAATCTCCCTATTATTTATACAATTATTCCCTCTAGATTTTTGAAATCATTTGAAATTCCTTCCATGCCTTTTGACCACTTATTCATGTCTCTAACTTTCTCCATCAAGACTATCATAGCCATATTCAAGTTTAATAGGCTAATTATTCTAAGTTTAGGAATCTAATTCCCCATTAATATCTTGATTAATTCCTTTATTTTATATTCAAAATATTTTCATTAATTGACTTGGTTTATAGCCATAGAATGTTGCTTGTTCACTATGTCCAGTTTGGATCTTATTGCTTTCAAGAAACTAAATTTTTCATAGATAATTGCTTCAAAATAATTGACAATATCTACTAGGACTGACAGAATAGATTACTCTTCTAGATTCTTCTTCTCTTGATTTAGCACTATGATTTTACATTGTCTAAAACAAAATTGAACAATTATTATCTCTACTATTTAATGAGGAAGCTACAAACTTTGTAACCTTGAAAACTTGGCCTTCTGCATATGATGATAGGTAATATTTAACTACTTTCTTTGAATTAGACCTTTATGTTGCCATTGATATGATATTTTTAGTCATATAAAATGAAAAAAATTGTAACTTGAGTGTGACTTGTGACATCCATCCCATAAGTCCCTTTTTCTTGCTTTCATGACCCTTATAACCATCTTTTGTTTGATTCTTAGTCATTCATAGCCTTTCAGACCTGATCCCAGCTAAGTCAAACCCCTGTTTTCATGACATATCCATCCCCCCAAGTCCCTTTAGCTTATGAGTATTTCACCCAACTTGGACTATAGCACCAGACCTTAGGGTGTCCTATTTTTGACACTCATGTCTAATCATATTTTGAGTCCAAATGGTCATTTCCTCTTAGTTTTTATCCTCCTTTTTATCAACCTAACATGAATACATTAAACCCATGACCAACATATCCTTATAAAATCCCATTCAAAGTTCAATTATAAGGGGTTGGTAAATATCACAAAGAAAGCAAGAATACAAGCAAGACCACTCAAGCATATTTATCTATTCTATGCATATAACCATCCAATACCATTTCTAGCTTATTCAAATCCTTACACTAGTCTCTAATCACCTCAAGTACACTCAATTTAACATTTTTCATCTTCATACACACTATTTCACAAAGTACATCAAGTGGGAGACTACATATGCCTTGATCCCTCTTCAGAGTATTGGTATGTAGGTAGTGTGCCCACACAAGGTGTGTGAAAACACATTTAGTGAATCTTACACACAATAACCCCTCCTTATTTCTCAAAATTAGTCAATACATAATGGAGTCTAGGTTTTGAAAACAAAATCATATCTATAGGGAGTTATACAGATATCTAATAGTCAAAATTGCATAGGTAGGGTCTCACAAACATAGTGAATAAAACCCAAAAATCTTATGTCTCCTAGATAACAGTGACAAAAGTGGACTATAGAATTATAGCTAAGGGTGTCCTATTTTTGGCACTCCTATCCAATCATAAAACAAAGTCTCGATCCTAATTTACAATAGTGTCTCAGTCCTACACAGTGAATTCCATCTTCTATCTTAGTCGTATTAGTTAATTTCTAGGTAAGTCTTGTTTTATTTCCCTTATTACTATTTTTAGAAAATTTCAAATTGTAATCAAATTATAAAAATTAGTAGCTTAATTATTTCATATTTATTTATTTATTGTACTACTCAGACCCTTTAACTAAATTAGGAAAAATATACCAATATTCCTAAAAATTGTTAAATCATTTGGTGAACTTGACTTACTTCATTTATGCATAAAAAGCCTAGAAACCCTAGGATAAATTTCTTAATAATTTATCCTATATATATTTTTTAATTTTTTACTTTCATAATAAAATCAAAAATTTAATTTTAAAATTTTTTAGTTATTTTAAAATTTTGTAGTAATTTAAAAAAAATTCAAACCCTAGTTGCCCATACTAGGTCCCAATATTTTCTTAGTAATTTTCCAATAATTTTCTAATTTCTTACTAGCTTATTTAAATCATAAATACACTTAAAATTTTAAAATTAAATAGTAATTTTCAAAAATAATCATTTTTCAAAACTCTAGTTGCATATACTAGGTCCCATTAAATCATAAATTATCCAATAAATTTTGATTTTTTACTTACATATTTAAATTAAAAAATTTCATCAAATTTTAAAATTCCTTATCAATTTTAAAATAAATTCATTCAAAACCTTAGTTTCATATACTAGTTCCTATTTTTCTTCTTGAGGTATCACCTTACATGTTTATGAGCTTCGTATCCTTTTTATGCACTTTCTAGTTTATTATTTTTAGGACTTTACATTTCCTATATTCAATACTTTATTTACATTGCACTTTTCCTATTACAACTTATTTAAAATAATTTAATCCATTTTCAATTTGTTTTTATATGTTAACAATGGCCCAATACACTAGTTTTGATGAAATTGATAAAAGAAAACTTCAAGAACTCTTAATTAAACACACTAACATGCAAGATGATATGGTTAAAATATTACAAGAAGAACGATAAAGAGTGAACAATGGCCAGTCTTCTCAAATCACAAAGTAACTAATTGTAAATGGCACTATGGGGGTAACTATGTCTCAACAACCCCCTATAACAACCCAACCTACCTCTATGCCACCTACTACAACTAGTAGAACTTTATCTCCTAATGTGTCAACCCTTATGCAAGAGATAAGATCTATTTAATCCAAGGTGTTATATCTCGAGCAAGGTGCCTCTAGACCTACGTAGGCTTTAGATTCTTTTTCTCTATTACATACACCATTGGCACATAAAATTGCTTTTAAACCCTTGCCACAAGGTTTTATTCAACCCAAGATTACTCTATATGATGGCAAGGGTGATCCAAAGACATATTTGAGAGATTTTCATGTGGTATGCTTGGACTATGTATGACTGGCTACTTACCAAGTTATTTCCATAGAGCCTAATAGATTATGCTTTATAATGGTTCTATAGTCTACTGAATCAGTTGGTCAATGCATTCAATCCTTTAGCTGACATGTTCCTATCTCATTTCATCATTAACATTAGTGATAAGGTTTTTTATGCCCAAGTTACACAGTATAAATAAATTTCAAATGAGCATCTCACAGATTATGTTCTTCGATATAAGACTATCTTGGCTAAGATGACAAGCCCCATGATCAATCAAGAGTTACAAGATCTCTTCAAATAGAGTATTCTACCAGCTTTACATGAATTAATTATGTTCAAAATATTCTCTTCCTTTACTAAATTGCGTCACACACTAAAGGAAAGAGAATTGAATCTCATTTCAATGGGAAAAATCAAGTACACAAGTATATTAGAAACAACAAACGAGAGTAATAACAAAGTCCCATATAAAGTCAAGGTCAATGATAGCAAGAGTCAAAATAACTAATAGTTAATGTGGATTTCAAGCCCCCTTAGCATGTGGTTTTATCATCACCTCCTCAATGAACCTTTACAAATCTACTAGTTTCTCCAACCAGAGTTTTACAGTAGATATTGGAATGTGACATCATATCTCTCCCTCTTATTTTGGAATTTGACCAACAAAGCCTCTTCCATAAGGATATGATCAACATGCATTTTACAAGTTTCATAGGGCACTAGGCTATATAACAAATAGATGCATCAGTTTGATACACAAGGTATAAGATTTGATATATGGAAATCATATTTATCTTGACACTTCAGTTGAGCCTCCTCAAGCAAAGCAAACATAGGATAAAGATTTGAAAATATTCTCAAATCTCTTTCTATACCATTCTAAACAAGAGATAGTGGACACATTAGGGGTTCACCATGTATATCATGCACATCTTCCACCAAATATATACAAGCCACCTTCAATTAACACATCCTTTGAGTAACATGATTGGTGTATATAATTCTAGAGTTCCAGTTAGACCTTCCATCTCCTTCATAGAGTAGGAGATCATTGAGGATGATTTGGATTATCATGCACTCTTTATCAGAGCTTACATTCATAATCATCTTATTCATAGCATTCTCATAGATAATGGATCTAGTGTTAACATGTACACTATGACATTATTGCAGCATTTGGGATATTCAAAGTAGGATATTACCTCAATGGACATAAATATCAATGGATTTAGTGGGCACATATAGATTTTATTGGGTGAGATTGTACTTCTTTTACAAGTTGGTCTAATATACATGCCCACAACATTTATTATAGTTCCCAATGTAGGAGTTTTTTATATGCTACTTGGTCGACCATGGATTCAGAAACTTTGAGTAGTACCTTCTATAGTTCATAGATGCATGAAATTCATTCACACTAATCAGGTTGTTATAGCTGGTGGACTTCCTTATGAGTTACCACTCCCAACTTTAGAGATTTATACTATTCCATAGTCACCAATTTTATCTTTGCCAATAGTTTTAGTTTTGCCACCAGTTATAGTTCCTCTTCTAGTTCTAATTTAGACATAATTAAGGCATCCATCACCATCATAGAGAGTTCATACACCTCCATAGCTTCAGGATTCTATATAGCTTCTAGATATAATGTTCACACCTAGGGTAGTATCACTAAGATCTCATGCATCTACTCATAGAGCACATGTTCATAGAGCTTCTCTTACTACAAAATGGGTCCCTAAGAGCCCTATAGTTGCATCCACTTAGATTTATAGAGGGACCCCATAATTGGTTTCTACTTTAGAGATTTTAGAGCATTTACAACATATACATATTTTAGATTCATAGTCTTAGCATTTCCATCATGCTTCATGATCATGCATGATTCCTCTCTTTAATACATGACACCATGATAGGGATTCTCCCATGGGACTCATTGGTTAATATCACTTCTTCTCAATTTTACATGTACATAGTTTATTTTTGTTTACTTGTACATAGTTCCTTCTCAATATCTTGTACATAGTCTTCTTGTGATTGATTGTACATAGCTCAAATATAAAAAATTAAAAAACAATTCAAAATATCAAAAATACCAAAAACATTCAAATATTTAAAAATATAAAAACATGCAAATAATCCAAAAACACCAAAATTCTTTTTATTGTATGTATCATCCATGCTTTACATATCTACTATCATGCTAGACTTACATTTGTTGATCTATGTTATTGTTTTTCAATTTATATACATTACCATGCTTCACTTGATCTTCTTTGAGTGTGTGTAGTGAAATCCAAATCCTTGATTACTTCACTCCACCAACTAAGGGAGAATCATGCTTCTACACTGAGACATACATTGATATACATCCCCATTAGGGGCATCTTCTACATGACTACACCATCCAGGTTATGTCATTCCTACACCATGCACTCTATATTATCATGTTGATGTATATTACTTACTATATTACACAAACTACTATATTTATATTTCACTAATAAATAACACTTATGTATTTCGTAGCATATACTTAGTCTTGTATTACCATGTCTTGAATACTTTCACATTCTTGCTTTGATTAGTTAGATGTGATTGTATTTCTAATATTTACATTCTTTTCTTTCTTTCTTTGCATAGCTAGACTGATTACATTCTTTCATTCTTGTTTTGTCTCTTTTTTGTGCCTTAAGACATTTACCAATGTCCTTTGGTTCTATTCATGTGTATGTCTTATGACATTTGCCAATGTCCTTTACCTGTAATCTTCTATGTGACTATGGATATCATGTCAACCTTGTTTGTTTTCAAATGTATGTGTATGTGGAATTTTAACATGCCTTATATGCTTTCTTTCTAATTTGAGTGACATCTACCCATGTCCTTTATTTTCTTGGCCCCTTGGCCACTCTTATACACTTTTTTCTTCTTGCCTTGTGTGTGTGTGTTGTTTTTTTGCTTCTAATTATTTGTAATGCCTTAATCCACATCATGCATTATTATTATTAATCTAGGATACTATGATGGACATCATGCTCTATCCCTCACCAACTAATAACTAACAACTAACTAGACTTCTAGTTCTAGTTTTAATTCAGTACATTACACATACTATTACATTGTTATATCTATCTAAGCATGACCATGTTGACATAACAATCTCATTTACAAGCTATGTTATATCTTGATATATCTTGTCGATTATCATTATTATATCATGTATTTCATATCATAACATGCTTGTAGGGATATTTATATTCAAGATAGTCATTATAGGGTCTTTATTTCTATGATTAGAAGAGGGAGCAACAAATAGGGGTTTTACCACAAAAATTAAAGCTCCTACCAGTTGAAAACCTGGTTTTAAAACACTTAAAAAAGTAATCAGAGGTCAAACTAGGTAGAATAGATCAAAGAAATAGTGATTATTCTATAATAGTATTTAGTTTCAGCAAAGGACAATAGTGATAGACATGGACAACAGTGTTGGACAATAAGGCATCTCATTTTTAGTGTTCCTATCCAAACAACATAAAAACTATATTTTTTAGAAGCAGGTAGAAAAGTAGGTTCAACTAAAGTTTTTCACATTCAAACTAGTTTAGAATTAGTAGTTTTTATTACACTTTTTCCTAGAGAATCTAGATATAGGTGGCATCATGCACGACATGATGGCTCTCACTTATAATTTTAGATATGGTAGTTAGTATAACTTTTAAATAAAAATCCATGTTCTAGACACCAATGATTGGGGGTAATGTGGGTGGCACATTTTTTTTGTTTTTATTTTTGAGTTTAGTATATTACCCAAGTATTCTAATCATTTGTATGCCTTACTCCATCTATAGGTGGTTGGAATCACTATGGAGTGGCTTTCATACAAGCCTAACCTCCACAATTTAGAATGACTTCATATAAGCCTAGTGCACCAATTTTGGAGTGGCTTTCATACAAGCATAATCTCCATCTTTTAGAGTGGCCAAGAGTGGCCTAGTTTCTATCATGCATTCATCTATCCATGCCAACTTTGTCAGATCACAATATATTCATGGGATTTAGAAGCCATCTCATATGATACACATTTCATACCAGTATCAATTCATAGTTTCACTTCACAAGGCAATAATGGAGCCCAAGGACTAGATAGCCTTTGTATTCTTGAGCCACCTACTTAGAGGGATTGGACACATAGTCCAAACATATATTATCACATGCATTACCACCTATATTTACTTAGTGTGTGATGATGGAGCCAAAGGACTAGCCTTTGAATTCTTGAGCCACTCTTAGGGAATTGAGCACTCAAATTCATTCATGATATTAATCTTGGTACAACACCATCCAAAATTACTTAGCATCACAATAGGTTTTTTATTTTTTTATGTACCTGGTGAGGTGTATTTTTTTCTTTCTCTTCCTCACCCTCTTACCTAGCTTTGTACATTCTTATTTTAGATATAGTGTATCTAGTAAGAACTGATCTATTCTTTATTTTATCTTGTAGATTCACACTTCATAGTGTGCTCTCTCTATGCACACCCAGAATCACATTAACTTCATGAGCTTCACCCTAATAGGTAATTTCAATTATACTTTCTATTTGTCCTTTATCCTAGTATTTTGCTTTACTGCATCACTAAAATAAAGGTAGGGCAAATGTAGTCATATAAAATGTGAAAATTGGTAACTTGAGTTTGACTTGTGACATTCATCCCATAAGTCACTCTTGATGGCTTTCATGACCCTCATAGGCATCTTTTAACTATCCCAGTCATCCATAGCCTTCTAGACCTGATCCTAGCTAAACCAGATGCCTCTTTTCATGACATATCCATCCCTTAGGTCCCATCAGCTTAGGACTATAGTTCCCAACTTGGACTATAGCATCAGACCCTAGGGTATCCCATTTTTGGTGCTATTTTCTAATCACATTTCAATCCCAAATAGTCATTTCCTCCTGATTCCTATCTGCCTTATTGTTAGCTTAACGCAATAACATTCAACCCATGACCAATAGATCCCTATAAAATCCCATTCAAATGTTCATTTAGAAGGGGTTGGAAAATATCACAAATCAAGAAAGAATATAATCAAGCCTACTCAAGAATATTTCCTTATTCTCTGCATATAGCCATCTAATATAGTTTATAGCTTATTCAAATCTTTACACAAGTCCCTAGTCACCTCAAGAACACTGAGTTTAGCATTTTTTATCTTCATTCACACTATTGCACAAAGCACATCAAGTGGGATAACTACATATGTCTTGATCCCTCTTCAGAGTATTGGTATGTAGGTAGTGTACCCACACAAGGGGTCTAGATACACATTCAATAAATCTTACACACACTAACCCCCCCGCCTCTCTTTCTCAAAATTGGTAAAAGCACAATGGAGTCTAGGTTTTAAACATAAAATCAGCTCTACAAGGAGTTCCACAAATATCCAATAGTCAAAATTTCATTGACAGGATCTCATAGATACAATGAACAAAACCTAAAAAGCTTAAGTCTCCTAAACAATAATGGTAGAAGTGGACTATAGCAACATAGCCTAGGGTGTCCTATTTTTCATGATCTTATCCAATCATAAAGTGAAGTCTGGATCCTAATTTATTATAGTGTCTCATTCCTACATAGTGAATTCCAGCCTCTATCTTAGTCATATTGATCAATTTCTAGCTAAGTTTTATTTTCTTTCCCTTATTACTATTTTTAGAAAAGTTTAAATTGCAATCAAATTCTACAAATTAGTAGCTTAATTATTGCATATTTATTTACTAATTTTACTACTCAAACCATTTAAATAAATTAGGAATAATACACCAATATTCCCAAAAAATTTAAATCAATCTTGATTGAATTATGTGCTTGAGAATCATGATTCAAATGTTATGGCTATCTAGTTGAAATATTTGAATAATTTTTATCACCAAACTTGATATTCTAGCTCAAATTAGTGAATTCAAGAATAATTTAGGGATTTTCATACATTTTAGGTTTTTGAAAGGTTTAAATAGAGATTTAATGGTGGTAATCAAGTTTGAAACATGTGATTTAATGACTTAGATCATATTTTGATCTTGCATATATACATTCACATACTCTAGTCTACCAAATATTTTTATCTAACATGTTTAATTATGTGTCATCCCTTTGTCACATTGTTTATTTAATTTCAAAACATGATTGTTATCACCTTGGACACATTCCATCATCTTGTGCCTCTTAGAGTTTTGTTTAAATTCTCTATGTCGATCTCCTTAGGAGTCTCCTATCCTTGACTTTCAATGTGGTCATCAATCTCTGATTTAGGATTTTAATATCATGTCACTTGGCATCTCTACATTCAAGATATGTATTATGCTAATAGTCACTAGTCGATTAATGTTTTTGTATCACATAGCAGCATCACATTCAATTTAGGTTATTTAACTCCTTGACTCACTTCTCACCATTGATCTTTGATCTTTATGATTGAATTCATGCCATTGATTGTTTAATCATATGATCAAATGTGGGTCATTGATCTATTTCTAATTCACCTATTTAAATGTGGACCATTGATCTTCATCTAATTTACTGTGGGGTTGACACTTGTCACTATCACATTTGATTTTAGTATCCTTTGACATTTTGAATTTGAGCTCACCAATAGATATCTAATTACATGATTAAACATGATTTATTGATATTCAATCTTGTAGTTTTGACCCCATCCCTCAATGTGGATCATTGATTAGGATTTGTATGTAAGAACACATACCATCGATCTTTGATTTGGGAACTTTGACTTATTGATTTTGGAGATCATCTACATGTCATTGATCTTGACTCTGATCTTTTGAGATTTTACCACTTGGCAGCCATGTATTTAATTTATATCTAAAAACAATAAAATCAAAAAATAAGCGCTCAAGATATATAAAGACTTAGGGTAATTTAGACTAAGGTTTTTATTAATTAATAAACTCAATTAAAACTTATGTTAAAAGTAAGCTAAGACTAAAATGTAATAAAATGACCCATGGGAAACATGAATCTATTTTAATAAAAAATTAGGCTAAAGTAATTTAAACTAAATTTTTAAATGTTGTTTAAACTTAGATTCAATTAATCAATGAGGACCAAAGGTTAACATAATGTTTCAAATGTAACCATATTAATTAATTTACTAAGGGTCAAATTAACATTGAAGCTTAAACCCTTGAACACTTGTTCATTCTATTGGAGATCCATGGACCCTGCAACATGGAAACACATGATTCAAATGTTAACAACATTGAATAAAGTTCAATAAAGCTTATATGATAACATGAAAATGTAATCTAGATTAAATCATGATATTCAATAATGCACTCTTATCAAGTTGAATGCCTAATTTATAACACAATTTGAAAAATTGAACAAGGGTCATAATTTTTCAAAAATGGGGGTATGTTGACCTCAACACCTATCAAAGACAATAGATGGTACATAATATTCAAAATATATGACAACCACCCATGTCAACCACTCTCAAAAACTCTCAATCAGGTCACTTCTCCTTCATTCTAAACTATCTTCCTTTTTTCAAATCATTATCCTAGCTCTCATATACTAGTTGACTACACTTTGACCTTAGATACCTGATGTCAACCTTAGATATCTCATTATGCTACCAACTACACTTCAAAACTCATGCTTCTATTGATATAAAAATTTCTCCATGAAGCCTAATGGAGCCACCCCTTTTCATAGGTCACTAAAGCACCATAAACTTAGGAAATTCCCAAATATCCAATCCACTCTTCGTAGCCATCTTGAAATAATGAGATTGATATTCTCTTTTTAGAATCCACTTAGGCTTGACAGAAGTATTTAACTCATCCACCTTGTCATTCTTCTTCTTCTCTTTAATTACTTTTTCAATATATGTAGATAACACATGTTCTTTAAATTACTTAACATCTAATCCTTGATCTACCTTAGAAAATATTCTATTTTGACTAGTATACTAATCATGACTCACCTTGATTGTCTTTGGTTTCCATACAAAATTTTGACCCTTCTCATGCACTCTAAGAGCTCCATATACCTTATTATGTCTTAAAAGCCTTATAACTCTATCAAGATTAAATATTGTAATGTGTCCCACATTATGACAACTATATTAAACAAAATTAGTTTTTTTACCTCTTCACTGATCATTCCTTCTCCCATGGTTCCATGAAAACTCATTCTTAGAGGATCTTCTAAACTATCTTTCTCTATGACCAAACTGAATACATGAGAAATAATAACCATTGAATGAATTTTCATACCTTATGGTGTTAGGATGTCTAAAAAAATTTATTTTCATATTTTTATTGAGGTTGACCTTCCTATTCACATTAGCATTCTCCTTGTTCTCCTTTTGATATACTTTGAAACCAACACATGATTTATCATTGGTACATTTCTAACTACTCAAAATGTCATCTAGAGCCTCAACGATCTTTTCATACTTCTCATAGGTTTTCATCTTATCTATGAGCTGATTATTCTCAACATTCAAAGAATATATCTCTATCTTCAACTGATCATACTCAATTTATTTTAATCTAAGCTTTATATTTACACCTTCTAACTAATTCTTGATATCCTTGATGATCTACTCATCCCTTTTGGTTTCTTTAATCCAATCACTCTTCAAGGTACATAGTTATTCCTTAAGATATTTGGCCATAGATATCAACTCATTCTTATTCTTATTTTCATACTTCAAATCATCTAGGGAACTTATGATATTAGCTTCAATACTTAATTCAACTTATGCTTCTTCATTTTCATAGTAGACTTCTTCATCATACATGTTGTCTTCCTGATCACTAGACATATTGTGCTTCTTAAGATCACCTTTAAGCTGTTAGGTCTATTTCAAAGGACCAAGATCCAATACCACATTTTGGAAGCACAATAAATCATTATATTTAAAAAATTCATTCAATTCCACTTAAGTATATATGAACCATTCATACAAACATGAACATCTAACAAAGCATATACAACCATATTAGATCATGAAATAAGATAACACATTACATATGTGGGAAACACTCAAGGAGAAGAAAACCCAATGATCTCTATAAATTGAATATAGTGATTTAAGACAAAAAATAAATTTATTGAAGCAAAAACACCATATGGAGCATAAACCCCAACTATCCAAGCACCCACTTGACTAGGCTTTAGAAGGCACCCGCCTGCAAGGAAGCACCAAACCCCTAAATGACTTAGAACTAGCTCAACCACTTGATTGATTTGATCACCTTAATAACACTATGTTAATCATCCAACATATGTTGACCACCTCTTCATATTTTCACACTTGTATCCCTCTAAAACTACCTTTTAGGCCTCTTCACTCAACTAGGTCTCTTTAAGACTAATTAGGTCATATGGCATTGACTTTCATATTCAAACATCTTATTAGATATTCATACAATCCCTCTATTCTCTTATAATTTTATAAAAGACTTCCTTATTTTCAAGCATCTTCACTCTCCTTCACTTTCTTATTTAATTCACTAACTTGCCAATTAGGCCTAAAAGGCCTTGTTCTTATACAAGCCTCTTGATCATACACCTTTTGGTCAGCCATACACACTTTTCCACTTAGATTGGACACATAATATGAATTATGACACATTATAATCAAGGATAAATCATTAAATTATGTTGTTATATACTCAAATAGACCAAATCCTTCTTTAGATCTCATGGATACCTAATTCCATTAGGTCTATCTTATAATCTGTAGAATATGATCCCTTAGAACACTTTACACTTCTATAGATACCAATATGGTTTCAAATACACTTTAAATAGATCCAAAATAACCTATTCTAAGTTTAAGAACACATTATATATTTAACTAATTCATGAAACACTCCTTGCAACTCACTATCTTATTAACCCTATGTATTCTCAAACACTACTGTTGGAAATATTGTCATTGATGTCAAAGGTCTAACATTATTAGTGATAAAGGCCCCATTGCATTTAATAGTGTTTTTAATATCCATGTCTTGGATAATGTGTGTTAATATGTATTTAATATTAATGAATATTTTTTTGGTTGCATATAAGTCAAAAGAAGGCCTATGGATAAGTTAAAGACTCATGGGGTAAAAGACAAAAGAGGAATGGGATGCATTTTCTCATGAAGAGTCATCTTGAGGAATTCCAAGAGTCACCATGTGAAGAAAAAAAAGGTATGGAGAATTTTTCCATGAAGGGACACTATGAGGATTATGAAAAGTCACTAAGATAAAGACAAAAGAGGAAAATATGCTTTTGCTTATGAAAGGCCACCATATTACTTTTTAAATGCAAGGAAAGGTCATGTAAGTTTGGCACCATATTCTATCAGGATTGAAGGGTCACAAAGGGTAAATGAAATTTTGAAAGCTATAAATAAAGGCTTGAGAAGCCATTTTGAATATTCAAGAGAGTGCATGGTTTGTATTTGTTTTTTAAGAGATAAAAGTAGGAGATATTGTAGAGATAGTTGTGTTTTATACACAAAATGGGTTGGTGCTCCTATGGGTTGATACTCAGAAAAGGGGTTGGTGTTCATGCAAGTTTATGCTTGTGAACTTTGTATTTTTAGTTGATGCTCATTCATATACTTGATATTGTTCTCCATGGTTTTTCCCACTTTAGGTTTCCACATAAAAATATGGTCTCTCTCTCTCTCTCTCTCTCTCTCTCTCTCTCTCTCTCTCTCTCTCTCTCTCTCTCTCTCTCTCTCTTGTGTGGTGCAAATTATTATTTTAGTTTTATTATGTATCTTGAATGTGTGATTAAGTGGTTAAAGAAAATAAATTAGATTAAGTAAAAAATAATATAATATAATGATTCACCCCACTTCTCAGTATATTTCATGCTTAACAATTGGTATCAGAGCAGGTTCCTTTTGAAAAAGTTTTATAGCTTGAAGGTAGATCAGGAAAGCACAATGGCTGGATCACATGAATGATTTTATACAAATAAGGCACCTTTGTTTGATGGGACAAATTATGTTTTTTGGAGCATAAGGATGAAGAATTATTTGATGGACCTTGGATTTGACATATGACAAGTAGTGGTGGAGGAATATGAAGAGCCACAAACACTTTTAACTACTCTAGTAGAAAAGAATGCAAGTGAAAATAATGCTAAATATTTGAATGCTATTTTATGTGGTTTATGTGAATCATAATTTTTTAAAGTTATGAAATGTAAATCTTCTCATGAAACTTGGGTAAAACTTGAGAATATTTACAAAGGTGATGGAAAGGTTCAACAATCTAAGATTTAAACTTTTAGAAGATAGTTTGAGAGTTTAAAGATGAAAGAGGAAGAAAATATAGCAAGTTATCTTCTGCAGGTTGATCAAATAGTTAATCAGATTCAAGGTCTTAGAGAAAATTTAGAAGAATAAACTATGGTTCAAAATTTTTTGAGATCTCTACCATTGAGATATGATGCAAAATTTTTGGCAATTAAAGAGATGAATAATTTAGCCAAGCTAAAGATGGATGAGCTTCACAGTATTCTTATGGCATATGAGATGTAGACTGAACAAGATAAATCCTCAAAGAGAGAAGCTACTTTCAAGATATAAAAGAAAGAGAAGGCTAAGATTCAAGAATCAAGTGATAGTTCTAGTGATGATGAAGATGAAAATGGAGATCTATTCATTTACAATTTGAAAAAGGGCACAGGTAAATATCAAGAAAATTACCTTTTAAATATTTTAATTGTGGAAAGATTGAACATTTTACAACTAAATGCCCAAATAAAGGTAATGATGATAATGACAAAGGAAAGCCTACATACAAGAATAATTTCAAAGGTAAATTCAAGAAGGGATTTGAGAATAAGAGTTTGTATTCTAAAGATCCTAGCTCAGAAAAAGATAGTGGAGTCAGTGATTCAGAAGAAGAAGAGATTCTATTCATGGACATACATGAAGATGCCTCTATAAGAAAAAGTATAGATGATCAAGAAGAAGAATAGGATGAAGCTGAAGTGAATTTAGAAGGAGAACTCATTTGTGCCTTAGAAGAGTTAAAAGCTCTTAAAAAGAAGAATTGAAGATTAAATCTCTAGATCAAGAAAAATGAAAAGGAGTCAAAGGAAATAATTGAAGATCTACAAGCACACTTTGAAGAAGCCAAGAATAATGAAGAAGATATAATGTCATAGTTGAAAATAGTAAATAAAGAATGTGAAAGGTATGTTATTTAAATTTATTCTTTAAAAGTAGACCTTGAGAAAACAAATAAAGTAATCAATGATAGAGCAACCAATGATTCAAAATTTGAGAATATCACTAATATGTTGAATAAGATATTAAAAAATCAAAAATAAGTGTTAGATAAGATAGGTATTGGATTTGAAAAAGATAAAGAGGAGGTCACTCCTTTCAAAAACAAGGAAAAAGGAAAGAGTTATGCTGAAGCTCTTAGAAAAGAAGAAATAAAAGAGAAGAAGTTAAGAATACAGAGGACATCTCAAACAAAAAATGCTGGAGGGAAAAGAGCTACAAAAGGAAATTAGGTCATAGATACACAAATAGGTCTTATTTTTATGGTTACTATTTCTGTTGTAATGGATATGGTCATAAGAAAATAGAATGTCAAAAAAAGGCTAACAATTTTAGAAATAAGGAGAAGGAAAGTCATACAGAGTCAAGTAGAAACCACAACTCTTTTGCTCCTCTATCAAGCTTTATTGAAGAGGCCATAATATGTTACAAGTGAAACAAATTTAGACACATAAATTGGTACTATAGAAGTGTGTTATAGTTAGTAAAGAAGGACCAATGTTTCAAGGCTTCATTCATCAAGAGTAAAGTTTAGATAGGTTCATGGCAAAAGAAACAACCTAAAAAAATCTATGTTGGTACAGATAGCTTTTCATGCAAGAAATGAAGATAAGCCATGGTTCATTGATAGTGGATGTTTGAGGCACATGACAAGATACAAGAGAAATTTCATAACCTTGAATAAGATCAATAGTGGCATAGTGAAATTTGGAGACAATACTACTACAATAATTGTTGGAAAAGGTACACTAAGTTTGGATAATGGTAGAACTAAAAATGAAAATGTTTTGTATGTAGAAGTCTTAAGCATAATATTTTGAGTGTAAGTCAAATGTGTGATCAAGGGAACACACTAAAGCTTTATGTATAAGGTTTTGAAATTAGAAGAAAAGATTCAGATGTGTTGGTTGTAGATGCTCAGAGAATAGGCAATCATTTGTATATGCTATCAGACATCAAAGGTCAAAGATGTTTTTTGAGTCAGATAGAAGAAAGTTAGTTATGGCATAGGAGAATGGGGCACATAAATTTTGACATTATTGTCAACATCATCAAGAAGTAAGTCATCAAAAATCTTCCAAAGATTACAAAGCCATCTGACATGCTTTATGAACCTTGTCAACATGGGAAGTAGGCTAGAAGGTAGTTCAAAATAAAAGAGTTTTCGACCACTCAGATGTTAGAGCTTGTTCACATTGATCTATGTGTACCTATGAGAATTAAAAGTACTCAAGGTGACAAATATTTCATGTTGATTATTGATGATTTTTCATCTATGACTTGGGTGATGTTTTTAAAGAAAAATAAAACCTTTCAGACATTTCAAAGCATTCAAAGCATTAGTTGACAATGAAACTAGTTTGAAGATTAAGTTTCTAAGATAGATCAAGGAGGATAATTCATGTCAAATCAATTTATTGATTTTTGTGAAGACCATGGAATAAAGAGACATTATTCAACATCCAGAACTCCATGGCAAAATGGAGTAGTTGAACAAAAAAATAGAATAGTTCAAGAGATGTTGAGGACAATGCTAAATGAATCCAAGATAGCAAATAAATATTAGAGAGAGGTAGTTTCTATATTAGTGCATATTTAGAATAGATAATTATTGAGAGTCAATAGTGATAAGACTCCTTATGAGTTATGGAAAGACAAACTATCAACAATTGATTGTTTTAGAGTTTTTTGCAGTAGATGCTTCATAAAGAGAATTGATGAAAAACGTGGTAAATTTGAATCTAGAGTAGATGAAGGTATATTTCTTGGTTATTCTTGAAAAAATAAATCTTATAAATGTTATAATAAAAGAACCAAGAAATTTTTTTATAGTGCAAGTGTCAAGATAGAAGAAGATGGAACACAAATAATCAATGATCTAGTAGACATTCTTGAAATCATTGAAGAGGAAGATGAGAAGAATTAGATGAAGATGAGAAGAAGAAGAAAAAGGACACCAAAACTCCATCAAAATATTTTTAGATAAATCATGATGAAAGTGACATCATCGAGGACATAAATGAATAAATTCACACCAAAAGAATGATGGTAAGTGAATTTGAGCAAGTTAATTTCTCTTTGTTATCCAAAATTCAACCTAAAATTTTTTAAGAAGCTAGACATGATAAGTATTGGGTTAAGGCTATAGATGAATAATTAAATCAGATAGAAAATAATGATACTTGGGAATTAGTGCCTTGAACAAAAGATCACAATGTGATAGGAAAAAAATGGGTTTACAGAAATAAGGTGAATAAAAATGTAGAAGTGACCAGAAATAAAGAAAGATTAGTATGTAAAGGATATGCTCAGACTAAGGGAATAGATTTTGAAGAAAATTTTGCACTAGTGGCAAGGTCAGAGGCTATTATAATGTTTCTTACATATGCATTGTTTAAAAATTTTAAAGTATTTTAGATGGATGTCAAATCTATCTTCTTGAATGAAAATCTAGAAGAAGAGGTCTACATCGAGAAGACTCAGGGATTTATTCTCTCAAATATTAGTATCCATGTATGTAGATTGAATAAAGCATTGTATGGATTGATATAAGCTCCCAGAGCTTGGTATACAAGACATGATAAGTACCTACATGATCAAGGTTTCAAGAGAAGATTTGTTGATAGTAATCTCTACATCAAAATAGAAGGTGAGCATCAATTTATTGTTATGGTATATGTTGATGACATCATTTTTAGAAGAAATATTGAAAATATGACAATAATTTTTTGATAATATGCAAAAATAATTTGAGATGTATATGCTTAGAGAATTGTATTTTTTCTTAGGATTGAAAATATTTTAGTTAGATAAAGGAATTTTTATATCTCAAAGTAAATATGCCCAAGAAATATTGAAGAAATTTGGTTTTGAAGATTGTGCACCAGTTGGCACACCAATGTGTATGGGAAATAGGGTGAGCAAGGATGAAGATTCACATATTATAGATCAATCTTTGTATAGATCTATGATTGGTAGTCTTTTATATTTAATAGCATTAAGGCTAGACATCATGAATGTAGTAGGTATGGTTACAAGATATCAGTCAGCTATAAAATATAGTCATGTTTAGTTGGTAAAGAGAATATTTAGATATATCAAGGGGACATTGGATTATGGATTGTGGTATCCCACAAGCAAAGATTTCACTTTGGTTACTTATACAGACTCATATTGGGCAAGGTGCTTGGATGATAGAAAGAGTACAAGTGAAGGAGCTTTCTTCCTTGGTGATATCTTAGTATCATGGCTAAGAAAGAAGTAGAATTTAGTATCACTTTCTATAGTTGAAGTAGAATATATTTCAATTGTATTGTGTTGTACTCAAGTCCTTTGGATGAAGTAAACTTTGGAAGATATCAAGGTAAAGTATGATGAACCTATTTTTATTTTTTGTGATGATACAAGTGTTATTAATATTTCAAAGAATCCAATGATGCATTCAAGAACAAAACATATTCCCATTAGATATCACTTCTTGAGAGAGCAGGTTGTAGATCAATAGGTTAAGATGGAGTATATCAGTACTACAAAGTAGATTGTAGATATTTTCACAAAGGCACTACCAAAAAACACATTTGAGTATCTGCAAGAGAAGTTGGGAGTAATTTCTTTTACTTCCTTCCATCAAGTTTAAACATCAGTTGAGGGGGAGATAAGTATTATCTCCAGGTAGGCCCTTTGCCATTGATGTCAAAGGGGAGAATAACATGTATAGATAATGGTGCATAAATAGGTACAAGGAACAAGTACAGGTTACTACAATAAGGGGGAGTTACTATATGTTTTTCAAATGGTAGTATGTGTAGGTTTTAGGATGTGGTACTTTTAGTTTGAGGTTGCCATCAATGACAAATGGGGATATTGTTGGAAATATTGTCATTGATGTCAAAGGTATAACATTATTGGTGATAAAGGCTCCATTGAATTTAATGGTGTTTTTAATATTCATAACTTGGGTAATGTGTGTTAATATTAAAGAATATATTTTTGGTTGCATATAAGTCAAAAGAAGGCCCAAGGAGAAGTCAAATATTCATAAGGTAAAAGATGAAAGAGGAATGGGATGTATTTTCTCATGAAGAGTCATCTTGAGGAATTCCAAGAGTTACCATGTGAAGATAAAAGAGGTATGGCACATTTTTCCATGAATGGACACTTTGAGGAATAAAAAAAGTCAACAAGATAAATAAAAAAGAGGAAATGATGCTTTTGATTATGAAGGGACACCATATGACTTTTCAAATGCAAGGATATGAAGGGTCATGTAAGTTTTGTGCCATTTTCCATGAGGATTGAAGGGTCACAAAGGGTGAATACCAAAGGTCATTTGGAAAGCTATAAAAAAATCATGAGAAGCCATCTAGAATATGCAAGAGAGTATATGGTTTGTATTTGTTTTTGAAGAGAGAAAAGTAGGAGATATTGTAGAGTTCTATCATTTGTTGAGTAATCAACATTGAGAGATAGTTGTGTTTTATACATAAAAGGGGTTGGTGCTCCTACAAGTTGATGCTTGCAAACTTTTTATTTTGAGTTGGTACTCATTCGTATACTTGATATTGTTCTCTATGGTTTTTCCCACTTTGGGTTTCCATGTAAAAATATGGTGTCTCTCTCTGTCTCTTGTGTGGTGAAAATTATTGTTTTAGTTTTATTGCATATATTGAAAGTGTGATTAAGTGGTTAAATAAAATAAATTAGATTAAATAAAAAGATATATAAAATACTTATTCACCCTCCCCCTCTTAGTATATTTCATGCTTAACAACTACATGATCTCTCTCATGCTTGATCACCTATATGTAATGTAACCAAAACATGTTTAAATAATCTATATGACCTTAAGATCATATTAATTCACTTGAAACACTATGAATTAATGACCAAAATTGGTCTTACTCACCCTTTTGGTCTCATGGAGACCTACTTCATTAGGTATACTCTCTTGACACTAAGACTTGATGCTCTTGGATCCATACGGCCTTATCCAAATATCACAATCCACTTAAACACTTTTCCAATGACTTATTTTAACCTCTTCCATTCTTGGTTATATCTATATCCTTTTTTCATACCTTGAAGCCTTATTTAGGATAAACTAACTTATTAGACATGTATACCTTAGAAACTATCTTGAAATAATGAAGTTTAATACTCCTTTAGCATCTCTCCCTTGAGAAATAAAACACACACAAACACACACACACACACACACACACACACACACACACACACACACACACACACACACACACACACACATGTATATGTATATTTATATACCACATGACCTCATGAACATCCCCAACTACTTGGAACAACTTCACTCAGACAATAATAGCTCAAGAATAACTTTACAACTTATTCACTCAGAACTACCAGAATATTCAAAAGCATAATCATAAGGAATTAAACTTCAACCACTTGTGTAGACACTTTTCTTGACTCTTTATGCATTAAAATGATCCTGTTACATCTTTAAATCATCTTTAAATTAAAAAATCACAATGTCTAATGGTAAATATTTCACTTACAGACTAATTCCAATCTTGAACTAACAAGCCATATTTTGAACACATTTTCTTACTTAAAATGACCTCCAAAAATTATACCAAGAATGATCATGACATAAAAGTCCCAAAAAAAATTTCATGCACTTCAATCCATAACTCTTTCATGAAAACACATCAAGAATCACCTTCTCATCACTACCTAGGTTTTGCCTATTTTGCTCAATTAGGCATGTTAGAGACTAGCCCTCTTGGATCACCAAATTTGCACTCTCAAAGAATTAAACCTACCCAAAAACACTCATGGACATAAACCATGAGTCTAGAAATTCTTCTTTGATCCATTTAGTGACCTTGTCTAATGCATTTTTTGAATTCTACAACTTCTTCAAAAACAAGCCTCTAACTCAACATTTTATCTCTCCTCTCTCTAACCAATATCATTTGGAGGTACCTAGGAGAGTCAAATAGAATATCCAATATCTTACCTAAGCATACCAATCCATCCTAAGCACTTTTGAGTAAATTTTTCAACATTGGGTCTTTATTAGGGTTCTAAGAGGGTTTAAACCTATTTCCACTCTTAACAATCATTCATAAAGCATAACCCCTCAGTCCAAAAATCAATGCCTAAAATTTTGGGATAAGGCCCTTACCCATCTAACATTAGTATCTTAGATTCCCATGAAAAGTTTTTATGAGCTAATGAGCATATTTTATTCTATAAACTCGAGAGACCTCAAAGCACTTTTTCTTGCCTTAACCTTGAAAATTTGACCTAAAAATTAATGAATACACTTGGGAAAATATATCACACACCTGAAATATCTCATATGTGCATATTTTCCTTGGAAACTAAACCTCATACCTCATTATGCCATGTTCTCACCACCTTGATTTCTACAACTGAGTATTCACACCTCTAGGCATTAAATTGACCTTCAAACCTCTTTTCAATATCTCAATACTTTTCTCACATGCTCACACAACATATCACATACTCAAACAATGTCAAACATCCTTATACAACCTTATCTCACCATTCAACCAAGATTATGCCTTAACACAAGGTCTTTTCATGCCATAACTAAGCTTCACAAGACACCTTATCCTCAAAGATACTTGATATCAATATTATATAAGATTTACAAGACTGAGAATATCCATGTCACCATGCCACCATTCCTCTTCATGTAAAAGACTAGGAATCCTATGTACATGCCTTATTAAGACACTACTAGGTTCAAGCACTTGACAACTTTGACAACAAGGACATTCCATGTTGACCTTAACATCACTCATGAAGACATAAGAACATATACCAATCATATCTTACACTCTCAAAATAATTACAACATTAATCAATATTATCTCTCATAAATACACTCATCAATGACCTCATGAAGACCTATGATCTCATCACCATGCCAATTGACCTCAAACACTTTAGATTGTTATAACACAAGACTCATTAGATCACCACTAATACATCAATGACAATAATAATGATAGTCATATGACATAAACCTTTATAATCACCTTGGACATCAATGTTCATAATTATATCAAGAAAGAACACTCTTCAGACAACACTCTCACACCACCCCAATAATATCTTTCTTTCATGAATGACCTCACTCATGACAACTCTTCCATGTACCTAGTCACTACCAACTATCTCTATTCACCTTTGACATCCACCTTATGAAAGATGCATCTTCCTAAGATGCTCCTTAATATCAATATTGGTCACTAATCAATAGAGAAAACAATGCTCAATAATCTCACCTTGAATATATCACTCAAGCTGACATAAGAAGTCATCATACACATACCTCAAAGCTTACTTGATCATGCACCTTCACAATAACCTTTGAAATCAATGAAAAAATCAATTCCAAAACTCAAAAATCAATGATAATGAACAAAAATGGTGGATACCAAAAATTGTTGGCATGAAATTTTGTCAGAAGGATAAATTGGTGACATCACATCAACAGTACAAATACAAATTATGCTTGCCTCTAAGATTGTTGATTTCCATATAAAAACTATCTACATTCACTCGACGCAAGGAAAACTGACTTATTTATTCATAACCAAATGTAGATGCAGTGGAAATGTTTTAAATTCATTCTTTGAATTCTCCAATTATGGTCTCAATTGAAATCAGATTTCCCTCTTGATCTTTGTCATTGGCAAAATGACAATCTAACTTCTTGAATTCAGTGTCAATTTCAATTATTGCATCACTTCTAGGTGAAATTACATTTCTAAATTTATGAACACATTCTTGAAGGGACTAGATCCTAAATTTGGTGGCCCAAAAAAATTCAATGTAATAGACAATTTCATATTTATTGATCACCCCTTTTTCAACAAGATCAATAGAAGGAAATTTTGAGAATTCGACCAACCCAGACATGAGTTCCTCCCAATTTTATTTCTCATGAGTGTATCCATTTTCCTTTGTTTCTATCTATTCATATTTTGATTGAATTTTAGAGAACATCATTGATATGGAAATAATTGTTGAGGCCCCTTGATCTACAACTTTTTCAATCTAGTCTTTCACTGTATTACCCATTTGGCCCACTTCTCTCACTCTTTCTAATGTCTCTGTATGAAGGATTGATGAAGTGATATTTGGTTGAATTGGCCCAATAAATCTACGTATTATTGAGTTTGATTATTATCCTTTCTCTTTCATTTCATCTTTTGTCACTTTGTCTTTGTCCATTTTTTAAAATATGGTGCCAATCACAAACTAAACATCTCCTTTCATGTCTTCTCTTGTCGATTTTCCCAAATGAACCCTACACACATGGTAGTATTCAACCTTAATTTTTGACTTATCCATTTCAACTGAAGGAATGACCACCTCTGCATACTTTTTCCCTTTTCATTTGTCATCATTCATGAAAATGTCCTTTCTTTCTTTGGCCTCTTTGAGAAAGAAGTTGTCAAGGTCTTAAAATCTCTCTTCAAGTTCAAAAAATTTTCTCGTTCTTTTTAATATTGTAGAAAACCAATCTAAAGTTGTCATGCTTGAGGAAGGTAATGGGATAGAAGTTTAAATAGGTGGATCAATCCTGGTTACAGTTGAATGAGGTGTTTTCTCAATTAGGACACATTGAAAATATGTTTCAATTTAATCTTGTGTATTGATTGTTTCAAGAGGGATTCTTGAAGAAGGAGTAATGGGAAATTTAGTATTTGAGGGAGAAGATGAAGAGATAAGAGTAATATTTTTCAAATGGAAAGTAGATGACATAGGGAACATTGTATCATCTAAAGCTAAGAATTATTGAGTTGTATTCTCTAACAGTTCTTGAGAGAAAGGAAAGCTATCAACTGGAACTTCTTGATGAACTAAAATGTTAGGAGAAGAAACATTCTCACCAAACCTTTTTATTTTCAACTTGATAATATTTCATGGTTTAACATCTTGTTGAGTATATTTAGGTTCACACACTTATTCTATCATGGGAGGTTCTACACTATGGCCTACCTCATCCATCCTTTTTGGCTCATTCTATTGTTTATAGAAGCTCCCAAATGTAAGTTCCTTAGGAGGTGTAGGAAATCAACATGCATAACATCAACTCCTTTGTATTTCAACCATCTTATATCTATATCAAGTATAACCTTTGTCCTACTTCTAAAATAAATAGATTCCCTTTTATCCCAATGTAATACGAGTAACGACTTTATCATGGTGCCCTCTCTTTAAAATATGGGGTCCAATATGACCTCATCATCTACCAGATGTTTTGGCACTTTCATTATGCCAAACTTGATTATTTTTCTCATGTTAAACCATGAATAATATTTGATTCTCACTACTTTCTCATCATCACAATCCATCAAATAGTCTTCAAAATGTGGAACATGCTAAAATGGAGATCTAGTAGTATGTTCAATTAGGCCTCTATTATCAAATGAAGTCTTGATTTCAAATGTCTTAAGGTTATATTGAGACATGTATTTCTCAATTATCTTGGCCTTCACTAATTAAATTTATGTATACCTACCAATATATATTGGAAACTTGATCCATGTTTTTTTATCATCTTGTCAGGAACTTGTGTGTTTCAATAAGTTATCTCACCAATTCCATTAACACCCATTTATCATTGACATATCATGAGAGCATGTAAGGAGATATTCCACAAACACTAATTCTAAATAACTAAATGTTGAGAATTTTATAAACCAATCTCCACACCTTACTATTTATATGATGGCTACAACTGATATTATTTTGTTAAAGAGTTCCTTTTCAAATAGTTGGATGACAAAATGAACAAAGCAATCATTAATTCTTTCAAAGTGGTGGGCACTTTCCTTCAATTTTAGTTGGGTATAGAAGTCATACACCATTGATTTACTAATATTTCCCACTATATGCAATCTATTAAAATACCTTTGAATTGATATAGCATAAACAAGGTACAAAGTCATGTAGAATTTTGATGTGTCCTTTACTTCCATGAGTTGATTGTGAATGGAATTTTTTATCAATTCACCCCAATTGATATGTTTAATATTTTGAATGATGATCTAGATAAATTTTTATATCTAGTTCTAAAAATTCTTGGCCATTTGATTTCCCACTATCATGTATAACAAAGTGATCATGTAACTTATCTCATCTTTGAAATCTAATCTTGTGAGATTTTTTGGAAGTGGAGTGGAAGAATGATTTAACTTAGCCAACTATGATTTATTGACTTGTTTATAACATGCTATAAAATTGTCATCTCAAAATATTTGGGAGGACTTAGCAGTTAGGTGCATAAAGGCTTCATGATCTAGAAAGTAAAAAATGTTGTCAATTTGCTTAGGAGCAAAACTCGTTGCCAACTCCCCCTAGGAATCTTTTACCTCCCATATCTGTGAGTTATAATTATTTACCCAAATTAAAACTAACTTTGGAGACTATAATGACATCAATAACACTACCAATTATTCTAAACTACTATCATAAATAATCTAGCCAAAATTCATTTTATGCACTGCATTCATTCTCTCCCAAAAATCATCCAAGTTAATGTGGCCTAGATCTGTGTCAATGATATTTCTAACATTAGACCACAGTGGAAAAGGAAACATAACACCTTAGAATTGATACTCAATGATTTATCTACCTTTACTCAAAATCTACTTTTCTAGAGTATGAGATAATGACATCAATTTGGTAATAAAATTAACAAATTTGAAAACTTGTAGGAAAGCACCTTATTTGTGAGAAATGACAAAAATGCAAATAGAAATTTTACTCACAATTTGAATGTGAAAATTGATTTGATGTATTTTTAACACTCTTTGTATGAATTTCAAATTTCCTTTTTACTAAATTTTTTGCTTTTAAATGTGCATGTTAAAATTCCTCTATGTAATTTTTCACAAAAAAAATTGGTCAATGAAAATGAATGGAAAAATTTATAAAAATAATTTATTTTTAAATTTTCAAGCTATTTCCCCTATTCCCAATGATTTTTTAAAAATTTCCAAAATTTTAAAAAATTCAACAAAAAAAAATATATTTTTCATAAAATCACCACCAATTTGATTCCTGATTTTTACTAGTTCAAGAAAAACAATATTTCCAAAAAAAACCTCATCAAACTTTTCAACCTCCTCCTCAAATCTATAAATGCATCAGTTTTAAAAAATATGCAAAAAGAATATTTATAAAATTGATAAAATATTCAATATCATGCCAAAATATGCTCAATCATTTTTTTATATTTTCCCATCAACTTTATTATTTTTTCATTTTTCTCCACTCGACAATTTCTTTTCTCCACTTGGCAAAATATATTCTTTTATTCCACTCAAATTTATTTCTCCCCTTTTTTTATTATATTTTTTCCTACCAACCTAGGCATATGGACTATCGTATGGTAGTCGTATTTTTAGCATTGGAAAGGTGGAATAAAAAACTTGTTGAAAAAAAAAGCTGCTTGAATCCACACATGTAGTAGTATGAAAACTTGGTGGAGGAAGGAATAATTTAAAGTTTTTTAAAAATATTCCTTAAATATGTCCTCATAAAGTCATATGACCTAGCTAAAAAGGGGATAAAATTAATATTTTTGAAACTTTCAGTCCATATTTACTCACCAAAAGGCTATATTATTTTCTAAAGTGGGATAAAATTTGAAAATATTAATAAACTTTGACTCAAATCTAAAAAACTGAGCTATACGACTTCATCTTGGAGGGGAGAATTAAACTTTTTTGAGGATTTTCTACCAAAGTATATCCTAAAATAGGCCATACAACTTTATTTTTTAAGAGAAAAACAAAAATATTCAAATATTATGATCCACAATGCTCATAAAGAATTCGTATGATCTGGTAGAAGCTAAGAGAACTTAAAAAATTTAGCGATAAAATCACTTTCTTTTGGGGGGTAAGCAGTTGGAAGAAAAAGAAAGTAATTTGAAATATTCTTGTCAAAAGTTACATGACTTGTATATCTAAGGAGAAAAAGAAAAAAAAACTGCTTTCCTTCAGTGTTGAACAGCTAAAATGGTGCTTCTATTGGCATAGGAACTAGAAAGACATTTATCAAAAAGCACCACTTGCACTTTCTCCTTTGATCCCTCCAGGAGAAAACTCAATATATCACCTATCTATGTCTTGGAAAATATTTCAAACTTATCTTTGAACTCGTCGATAAAAAATATATCCTTTTTATTCAATCTACTTCCCCTCGATGAATTTGATAAAATTTTCTCCCAGTAGTTTATGGCTAAAACATGGATAAAAAATCAACTTTTAAAACATTTAAATTTTTTCCAAATTTAACATGCAAACTAAAAATATAAGCTTAAAATAAATTTAAAAACTACTTGAAGGAGTAATTGCATTTGCATGATTGATGGAAAACACGTATGGGTTTGCATGTAGGCTTGAAAAGAATTTTTAATTTGTAACAACAAATTTGTATGGGAAAAATGCAGTTTGAAATTTTGGATTAACACATCTTTAAAAATATAATTTGCATTTACACAGTTAAAGGAAGTGTGACTTTGAGTTACATGGAAACTAGAAAATTAAAATGTTTTTGCAAATTACACGAAGCTTAAAAATGTTTTGACAAATTACATGGGAACTAAATTTGTTTTTGCAATTTGCACAGGAACCAAAAACTTTTTTGCAATTTGCAAGGGAACCAAAAAGAATTGTAAATTGCACCAAAGTTGAAAAAGATTTTGTAAATTGCACAAAGACCAAAAAAAAAATTCCATTTTCACAACTTGTGAAAAATAAAAGTTCTTTTATGCAACTCATAAAAAGTGAAATGATTTTTGCAAATTACATGGAGTGTGATCACCTTTTTGCACAAAGGGTTTACATGGGTTTAAAAACACTTGGGATAAAAATAAAAAAAGCTGTAAATTTTTAATCAATTAGTTTTTGACTAATTAATTTAAAATTTTGATTTTTTTCAATTTTTTGACATATTTTGGTGAAAATAAATAAAATAATAATTTATTTAAAAGCTTATTTTTCACCATTTTTTTTGTGATTTTCAAAAAAATTGTGACAATAGGCAGGAAGTCCCTATTATGATCAATAAGTCCTAATCTAGGTTGAATGGGATCTCTAGGGGTATCCTTGAGATATAAAAGGTACGTGGGGCCCAAATATATGTAGGGTATTGTCTAATGCCTAGTTAAAATAATTAACTCCTCGCTTTCATAGAATACTTGTATGGGGTCAATTACTTAGCCTAACAATTATTGTCCCTTATATTTATACTCTACCAAAACATAGAGTGTGGAGTAGTGCATAGTGATGAAATATATGGTTAGTACCCCCTAAGACTATGGTAAGTGCATGGATGTGAATTTGTATACAATAAAAAATGTATCATGTTTATAAATAAATCCTAACTAGAAGAAGATAGATCATTCTTACACTTCTGATTGGGGATACATTAGATAATCAAGAACATGACCAATATGGGGATCCACTAAACCCAATTAGGGGATCTATTATCACAATAAACCATACTAAGGAGGTTTCTAAAGCCTTGCATCAATCAAAATCATGAAAAAAACCTAACCAAGCCCTATGTTTTCATATTTCACTAAACTAATAACAAGTAAAGCAAAGAAATCTAATCTAGTGATCACTAAAGCTTATGGCACAAAGTGGGAGTAATAAATACAAAATTAAACATGCATAAGAGACATATACTCATGTCAATGTATACAAAATCCTAATTCATAAAATATAAGTACAAATACATATCTATGTACTCTTACAAATGAGGAAAAAAGTTAGGCATACTTACCTTTGAAGATGAACCCGTCGAGCCTCAATCTCTCCCTTGGCTAAGGTGCTTTACAAGAGATTATTGTGGTATGTAAAGATGACAAGGATAAATTGGGTTTAGGATACACCACCTATCAATTCATCGAAAAGACTTCTCCATAAGACAATATCCATATCTACAAATAAATTATGAAACCCTAAGCTTTCTCATCAAGTAGAATGGTGGACAATGAGATGCACAATAGCTCTTACTTCTTCTTTTCTCTAAATAATGGTGAAATGATCTTTTACATATAGGTAGATTTAACCCTAAGCCCTTCTAAAAGTTTTAGTTGATAGGGTTGACTTGGTAAACCTAGTAATGTTATGTATAAAAATTCACTAGGTCACGAGCTAGGTTGGCCAAGAGCTGACCTATACCCTAAATGAATTTTACCAAAAATAATACAAGGTCAACCCAATCGACCAGTACTGTAAATAGTCAAAAGGGAGTTAAGGATAGAAAAAGGTGGAAAAAAGGTAAAAAATGAAAAAAGATTATGTAATAGAAAATAAAAGTCTTATGGATATGATTTTTAGGAGACAAGTGTGTAGATACCAAGTGGTAAAAGGGATAACAATCTTACGAAGCACCAATGGTCTACCCACCCCTTTCTTGATGCACCCTTTAAGGTGTGAACTCAGAGAGATTGAGACTTGATGGTTTCTTGAAAGATAAAAAGATTCAATAATTGATAAAATTTTGAAAATATTATGTGTATACATATGCCCCACTTGAAGCTAATCACGTGTCATATAAGTGCAACGCAGGATGGTGCTTCAGGAATAGAACATGACAACACATAACACTAATACTAAATAAAATAAATTAAGAATAAAATAAGATAAATAAAAGTAAATAATTGAAAAAAACATACCTTTACTTACCTTTTTGTTGTATATAAAGAAGGAGATTGCAAGAGAAGTGAAGGCATCTAATTTGAAGAACATTAGGTGAACCTGTAGAGATTAGTATAAAAAATAAAAAAAATTGGAATGTAGGTATATATTAGTGGAAATTATTCTCTACAACATCACAATTACATAACATTTTACGGTTTGAAAAATGAGTGAATAAAAATAAAAATATGATCAAAACAAGGAATCTGATGGTAAATATTTGAAAGGTAAAGAATTGTGAAAAGTAAGTTAAATAGGGTGAAAAGGAGGTCATTTGCTTATTTTTTGACTTGTTTTGAGAGAGAAATAAAGATTTGAGAGACCAAACAAAAGGAAATCAAGATAATATGGTGAGGAGATGATATCCTAGATGATAGGGATGCCTAGCGACTATAGTAGGTGTAGCACAGGTAGGCAACTGAGAATTTCAAACTTGTTTTTGAATGTTTTATTGAAAATTAAGTGTTTTATATAAATTTGTAAATTATAAAAATTCTATAAACTTAAATGAACCCCAAATATATTTTTAGGGTACTAGAGGCCAAAAGGGGAAATGGGCTGGAAGGATTTGGCATAATAACTATCGAAGGCATTTATTACAAACAATGAAAGGAGTCAGTAATCAAAACCAACTAGGTTGACCCAATCAACCTAGTATGTTGAAAGTTTGAATTCCACACTACTAAATTATTAGGTGTATGATGACTTAGTTTTTTTCAAGATGTCAACTTAATAGGTTATTCCACTCTACTAACTTAGTACTAGGGGGGAGTAGAGGGTCAAAATGAAGATAATTTGGTTAACTAGTGTTTGACTAAGTCACCAAAATAGCATGGGAATAAGTGAAATAGGCCTAAATACTATTATAAAGGCCCAAAATTCCTGACTAAGTGCTAAAATGGCCAAGTAGGCTAAAATAGATCAAATTGGTCAAAAATGGATAAATTAAGGAAAATTAGGTTTGTTTTTGTTAATTTTTTTAAAAAGATTGCATTTTGATTATAAGTGACATGGAGGTCTAATACATTTTTTTTTGTTTTATGGCTGTAAGGGCATCTAATATTTTAGATATTGATGGATGCAACATGGATCCCACAATTTTTGGATTGATTGATAGTGGAGGACCAATATAGGTTAGTTATGATAGGTTTAGGAGGGATTATGATTATGTGTCAAGTAACATTGAGTATTGGTCTTGTAGTCATATTCTTAGGAACTTGAGAATGATTGAGTAACACTTTTAGATGGGTGGTGGATGGGTATTACATCAAGGTAGGTATCACCCTAGAGGATTTCCATATGATTCTTGGATTGCTAATAGGAGGTACACTGGTGATCTGGGAGTATTGAATGGATAGAAGGAGAGGCAAGCCTTAGCCATGTGGGTAACAGGCTCAAATAAGATATATGTTGGGCTGAGAGCTATATTATTTAGTGTATATATATATATATCAGATTTTATAAATCTAGAAGGTAGTGATAGGACTTATGACAACACGAATCATGTGTCACAAGTTAGCTGGCAAGGTACCATTATATGTGATAGCATTATGTTATTCTATTTTAGATCAAGGGGAACTATATGATCTAGGATCTATCATATGAGTCTAACTCATGAAAATATGTATGTGATGTTGTCTAAAGAGTAGAGGACTATGAAGCCAATTATTTTTTGAGTTCATGGATATATGAGAGGTTCTTGATGTACCAACTAGTTGGGTTACCCCATGTGGTTGATGATCAATTTACTCAGGTATAGAGGTGGCAATAGGATCACGTAGTATAGGTCATTCCCCACATACTATCACTATATGTAGTCATACAAGTAGAGATTGTATGGCAGTCATATGGGCACATCAAAATAGTATGGTCAAGTTGGAGGATAGTAGCACTATCATTATCAAGAGCGCATATTATATGCCACTAAACTTGGTGGATAGAGTTACATACAATGACATGCATACCAAGATAGTTGGTGTAACAACCCTACTAGGTTAGACAAACAAAGACGTGAGAATTATTTTTATTAAATAAATATACCAAATATAGATTACATCATGAGAATATATAGAGAATATAATAATTACACAAGGTGACAATAAAAAAAAGTATTATACATCACATAATACTGATCTATGATATCATAAAATTACACATCATAACATGAATACAAAAATTAATTCCATTAACTCCACTACAACCAAAACAAGTCTACAGCCACAGTTGTTGATTTATAATAACAAGTAATTACAACTCTTAATAATAATATTCAATGGAAAATACAATACAATGTACAAATAAGATACTTGGTTCTTCAAAGTATGAGTTCCCTAGACTCTCTAGTATCTATGGCAATCTCAAGTGTCATCTCAATAGTAGTATTATTGTGGGGAGGGAAAGCATCATTTGATAAATTTACCACACCAACCGTGGACCAATGATCCCTTTCACTAATACCATTAGGATATGGCTCTCCCTTCATAGATGAGTAGATAGTGATAACATGGGAATCCATAGAGACTAGCAATACCTATGTATTGTATGATTCTAAACTAAACATGTAGTGTATCATAGAAATCTATTCTATTACAATATATCTCACTAACATGTGAACCACACTCATAAAATGATAATATCTCACTAAAAATACATTGTCTCAAAGCTTTACAAATAATAAATGATAATTATCTAGATCAATCAATTTCATACACACCACTTGATCGGATTGCCTTCATCTACCATTGCAATGCCAATAAGCCAGTGAAGTCCATCTTACTCCTTACTCTACATTAGCAATGCAAATTGGTTAAATAAAATTCAACCATAGGATTCATTAACTTATATCATATTATCAAATGCATCACATGACATGTTATACAAAGGAATAATCACAACATACATTAAGTTCGTCTAACATAAGCATGAATATTCCATTATATTCTATCCCATACTAGAAAAAATGATTGTAAATATACCACCTGGGTAAACATATAATTTAACTGTAAAATTCAACAATATAATTGGTTTCTAGTTATCTACACTTTATGTCAACCCATATTACTATAGACCAATGTTCTAAGACTTAACTACCGGTTTTCCACAATCAATCATATGAAGTAGTATCAAATACATGGAAACACAAGCATTACATAAGTAAATATATATATAATAAAGTAAGTCTTCATTTCTACTAAACATAATAACATTCTAACATAGCATTTGTTTATTTCTTAGAGTTTGCTTGCATACATACACAAGTTTACCAACTATAAAAACACACGCTATCCATAATAATTAGTATGTATATAGACAAATGTAGATATGAGTTAGGTATAATAGCTATAGTAAGTACCACCTGAGTACGACATAATTTTATAGTGTATTACCCTATGATATCCCATATTATCATATGTTTCCAACTACATAATGATATATAAACCAAATTTGTGAATTTCAAGACCTGTAGATAATAATAAGCAAATAATAAAGTATTATACCACCCAGCTATAATTTGCATATAAATATGCCAATGTATCTTCAACATAAAAATATGTATCATAATACACCATTAAGCACTAAGTGTAACTATACTTTTAACACACTCATAGTATATAATTTCATACAAGTATTCTATACTAAATACATAAGATAAATGGTCATTCATATTATGAATTATGAGTCAGTTAATTCATAAATCCTGTTATGAATTTGCACCCTAATTACTTATTGATTTTAAAATATTGTTCCAAGG